>OZ038513.1:37025170-37057670 GCA_964036315.1 Acanthosepion esculentum
TCGGATATAAGAGACTTCTTCTCCGGTCCCGACAACTCTCTAATATCCGGGTTACACTGTAGTACGAAAACCCGATCATTTCATAGTTTTTTTGCAATTTTTTTGTGTGAAGCCAATGTCGCAGGAGAATTATCAATCACTCTACATAAACCTCGTAACATGAGCTATGTTTTGCATTAAGTGCAAATAGCATCAGCTTATCCAGTAAAAAAAATACTTCGCGTGTAACTTGGTTTTTGCAAAAAGTCGTACCCACCTTCAGTTTTATCGATTTTCCTGACAAACCTGGGGGATCTGCAGACTGAAAAGCTGGTCTTGGTAAATTTGCAACATGTGTGTACAATGTCATCATTGACACACACACGCAGACACACACATAAAGACATCTTCTGTTTTATAGATATAGATTTCATTGAATACTATTTTTTATAATGATTCATTCTAGTGGTCTAATCAGTTTTTTTATTTTAAGATGAAATTCACCAGGGAAGGCAACACATTTTTTTTAACCCACGTACTTTCGACCTTTTCTAATACGTCTCTTCGTCTTTGTAATTTACCTGTAAAGATGATCTTAACTAACTTTAGCTTTATTACAACTACAACCGAAAAGAATTTATCTTATCTCAACATAAAATTTACCACAACTAGATCTTAAACAATAACAGACTTAGTCAAAAACAATGCAAGACAACAAGCCAAAACTTGAAGGAGTAATTTACTCTATAATCTGTACGTATTGCCAGAAAGAATAGATTGGAGAAACCTCAAGAAGTTTAAACAAAAGTCTATATGAACACAAAAGGGACATTAAAAAAAAAGAACGCACAAAACACATCGGTTGTTCACCGTAACGAAACTGACCACAATTTTGACTTAAACAATGCTATTCTAATTAAAAGAAAAAATAATTCACTAAGATCAAAATGTCTAGAATGTGTTTTATCTGCTAGTTCAACCACAGTAAATTTGCGTCCAGGTTCTTCCAACGTATGAGTGTTCTTCGCACATTGTCTGTTATCACAATGGGGGATATTTAAAAACAGAGAAGATGGAAAGAAGAGAAAAAGAATATGGATGAATTTGGGTAGAATGCAAAAAATTATTTAAAAAAATAATAATTCCCCAAAATGTTGAAACTACCAGCATCTCTCGTTCATGCGCCTGGGTAGTCACAACAACGTCAACACACCCAGTCAGATAATGTCCTAACGGATGAAACGCGTCACAAATAAACTTTTAAAATTTTTACTTTCTATCTATCTATCTATCTATCTATCTATCTATCTATCTATCTATCTATCTATCTATCTGAGGTTATTCCTCTCTCCCTCTCTATCTCTCTGTCAGAGGCTATTCGTATCTATCTATCTATCTATCTATCTATCTATCTATCTATCTGTCTGAGTTTATTCTTATCTATCTATCTATCTATCTATCTATCTATCTGTCTGTCTGTCTGAGTTTATTCTTATCTATCTATCTATCTATCTATCTATCTATCTTCCAGTGTTCGAAGACCATCTCTAGTGATCGAAGACCTTCTCTAGTGATTGAAGGCCATCTCCAGTGATCGAAGAACATCTCTCGTTATCGAAGACCATCCCCGGTGATCGAAGGTCATGTCTAGTAATTGAAGGCGATCTCCAGTGATCGAAGGCCTTTTGTGATCGAAGACATCTCCATTGATCGAAGGCCATCGACCTTGATCGAAGTCCATCTCTAGTGATCGACGACCATCTCCAGTGTTAGAAGGCCATCTCCTGTGATCGCAGGCCATCTCTAGTGATTGAAGGCGATCTCCAATGATCGAAGACCATCTCCAGTGATCGACGGCCATCTCTGGTTTTGGAAGGCCCCTCCAATTTTGCTGCCAAAAAACAATGTAGAACCAAAGCTAGGGAGCAAACCGGACGAAAGTAGGAGACAAATTCAATATAGAGGAAGAATCCAGCTGCTAAAAATTAATATATAGCGTCATGTTTTCTTTTCTTTTCTATCGAATGACTTGTATTTTTGTTGAGATCAAAAGAGCATGTAACTATTCCTAATCAACAATACTTTCTTTTTATTTGTTGTGGATTTTTTTTCGGTGCTTCGATTATCTGATCAGTTGATCAGTTCGTTCGTCTCTTTCATCAGTGAAAGCCGAGCAAGAGTTAAAAATGATTCTTATTCGTCATCAATTATCTTTTCGGCTTAAATTAGTTCATATGCTTATCCGTTTCTGACAATCATCCACTCACAGCAATAAAAGCATTTTTTTATCATGTAAAGAAAATGAGTGAAATAATCATCTAAGTATTAAGAGAAAAAAAAGAAAGTATAATTGAGTTAAAATAAAAAAAAAATGTGTGAGTCAATCTCATCGTTATCAGAACGAACAGAAACGGGTCCGATGTCTGAGGAAATCATATTAACGAATGAGCCTAATTTTATTTTACGACCATAAAAAAAACGTAATCGATAATCTCACTAGCTGGATCTATAATAAAGGAATGTTTGAACGCATGCAAATATTTCCGACAGTTTGTTTTAGAGTTTCAAATTCACAGCATTGATAGAAATTGTAAATTTAATAAAGCTTAAATCAAATTTAGCACAGAAATTGAAATTGAAGTTCGATGCGTTCGTTTACCTCTAATCCTGCTTGGATAAATCCATTATTTCACTCCCCATCTAAGGGTTAAATACTCGGGTAAACAGAGCTCTCTAGCCTTAGCTAACAACCCGTTTAAACTAACAAATCTGAATTCATGAAGCCATCTCTTCACGCTTCCTATTGATTAGTTCCATAGCTGAGCAGACTGGGCTCTATGTAGCCCTGTTTGGCAACCAGTCTAGATGAACTACACTGACGGAAATCCGTGGAGAAGGCAAAGTAAAGCCACTCAAGTCACGGCATTTGTTAATAAACAAAAAAAAAAGGTGGAAACCCAATATCCCTTACTTTATGAAATATCTTGGCATTAAAAATGATTTACCTGTAATCCCACCGGTAATGTCATAAATCCATATATTCTTCCAGCCGCCATCAATGGGTTAAATAATCGGCTAAACAGAGTTCTCTAGCCACTCATGGCATTAAAACAATGATTAATAAGTCTTAAGACGATTTCCTTGGCATGAAAGATATTTAAATGCGAATTAATTCAAGTAGAAAGATTGTATAGCGCCAGTTTCTCCAATGATCGATTGAGGGAAGTATAGTTGATTGACCATTCGTATGAAACAAATTCTTCAGTAAAGGACTTACGACATCTGACATGAGAAGCCGGAAGCTTTTATCCACAATGTCAACCAATGATTTCAAAAGATTTTGCGAAAAAAAAAAGCTGTAGAAATATAATGATTTACTAAATAAAAATAAAAGAACCAAAAAAAAACAAACTTGGCCACATCGGCATGATTCTAGAACATAAATTTCCTGAAACTGGCATCTTAGATTCAATAACTTTCCAACACGCCTAACGTATTTGGTCATCCCATAAGTTCTGTCCGAATTTTAAATTTTTGTTAAAATGAATCCAGAACTTGTTCAGAGATAGGTCTGTAAATCTTGAGTGTATGATCGCACTGCAGCTCCTTCTCTTCTTTTAATGTCAGATTCTCAGGATGACCAGCAGATTCACAGTATGGTTCCCCCACCCAATCATACAACTGTATTGAAAGGAAAATAATTTTCAATTCTAATATATATCAGGTCATCCCATAGGTTCTGTCCGATTTTTAACTTTTTGTTAAAATGAACGAAATTTAAAGAGTATTTTATAATGTCTAATGGAGCTGAAGATTACTTTTATGTTTAGATGCATTTAAACTGGTCAAATTTTATTTCAGAGAACAATAAAATTATATTTTGTTTGATTAAAACCCTGCTAACATGGAAGTACCCAAGAATCATTTGAGGCACATAATGCTTTATGAGTTCAAGAAAGGAAACTCAGCAGCCGAAGCGGCTAGAAACATTCAATCAGTTTATGGAGAGGAATGTGTGAATGAAAGAACTTGCAGAAGATGGTTTGCAAAATTCAGAGGTGGAGATTTCGCCCTTGAAGATGAAGATCGAACCGGACGTTCAGTTGAGTTTGATGAAAAGCTTCTTGAAGCAGACCTTGAAGAAAATCCTGCTTTATCAGTTGAGGAATAGGCGATGGTTCTCAGTTCATACCATACAACTGTTCACCGTCATCTTCAACAACATGGAAAAGTTCCTAAACTTGGAAGAGGGATGCCACATGAATTGTCTGAAAACAACCTCAAATCCCGAGTTGACATCTGCTCTTCTCTCCATTCTCGCCTACTTGTTTCACCTTTTTTGGATAGACTGGCGACGAAAAATGGATTTTTTATCGAAATGTTAAGCGTCGTAGACAGTGGCTTGGTAAAGGGGAAGGACCCCAGCCACCGCCGAGAAGAGTACTTCATGGGCAAAAGGTTCTTCTTTCAATCTGGTGGGATTGCCAAGGAATAATCCACTTTGAATTCTTACCACATAATGCAACGATTAATGCTCAAATATACTGTCGGCAATTAGAGGGTTTGAACTAAGCTTTGAGGAAAAAAATACCTGCTCTAGTGAATCGAAAACGGGCCATGTTTCACCAGGACAATATGCGACCACACACAGCAAGAATCACGTCACAAAAGATCGAAGAACTTGGTTGGGAGAAAATTCCCCATCCACTTTATTCTCCCGACCTTGCTCCTTCAGACTACCGTTTGTTTCGAAGATTACAGAATCATTTGGAAGAAACAGCTTTCGTAACACGGGAAGAGGTTAAAACTGACATTTGTGAGTTCTTCGAATCAAAGCCAAAAGAATTTTTCAGTAATGGAATTAGAAAGCTTGTTAATAGATGGAAGGAAGTCATAGATAATCAGGGAAAATACATTGTGGATTGAATCTGTAATTAAATGTAACATTTGGTCACTTGTTTTCTTTATTCAAAATTCGGACAGAACTTATGGGATGACCTGATAGCTTCCCAGGGCATTTTCTGTAAATACTTTCATGATAGTTGTTCTGGTGAATCTTTCTCTAGAGTCAGTCAATTATGTGTCATGCGTGATACACGCTTAGGCGATCATGTATCTTTCGATACATGACTGACGAGGCAGATTTTTTTTCCCAGGATTATGGCAGTTTTCACCAACTTAAACAGGGAGACCATCCAGAAGAGATACAGGAGATTCTGTAGTCGCCTGAATGCTGTGGTTGAAGCCAGTGGAGAATATATTGAATAGATTTACTCTTTCGTGTTTCAAGATATTTTTGTGTACTTTTGGGGAATTATATCTCTTGAAATAAAATGTCAGTGTTGTCTTTATTTTGGCATCATTTAGATGACAATTTATCCATCGCACCCTATAAATGAGATTTGTCAACTGGAAATAGAACGTAAATATATTCAGTTGATATAGGAAATTAAAACGAAAAAAAGTTAAAGTGAAAAAAGGTGTACATTTAAAGAAAACGGTGAATCATAATTCAAATTATGATTTTTAGTCAGTCAGTTATGTGCCATGCGTAATACACGCTTAGACGATCATGTATCCTTCGATACATGACTGACGCGGTAGATTTTTTTTTTTTTGCAGTAGGTTGCCATTTCTTTTTGTGGTAGACCAGTTGCCATCCAAGGCTCTGTCCTGCTATTTTACCCATAACTGGTGGGGAGAAGAAGAGGATTCATCCCTTTCCCAATTGCATGAGCACGTCAGTGAATGTAATGAATTCGACTGGAGTTCGAACTCGGCTCATCCGATTACTCAATCCAAGCCGCTATCCATTACTCCACCGTACCTAGAAGTTCATGTATTTAAGCGCAGTACAAGATTGGCGGCAAGGTCTCATCATCTTCCAGCTGAAATGTTTAGATGTAATTGTAATGCCTATGCTAACAGTTTCTTTTCTCGCACTTCTCGCTTGTGGAACTCTCTTCCGCTGCTTGTTTTCCAGTCCAGCTGGATATTCAAAAGTTTCTCGGCTCTCCGATTCCTCAATCCAAGCCGCTATCCATTACTCCACCGTGCCCCTCCTCTAATTATATATATATATATATATATATATATATATATATATATATATATATGTGTGTGTGTGTGTGTGTGTGTGTGTGTGTGTGTGTGTGTGTGTGTGTGTCTGTGTGTGTAGGGAGAAGAGATAGATGGAAAGGAAAAGAGAAATCCCTAGTAACTGGCAGAAACGGAACGGGATCAAGGGACACGGAGAACGCGATGGCTAGATATTGAAAACGAGGGAGAGAACGTATGTGTCTGTGAAACGTAGTAATACTGAGATCGACAGCGAGACGACAGAAATGTCCACGACTTGATGAAAATAGCAGATTAAAGTGATTTATTGATCATTACGATGAATTAGGCCAAGTAACATCAAGAAATAATTACATTATATTAATTAATATGTAAATTAAGTTAATTATTTATAATTTTGCTGAATTTCCGCTCGGTTTACGGTACACCAGTGTCTTTATAAAACTGTGTTAAATCAAATTTCCCACGAGCGCTAGTTCAAATAAAAAAAAATGGAAAATTAGATATTATATTATTAAATATATCAATTAAGAAAAAAAAAATTACATAGTGCGCCAATTATTCGAGAACGTAATTTTCTCGGGTCATAAACGAGAGACCAATTTCATTTTTTATTTTACTAAATGTTCACTCAGTATAATGCTCAAGAACCATTCAAGGTAGAGGCTTACTAAATGATGTTTGTTATATGGACGTAACGGTTGACCACAGACTTGAAGATTGTTACGATAAGGGAAGCATCCTTTACGGGCGTTTGTTCAACCAAGTCGCGGCTTCTTGAGAAGATGCAGTCGGAATGAAATTTCCTTCTTACTAATGAAAATACGAAGAGAATGTGGATGTTTATTACACATGTGCGTGGCATGGTGGCTTTTGGCAATGTCTGAACTGTTAGAGCGAGACAATGTAGCCACTCAGAACATTTTCCATATAAGTAGCGATAGAATTAGCGAGCCATTTGCGAGGTATCGTCTGCGAGAATGAAATTGCAGAGTAGAAAATTATCGCCTACAAAGTTCACGTCAATGCTTTTGAACTCTGTTAAGGTTGGAAAGAGTCGATTTGTTAGTTCCAGTCCAGAAATGGCAGCAACAATCCATTTGGGGTCCAATCTGACTCTTGAAGGTGGAACTGTATTATCCAAATATCATTATTATTATATCATGATCCAAATATCATTATCATTATTATATCATTATCCAAATATCATTATTATTATTATTATTATTATTATTATTATTATTATTATTATTATATCATTATCAAAATATCATTAGTATTATTATGTCATGATCCAAATATTTTTTTTTTAAATTTGAGCCAATTACACAGAATTTCAAGCCCAATTTAAGTTTATAGCATGCAATGGGATGAGGTAACATTAACCGTATATTTGTCTGCGGAATATCAAGACATGATTGTTAAATAAGTATAGTGAAATCATTAAGGTTTTTGTGTAAAAATATTTTATATTTGGTCATATATTAATTTAAAATATAGCTTTTTTTTTACATTTCTTTATTTTTTAAATAGGATATGATCCTCCTAATTTCACAATTTCGCTATTGCGCATCGAAACGACTGGAAGAAAACGATCTAAAAGCAACAATGGAAAAGAGAGGTAACAAAGTGTAAATGAAATAGCTCCAGTTTGTTCAACTGAGGAAATTTAACATTGCAACCAATGTTTTCAGAGGTTGAGATTTCTCCCTTGAAGATGAAGATCGAACCGGACGTCCAGTTGAGTTTGACGAAAAGCTTCTTGAAGCAGCCCTCGAAGAAAATCTTCCTTTATCAGTTGAGGAATTGGCAGTGGTTCTCAGTTCAAACCATACAACTGTTGTTCATCGTCATCTTCAACAACTTGGAAAAGTTCCTAAACTTAGAAAATGGGTGCCTCATGAATTGTCTGAAAACAACCTCAAATCCCGAGTTGACATCTGATCTTCTCCACATTCTCGCCAACTTGTTTCACCTTTTTTGGATAGACTTGTGACTGGCGACGAAAAATGGATCTTTTATCGAAATGTTAAGCATCGTAGACAGTGGCTTGGTAAAGGGGAAGGACCCCAGCCACAGCCGAGAAGGGAACTTCATGGGCAAAAGGTTCTTCTTTCAATCTGGTGGGATTGCCAAGGTATAATCCACTTTGAATTCTTACCACCTAATGCAACAATTAATGCTCAAATATACTGTCAGCAATTAGAGCGTTTGAACCAAGCTTTGAGGGAAAAAAACCTGCTCTAGTGAATCGAAAACGGGTGATGTTTCACCAGGACAATACGCGACCACACACAGCAAGAATCACGTCACAAAAGATCGAAGAACTTGGTTGGGAGAAAATTCCTCATTCACCTTATTCTCCCGACCTTGCTCGTTCAGACTACCATTTGTTTCGTAGCTTACAGAATCATTTGGAAGCAACCGCTTTTGTAACACAGGAAGAGGTTAAAACTGACATTTGTGAGTTCTTCGAATCAAAGCCAAAAGAATTTTACAGTAATGGAATTAGTAAGCTTGTTAATAGATGGAAGGTAGTCATAGATATTCAGGGAAAATACGTTGTTGATTGAATCTGTAATTAAATGTAACATTTGGTCACTTGTTTTCTTTATTCAAAATTCGGACAGACCTCATGGGATGATCTGATTATTCAATTTGTTATGTAAGTGAATACATCATTGTTAACAGCGTTTCCCTAAAATTTCCTGTAATAAATTCTTAATAAATATTATTATTTTTATTATTATTATTGTTATTATTTTACTTAAGTATAAGGTAGTCCTACATTTACAATTTCTTATGGCTAACCATGAAAAGAAATGTTGGTCAATACTGCCTAAAACCTTTATCCCTGTCTTGCTGCGAATTTTGAATACGGCACTCCTCCGCCGAACGCGTCATATTTCCACTTCCGTCGCTTTCTTGTCTAAATTTCCTTATACGGGTCGGAGGAGACATTTTCTAGACATTATCAGCCAGTTCTACAATCTTGAAATTGATGAATTCTTCTTCTTAAAACAATTTTGTTTTCAGAAAAATATCATTCACAAGTTCAGTTATTTCACTTTCTGGTATTGATGGGAGTTTCCTTCCTAACCTTATGTTCGAGGTTGGGTGGAACATCAACATCTTGCTTCTGTCATTATTTCTTCATCCGTTTTAGTTGTTGCTATTGTTGAAAGTCCTCAAGCGATGTGATTTCTGTTATATGGTACGTATTGATATAGTACCATTAGTTATTTGTTTGTGATTGTGTAGCCCCAGTCCACGAGGTTCGAAGAAATATGCTAATCGCTAAGAGCTACAGTTTTCATTCGCTCGAAGCCATTTTCAATCATTGATCTGAGTCAGCGTTTTCATTCAGTTGACAATTTTCTACATACTTCGATAGCCTGTCATCAACTTGGATGTGGTGAGAGCGCTTTTTGTATTCTTGTGTAGGTATTTGTCCTTCTTTGATTGAGTGTTGCTTTTAGGTTGATAGACAACTTCCGGTTTCGTTAGATCAAAAGACTTTACGTTCAAAGACAAAAGGCTGGCTATCTCTTAGGTCTCGTGAATTATCGGTGAACAAGAATTCTAAAATCATTCTGTTACGGCTGAGAGTTTGGGGTCTTGATTCTTGGTAATTGAAGAGACACCAATGGTTCTGAATTCAAACTGTACATCCTCACTGTAGACTTTAAAGGCGTACCCCATTTACCCCAGAGAAATATAAGCCAAACACTAGAGGAGATTGCTCTTTTCTACATTTTACAACAAATCTTCAGATTTGTCTGAGCATATATTTGCTTTCACGCACTTGCCTTTAACACCTTCTTTGAGATCATTTTGACGTGTCGCCCTTGAGGTACACTGGAGCAAAGTCAGTATTGGTGCTCGCAAAAGCAAAATTCTTCTGTTTTCAGAAGTCAGATTGACTTGCTAACCAATAAGAGGCCCTTGCGGAACACCAGCGTCCAGTCAGTATCGGAGCTCGTAACACAAATGCCTCTTGTTTTAAGAAGACAGATTGACTAGTTGAAAAATAACAGGCCCTTGAGGAACAACAGAGCATAGTTGGCATCGAAAGTTGCAACACCAAGAGACCTTCGGGATACAGATGACAGGTTAACTAGCTGACAAAAAAGAGGAACTCTTCAGTTTAGTGAAAAAATTGACTGAAATATCTTCCAGATATGATATGGAGATTAATGCCGAGTGGCTTTCGACGGTTGGTCTATGAGAAAAGGATTGTAGGTGGGAGCCGGAGATTTTATCTGCAATAAAGAACTGAGTATAATCCTTTGTCAGATTGTCTCGATGATTCTTTCGACCTTAAAACCGATAACATTCGATGGGGCGCGGACGTGCCGAGCCGTCCGTCTTTCTCCTATATCTGTCGCGGTCCTGTATCAGAGACTTGGTCTCCGCGAATGGTGTACCCATTATGTGGCGTGTCTTGGACCTTTTAACCTGGTGGTCCTCTTCCAACTACGTGGCTAGCCTTAGTCGCTCACAGGTGACCGCTTTATTTCATCTTAGAAACCAATCCGCTCGGACCGGTAACCGGTGTCGAGGAAGTCCTTTGTCCAGTGTTTCCGTCTTGACACCACTCCTCACCTGAGTTTAGCCCGCCATCTGGAACGGTTTACATGGGCAGAGCAAGTTGGAGCCATCAATAGAGAGATGTAGGAGATGGCTGAATACCAGTGGCGCCCGTTCACCCGAAGATGCTGCATGCCAGACATTAAAGGTATTACTTCTATCCAGAACTTACTATGCCCACATTTAACGCTGAACATACATACATATATATTTTCAAATATCTCCGTTCCTGAAAGAAATACACTTTTCCCAAAGCTATTAGGTTGGTGCAAAAATAATGTCGTTTTCTCACATGAAGTTGAACGTCAAAAAACGACATTATTTTTGCACCAACCTAATAACATATATGACTATAAAAATATTTAAAAATAAAAAAAAATCATTTCATAACCTAATATTTAAAACATATCATACATAAATTGATCCCAAACTAAAATAATAAAAAATAATAATTTACATTTAAAAAAAAATCAACAACATTAACTCGCTTTCGTTTTACTAGATAGTAAATTATATCACTTATCATCTTCCATAATTTGACTTTTCAGTTAACCTAACGTATAGTTATTAATGGTCGTCAATTCGTCAAAAACTAACGATATTTTTACATCTGCTTATAAATAAGTATTGCAAAATAAAATCCTTATATTTGCCGTGATAAAGTCCATCAGATGACGAAACGAACCGAGTAAGTTTTTTGTCTTTACTGATATTGTTCTTTTACAGACATATATTTAGCTATATCTGAAATGTTATATACATACATGCATACATACATATATGATAAAATGACACACACACACACACACATATATATATATTTATATATATATATATATATGTTTATATGTGTATGTGCGTTTTCAATTTGACTGATATGAAATATCTGAACAAATTATCTATGAATATATTGTATGTTTAAATTTGATACTAACCGCTATGAATTTAGATCTGAATATTGACTGTTAACGTAAAAATTAGATAAACACCAATGAGAGATGTGAAAAAAAAAATCCTCCAGAAGATTCTAGATGTTTATCTTTACTCACAAATCCATTGACTCAAATGATTGCTGATAAACTCAAAGACCTCGGTATTAAAGTTGACCCATCCACAATGCTTATTTTACGCCTGAAGCGATCATCGAGCCATTGGTGGGTGGGGGATGAAAATCGATATCAATAAAAACACCCACTACCTTGTCTTGTTGAGTCTCAGTAACAACTGCATGCTTGTATCAGGGGATCCTTTTTCATTACTGTAGCGGCTTTCAACTAGTCCTTCGTATTGTGGAAGTATAACTTTCATCTTCCTTTCCAGTAGCCCCCGGTTTAAGGGGGTCAGTCACAAAGGAATGTGTGTTGTAAGTTTATTTTAGAAATATTAGACCTACTTCGATGATTATTTCAATTGTAAATCATAAAGAATATAGGATAACAGAAGTAGGGGGAATCATCTAATAATCCCCATTTCAAAATGGCTGCTCATCTCGGCACACGTCGGAAGTATTGTGCTTTAGAAAGGATAATAACGTATACCTGAGGTCAGAGAATGTTCATGGAATTATTGCACTTAATACATGCATAATAAGCAAATCGGTCAAGATGATTCAGTCTTAGAGAGAAAAGAGAAACCGACTTTACTGACAGGCCCCAAAGTAGCAGGTATACTGCTGTAAATGAGGATAAAACCAAATAACATATGAACCACTACTGCAAAAGCCTGTGAAAAACTTTAGGTTCAAGACACTTAGATTCTGTTGTTTAAGAGCAAACGCTCGGCTGCACAAAAGTCTACGTAAAGATGTTCTTAAGAATGCTGTGGCGTCTACTTAAACGGAAACACTGTGGTTGCTGCGACAGAAATTGGAACAACGAGTTACTAAACAAGTTCCTGATCTATTAGCCAGGTTTCTTGCAATAAAATTCTGTCGGGAGTCAAGCGGACTCCAGACCTCAATTTTAACTCATATATGCGATCCATTGCTAAAGAGCCCGCAAAAATACCTAGTTCTTTGTAGTGTTCCAGAAAGTATCGGACTCCACCAGCCATGCTTTTCTTTAAAAGAGTGAGATTAGACCAAAAATGGAATATTGCTACCATATCTGTTCTTCTTTTATTGTCCTTTCCTCTCATTTAAAGACATTTCATTCTCTTCCACTCTATGTAACTCCTTGCGTCCTAATGGCATTATCGCCTTGTTTGGCGTGGAATGATAAAAAAAGTTGCAAGACTTAAGAAAGAAAAAGAAGACAAAAATGACTAAAAATGTTAAAATATACTTCGACATTTTGTCTGTCACCTTCAAGTTATGTTTACAAATGGAATAGAAGTATAACACACACACACACACACGCACAAACACACACACACACACACACACACACACACACATATATATATATATATATTGATGCATGTTTCATTAAGTAATATAGACAAGTGTTGTCTAGTTATTTTATGTAAATTCTTTTCATATCGTCAGATAAGCTTAATAACATTATCATTAAAAGAAGAAAAAAAAATCACAATATTGATACATATTTTTTAATCCTATCTAAGCTTTCGGCTTACATAAGCCATTATCCTATGCGTAATTTCTTCCAGTTAATGATAATAATAATGATATTTGGATCATGATATAATAATAATAATGATATTTGGATCATGATATAATAATAATGATATATTTGAATAATGATATAATAATAATAATAATAATAATAATAATAATAATAATAATGATGATGATGATATTTGGATCATGATATGATAATAATAATGATATTTGGATAATGATATAATAATAATAATGATATTTGGATAATGATATAATAATGATAATGATATTTGGATAATGATATAATAATAATAATAATAATAATAATATTTGGATCATGATATGATAATACTAATGATATTTGGATAATGATATAATAATACTAATGATATTTGGATAATGATATAATAATAATGATATTTGGATAATGATATAATAATGATAATGATATTTGGATCATGATATAATAATAATTTGTAATGAAGAAAGCAATTTTCGATATTTTGTTGAATACGCCCTGCGGTTAATTTGCGGTTTAGCACCCGCAATAAAATTTCCAAAATCCTTACATTTATGTGTAATTATACATGCTCCATTCGAATCTGGCTTGATAAATTTGATAAAATCTACCGTTTTGGTCATATCGACAGTGAAATGTCGGATTCATTCGCTTCGCGAGAAGCCATTACGGGCGTTGTTTGGATACATTTACTGCAGAATAACTATCAGTGTAGGTATCATTGCGCAAACTGAGCGTGTGCACATAAATAGTTCTCGTGCGTAGTAACTGAGACAAATTTCGACATGAAAGATCAGTTTTGAGCTTAGCTTTCCGTAGTTTTCTGCGTTTAGCTTTACGCGTCGAATGTATGGAAACAACGAGAGTAATGGCTGTTGCAAACGACCCGATGGAAACCGAACTTTCACTGTCGATAACTCCAAAGCGGTAGATTTTATCAAATTTATCAAGCCAGATTCGAATGGAGCATGTATAATTACACATGAAAGTAAGTATTCTGGAATTTTTTTAATGCGAACTGAGCGTGGATGTTACACTGCAATTTAACCGCCGCTCCTCCACTGAATGAGTCATATATGAGACAACTTTTTTTTCCAAATGTTCCTGTGCTTAATCAGCGTCACGAGATCAAGAGCTTGGAATAAAATCCAGTTTTCTGGATTCAGAAATACAGGTGGCGTTGCATTTAAATTTTTAATGATCATATGTCTCAGGCAGACAAGAAATGTGAAGAGAATTCCACATGTGAGAAACGAAACTGTTAGATCAGAAGAGCCGGTTATTTCTACAGTAAAAAGTGAGACCTACTTGCCAATCTAGTAAAAACGGTCATATTCACTAGGTCGATGCAGCAAGGAAGAAAAGCTGATCAAAACAGTTGCCATGAAAAGAATTGCAGAATAGACAGAGGGAAACCACGCCACGTGGGTGATAAAGCAACTGAAGTCAGGACAGGATCTTTTACATTGCAGACTCTTTTTTGGATTTTCTCAAGGATCTTGAGATATATAGGAGGTGCACCAGACTAGCCGTGTTCAGTGCACATAAAAATAGTAGATTTATGAATGTACAAGATGGATTACGGCAATAAATATTTCGAGCTTACGAGGTGGCAAGGAATCACGAAACCAAAAGAGAGTACAAGAGAATAATACTTTCTTTTATTAGAGGAGAACTTAGTTACGTCTAGCTATTTAAACAGTAAAATTAGCTGCAAATCTAGTCGTTTGTTTAGATTCGTGCTGTCTAGGAACGAAGGAGAGCTCATTAGAACTAACGCCATGATAATTATAGAAAAAAGCAGAGGGAAGCCACGTCACGTCGGTGAGAAAGTGACTGAAGTTGAGATGCGAGGTTTTGTCAAGAATTTTTAGATATGTAACAGCAATAACCAGACCAGATATGGCAGCAATATTCAATGCACGGACGAATGTTAGATTTATAAATGTACACGATGGATTTCTGCTAGAAAGATTCCTAGATCCGGGTCAATTACATTACAAACACTTTTGGGAATATTGTCATGAATCTTGATATATATATATATATATATATATATATATATATTAGGAGCAGAAGACAAGATATGACAGCAATATTCAATGCATGGGTGAATGGCAGATTTATAAATGTGCAAGAGGGAGCGTTCATGGTATGACGATAAACAACATCGCGTCCTCGGTAAGACGATAAACTACATGTGGTCAGGTGGTTTTGAGGAGCGTAGAATCACCTCTTAAATAATGGTGTTCCAGAGCCAACGGATCCGGAGTGGTAGCGCCTGTTAGGGTCCCAGCGATGGGCAAATAGTTAACACCAAATTTGGTACAAAAAAACTATGAAAGTGTAAAAATAGGTTTTAATACTAGAAATATATTTTTATGAGAAAATTATTACCAACAATGAATTTTTGAAGAAAAAATATTGCCAGCAATAGATTTTTGAAAAAAAAAAATATTGCCAGCAATAGATTTTTGAAAAAAAAAATATTGCCAGCAATAGATTTTTGAAAAAAAAAAATATTACCAGAAATAGATTTTTGAAAAAAAAAAATATTGCCAGAAATAGATTTTTGAAAAAAAAAAATATTAACAGCAATAGATTTTTGAAAAAAAAAAATATTACCAGAAATAGATTTTTGAAAAAAAAAAATATTGCCAGCAATAGATTTTTGAAAAAAAAAAATATTGCCAGCAATAGATTTTTGAAAAAAAAAAATATTACCAGAAATAGATTTTTGAAAAAAAAAAATATTGCCAGAAATAGATTTTTGAAAAAAAAAAATATTACCAGAAATAGATTTTTGAAAAAAAAAAAATATTACCAGAAATAGATTTTTGAAAAAAAAAAAATATTACCAGAAATAGATTTTTGAAAAAAAAAAATATTGCCAGCAATAGATTTTTGAAAAAAAAAATATTGCCAGCAATAGATTTTTGAAAAAAAAAAAATATTACCAGAAATAGATTTTTGTGAAAAATATTACCAGCAATAAAAATATTTTCGTCATTAAATGATCCATTCAGGTTGATATGCCGTAAAATAAACCAAACCAAACCAAAACTAAACGAAATAATATTCTCTTCATACGAATCTATCCTAAAAAAAACTTGTCGGTATTAAATAACCCATTGCGGTTGATATACCGTAAAAAATAAACCAAACAAAATTAAACCAAGGAATACATATTCTATTCATACGAAATTATCCTAAAAATCGTGTCGTCATTAAATAACACATTGAGGTTGATATGCCGTAAAAAATAAACCAAACAAAATTAAACCAAGGAATACATATATTCATACGAATCTGTCCTAAAAATTTTGTCGTCATTAAATAACCTATTGAGGTAGTTATGCCGTAAAACAAAATAAAGCAAACCAATCTAAAGCAAAGAATACATATTCTATTCATAGGAAAATAAAAATAAATTAACAAAACTAAATCAAAGAATACACATTCTATTCATACGAACCTATCCTAAAAATCTTGTGGGCTTTAAATAATGCATTGAGGTTGATAGGCTGTAAAACAAAACAGGCAGACAAACAAACAAGTGGGATTCTGAGGAGAAAAACTTTCTGGCACGACACAGTGAACCAAGTTTCTTCAGATTAGGTGTAGGAATTGATTCATTTTTAACTTTGTCAATTCTGTTGGCCAGTTCTGTTACTTATTTTGCCTTTAACCATGGCTACTCACTCCACAGAAAGTGATAATAAAACTAGGATGCTGAGTGGTGTAGTTACATGGAGTGAAAGTGAAAGAGAAGTATTTAGTGACGAAAAGCGAATAAATGGACAGGATTCAGGAAGACAAAAGATGGTGATTGGCACATAATTTGAATTGTTGAAAATTGTAAGTGGGAGGGAAGAAAGTAATCGCAAAGGAGTTCCATAGGTGAGAACTCTGAGAAAAGAAACTCTAAGAATAGAAGAGATGGTTGCATCTAGCTAGTTTAACAGTAAAACGGTGAGACCTAATTGCCAATCTAGTAGAACACTTGAATTCATGCAGCCGAGGCACTAAGGAAAATAAAAAGAAGCTCATCAGAACAGTTGCGATGAAAATATTTGTAGAAAAAAAAAACAGAGGGAAGTTGGTTAGAAAGTGACTGAAGTCGAAATGCCAGGTCAGGATCGATGTCATTACAGACTCTTCTTTGAATGTTGTCAAAAATCTCGAGATATGCATTAGGACCACCAGAGCAGATATGGCAGAATTATTCACTACACGGCCTGAGTGTTAGATTTATGAATATCCTCGATGGATTCGGAGAAGAGAAAGATGATAGCACAACACATCGAGCCAAAATTACTAGCAGTGGATGTAGCAATTGATTCAGTTTAGTCGCTCCATTTCGTTGGGAAACATGAGCTGAAGAAGGCGCAAAGTGGTACTTTCCTTACGTTTAATGGTAGATTTATAAACGTGCATAATGGATTCCAACGAGAAAGATTTTCTGGTATAAGTACAATTCGTATAACATACAAATATATGTCAAATTCAATTTCTTATCTCAGATTTCGCCCATGGGAATCCTCAGAACATTTTTATTGCTGTTTTTCACATGATAAATATTCAAATATTGAATTACATAATTTTGTAGATGGCAGTTTATGGTTGGAATGCACCCTAGCCACCTAACCCCATTGAATCGCTCCAATCCAGGCAGATGGGACTTCTTATTTTTTACCTTCCCTCCCTTCGTCTACAGACGTTTATTTCTAATTACCAAAACTCTTTACGTCTGCCAACCGCCTGTTCCTTCCTTGAATGTCTTTGAGAAACGTTAATCTCTGATGCAGACAACAAGTGCTCTACCAACATGAAACGAGCTATCATATTCTGGCTGATAATGCCGTATTTGAAATGTTCCGAATGTATTAGTTTTTGGGGTGTTTTTTTTCTGTTGAAATATGTGTCCCAAAAGTATGATAATCAGACCCGTCAAGGCCCCGGGCGGCATTCTAAACTTTCTCAGTATCCCAGCTGAAATGTGTGACGAAGATGCCGGTTTGTAAAGTCAAGTTTTTTCCAAATATTAATTCCCAACAATGATGGCCCATAACACATATAACAGTGTGCGATGGATAAATTGTCGCCTAAATTACGCAAAACTGGAAATAACCCTGACAACTCATTTTAACAGATATATATATATATATATATATATATATATATATATATATATATATATAAAAGTGAACATAGAAGTCAACACTTAGAGGCGACAGTCTGTTTCATGCTAGATGCAATCGTCAGGCCTCGTGGCCTGACGATTGCATCTAGCATGAAACAGACTGTCGCCTCTAAGTGTTAACTTCTATGTTCACATTTATATTTACACACGCTCTATCTCTGATATTGAGCACTTTATCCCATAAATATAGCAAACTTTAAGACTATATTTCTTCATATATATATATATATATATATATATATGTATATATATATATATATATATATAATAAAAAAATGCTTAAACACTATTATTCCATGGTTATAATTTATTAAATTAGAATTGTAATCACGATCCAATTCGTCAAACCAACAATTTCGAAAATAAATCGGCAAATATAACTCTGGGTATAAAAAAAAATTTTTAGTGAGAGTGTATGTGCGGGAGTGGGAAACTAGTTTAAAAGTGAGATGTACGAAAAGTAGAAAGAACAGGAAATTCCTAAAGGGGAAGGTGGGGATTGAGGTATATTTTCCGATTTCTTTTTGAATTTGTAGGTTTGATGAATTGGATCGTAATGTAATAAATGATAACCATGGAATATTAGTGTTTGAGCCTTTTTATTATATTATTACTCTGTCCTGGGCATTGAGTTCTACCTGGATTCTATCCTCTTGGAAATGTATTTATATCTTCACATATATATATATATATATATATATATATATATATATATATGTATGTATATTATAGTATTTTTTTTATAAATATCATTCCTTCGCTACATAAGAGTTCTCATGTTTCAAAAACGAGAGCCGAAACCCTCAATATAATTATTGAAATTAAGTTGAAATAAGGTATCGAGTCCCGTTTCATCCTCAAGCGAAAAATTAAGGAATAAGCTGTCTTGTGGTTTGCGCGTGTTTATAAGTATGGTCTCTTGCAACATTAATTACTATGGAAATGGCTGGTTGTAATGTAAATTTTAAAAAAAATATATTTTGTTTTATTTTCCATAATGGAAAGTAAAGCATAATATTATAAATAAAAATACGCATTTCAACCAAAAATGTTTGAGGTTTCTCTCTTCTTTTTAATATACGCACATTTCTCCCATTGGAACTGTTATAACCTCTTCCTTATATATATATATATATATATATATACGATGCGGTGGGAACGAAAGTAATCTATAAATTATACAAATTATAACGTTCGCAGCATTCATTAAAAAAAGAGCTCAATACATGTAGTAGAGCGATAATTATAATAAATATAACCCAATATATATATATATATATATATATATATTGGGTTCTATAGCCTTGCCTGCAACCGGTGTAGGAGAACTCTGAATTCAAAACCTGTCCAGGGTCATTTGGGGGCCTTGTGACACATTAGATGCATCATTTCTCTGTAGTCGGCAATGAGGTTGGTTCTGCCCAAGACCCGGCGCTATAATCAAATCATATATGCGTGTAGTTTGACTGTTCACTTCTAAGAACTGCGTCGCTGTACACTCACAACGTAGGAAACGACGGTAGAAGTCAACTATAGTAAAATGACTACAGGGTTCGAATGACGCCGATTCGTAGGACAGATGACTTCTGAATAATATAACACTTGGTAGATGAATCCAGCGTGTGATATCGTTCGGACGTTCCTGAAATGTGAATAACGGGTTGTCCAAGGTATAATTGTATTCACAAAACTCTTTGGAAGCCGTCGATAATAAGTCATTTTTGAGAGAGTGGACATTAATTGCTTTCTTGGGTTTGTTGTATATTAATCTTACTTGGAGTATTGTTATATTCCGTGCTAAGGGAATAAATACTTAACACCAGGTGGATAATAGAAGAAAGGTTTATTGTACACAACAAGTACAATATGAAATACGGTACAGTTTTACCCACAGGTCAATCTAGTAGTGAGTGCCACTAACTGGAAGGTCGGATGTACTCGCGTCTTCTCGCTCTCACTCTCCCTCAAGTCTCTCGTAGACGGTTGACTTTATAGGTACTTACTACCTATAGTGTAATAATTCATAGTAGGGGGACTGGTTATTCCATTACATCAAGTATATAGGCACAAACTCACTACGGTAGGCGTCGTGTTGTGGTTTCCACAGCAAAGAATTTTTTTAGGTGGAGCTGCTAAAACATATTCAAATGGTTTTGAATTCACAATTTTCCATGTTTTTTCCAAATAACTCCAAAGAACACGAACTGATCTGCTATTAACCCCTATTTGGATAGAAAAAACGGATTCATGCCTTTTCAAAGATATTTAAATTCAAACATTTGTTTAAATTGATTCTTTTTTTTTTCTTCTGTTTTATGAACCTCTTGCAGGTTATTAAAAAAAAAGAAAGATTTTTGTTTTTCGGGAAATAATAATTATGCAAGTTCTACTAATTAACCCATAGCTGAGGAGACAAAATGCGGAATCACACCTTTACCAACTGTATTTTCGCGTAATCGAATGTAGCGAACCAGTCTGGAACGAGAACTCGTCTCTCCGATTTCCAATTCCGATCCGTCCATCAAAAGAGTCTCCGAGTTTATAGCACGTGTTATTCCTAAGCGGTCACCCATCTAGACTAGACGTTGCACATCTCCAGTGTTCGTGCGAGTATTGGTATTTCAACGTGTTAAGACCGTAAGTCTTTACTCTGAAGAAATCCTTTCGAAAGATAAAACGAGTTATTTTGTTGTTGTCATTTGAATTGTCCTCACATATATAAATTTTATTATTTTCTTCTTCTTTTTTTACTGGAAGGTTCACCCTTTACAAGAGCCGGAGGCCACTCGAGATAGACGGTTACCTTAAGAGGCAGTTTTTACCGATAGGAGGGGAAGATAACGGCTAACCCTAGACTTGAAAAGTTAAAATTTTAGTGATCGGGGAAACATTCTCCTGGGGGCCGGTTCTACAGAGCCGTGGTTCGCAGATAGAAATTGTTCGACTGAAAGTTACTTCTCACCCATGGGATCCGGAGCGAATGTGGGTGGTTTATTACAATGTAAGTGTCATGGCGGGTCCTTGCCGCGAAGGGGGAACGTAGTTCGTCCGAGCACTTTCCGTGAAAATAACGATAGAGCAGCGAGAGGCTCGTGACATCCTGCCTTTGAGAGAGAGGTTGGACGATGGAAAATATTTCTTCTCCATCAAGAACTCGGAGACTTTTGAAATCTATCAAGGAAAATAAGGTCTGCCCAAATATGATAACCATACTCGATGGCTCGTATGTTCGACTTGAGGTCAGGTGTGAGTTCAAGATCCAAAAGTCTCTCAAGGCACGGTGCTTCTCCGAGGGGACATCCGTTAATCGTGACTGGCGGTTGTTCGAGGTTATCTTAGAGGGTAAGCACGTTTTTATTTTATTTATTTTTAGTTTAAAGAAAACCACTATTTTAGGAAAAAATATGCCCATCTCCGTTGCAAGATTGGTGACGGCACCCTTCCCTTATAGAAAAAGGGCTTAGAGATTTGCTTTCCGTCGGTCGGCATATTTTTTTCATTAATAAAACTCCTCAATCTTGGAATAATGTAGGCTCGTGAAGGATATTCTGAAACGCTTGATAGTTATTACATTCGCAAGCGTCATGCTTTACCACCCGCAGGCGTTACTCAAGCAGAGATTAATCTGCATAAAGGAGTCGTCGATGAAGTGATGCCTGCAATTACCTCATTGATACTGTGCATGAAATGATGCAATCAGTCAGAGAAACATTCTACCTCAACGTTGGCACAGAATGATAATTAAACCGGGAACATTGTGGTTACTTTCTAATTATCTGTTTAGTGATTATCTTTGTTCATGCGTTTGTTTATAAACTAATACTATATTTTTCACACTAATGAAATTTTAATTTGCAATTCAGCTTTACTCAATTTGATATTCAGCTATTGTGAAATTGAAATTCAGCGTTTTTAATTTGAAGTTGTGAATGTGTAATTCAAAACTGATCATTTTTATTTTGAAATTATGCGTTTTTAATTTGGAATTGAAATTCTTTTTAATTTGAAAATTATCTTCGTAATTAAAGGGCAGATATGTGAAGTCCTAAACAATTATTACCTATATGAATATTTTTCGTTATTAACAAACACTCTCATATATATATATATATATATATATATATATATATATATATATATATATATATATATATATATATATATGCAGGTTGCGATAGATAAATTGTTGTCTAAATTACGCAAAAATGAAAATAAAATTGACATGTTATTTTATAAATATATGTACAAAAATTACACAAAAATATCTTGATATACGAAAGAGTAAATTTATTCAATTAAATCGGATTATCTTCAAACGCAGCCACTAGACCAGGGGTTCTTAACCTTTTGATGACTCCCGACCCCCAATGGATTGTCCAATATAGTCTCGTACCCTCTTCATTTGACTGTCGAAATAATTATCACCAATCCTATTATGTGCCAGTATGTCTTCTAAATATTTCAATCGCTTGAATTTACTGTACTTTAGATATGGATTGCTAAGAATAGAACATGACAAAAACCATAAGCATTGATAACTTTATTATATATTTTTTACTGAAAGCAAAATAAGTTTTAATTCAGTTTTATTACATAAGAAAAAGGAAGATAACATAAATGTATAAGTTTTTTTAGTATCTCAACTACATAAAACTTAAAATATTTTTGCCCTTCCTTGCCTTTAAAGGAGTGCCCTTTGCCGTGCTGATGTTGCTACATGCCTTACTTCTTGCCTATCTCACACTGCGAATTTTTTCTAAGCTCTATACTAAACATTAAATCTGTTACGAATAAAGAACTAAGCAAAATGAACACAAAGTCAAGTGATAGCGATTGCTGTATGAGTCATACGATTTTTGAATCAAGCACGGGCAACGCCGGGTCATGCTGCTAGTTCTAGTATATAACTCTCATCTTAAAAGACAGTTTATCTTAAACCATATTTCATCTCGGCTACTGTACTGCATATTCGGGAAAAATGTATTAAAGAAAATCATCTCTCCGACAAAATTCGAAGCTTTACTGAAGAAACCATCGTTAAATCAGACGTGCTTGATCACTTGGCCACGAAGAGCTTCGCAATCAAGCAAGGTTCTACTTGCATTTAAAGCACATTTACTCGTTCAGATTTTCTTAAAAGCGATAACTGCTGAGTTTCGTATTCGACACGTAAACAAATCAATTTCCCAAGAATTGCTGGATTTTATTTCTTAATCCTATACATGTATTCATTTTTTTAAGCTTTTCACCCCAATCAAGGCTGGAAGCCACTAGCACGCAAGGGGCTACAGAAGATTTGGAGCGAGAGCAGATAGGAGTGATAGAGGAATGGATGTGAAGAAGGATAGTGGATAGAGCGAGTCAACTGGAGATGTCGATTGACGTTACGTTTGAATAGTTGGAGATTATAGTTGTCAGGGAAACAGGAATAAGGAAGAGAGTTCCACAGGCGAGAGGTGCGAGATATGAAGCTACTAGAGTAGAAGAGACGTCTACATTTAACAGTTGCAACAGTGAAAGGGTGCGAGCTGGATTTGGAAGTTAAATTTTAATTGACAGACCTATTTGCGTAGATGCTCCGCTTATTTTAAACAGTATGTTATTTCGTTTAACCCCCTGCACACACGCACACACACACACACACACACATACATATATATATATATATATATATATATATATATATATATATATATATGACGAAACGGCCGTCCAGTTCTTTCTGAATTCTGTTGAGGTTTCTTCGAGATGAATTACTTAATTATGATTATTTCAAATCATCCTAATTATTTCTATCTGTATATCCTTGCTTGAACCAGCTTCTAATTCCCTGGACTGAGCGTCTTGGGGATAGTAGTCGTAGCTCGTGGAGGCACAGTCCTATGTGTTAAGAGAAACTCGGATGAGCTCCACCACGGAATATGTGATCGAGTGGGGCTAATACTGACTCTAATTCGCTACCCCTTCGTCACCGAGGCCCGTTGGAACAGTTGGCATCACATTTGCCTGATAACGTAACTGTCCGACTTTCAGTTCTCGGTAGTGGATGCGCACTGCAGATGAGTCGCAAATATTGGACGAAACGGCCGTCCAGTTGCGTTTTTTTCTAGACTCGATGAATTACTTAATTATGATATATATATATATAATTACTTAATTATTATATATATATATATATATATATATATATATATATATATATATATAATGATATATATATATATATATATATATATATATATATATATATATATATATATATATATAGTCATCCACAGACAGACTGTTTCGCAGCTCATCAGTGTGGCTAGACGTCCGGTTCGAAACCCGACTGAATTTGCGTCAGTCCGAACTTCTCCCACTAAGCCGTCAGCGTACGGTACGGGATGAAGGTGAATTTTAGCGTGTTTATTTTTAGATTCGGATAAACACACAGTGACTGACAGTGACTCAATTCAGCCGAAGAGTCGTGCAATATTAGCTTAAATAGTCACTGTTTACAAATTTACACCTGAAACCAGAGGGCTCAACCGAAATTAATTTTTCAGGAGCTAATATTTTTGTCATCCACAGACAAACTGTTTCGCTGTTTTACAGCTCATCAGTGTGGCTATCCGTCCGGTTGCCTCTCGCTAGGATCGAAACCCGACTGAATTTGCGTCAGTCCGAACTTCTCCCACTAAGCCGTCAGCGTACGGTACGGGATGAAGGTGAATTTTAGCGTGTTTATTTTTAGAGTAAATACCAACTTACTCTGGTGTAGTTTGTAACATTCATCATCTCTCACTTCTGTCTCTGTCTATGAGCAGTGTGCGCCCAGGGGTGGCTCCGACGAAGTACAGAGTCTCAATTAAAAATATTATACTGAGAGGTGCCCAACCCAGCAGCTCGAGGCTGCGCCCTCTCATTGCATCAGCGACAGAGATCTGTACTCTCCCCGAGACCAACGCAACCGACTGTGTTGGGGCCTTTTTTTTTTGTTCCTAGCCCAGGTGTATGCGCTCCCCACCTGCATTAAACTGACCTTGTGACACAACGCGAATTCCTGAGAGGTCAAGTAAATACCATATTACTATAAATTAGAGCTTCGGCTTTTTAATCTCAGAATTCATGGGAGAATTTCGCATTTATTCATATAGATTTCATAATATAGGTTTTACTTAATTAACTATTATGTTTCTCTAACTCTTCAAATATTGAATGTATAATTAATTCCAATTTGTATCTTCCCATCTTTACACTATAATAATTTTATCTTATATATTGAGCCCTTGTTCTGTCACCCATGAAATAAAAACAATTGTTTGTACGGAAAATAAGGATCTACGTACGTTTTAAAATGTAAGCTAAAACATTATTTTCAATAATTAAATGCAGCGATCAATTTTGAGTTCTTCTGTACTTTATCGATGCCTATTGCATTTACTTCTTCCTAGCTATTGTGATGATGGCCAAACCGAGAGTCGTCCACAAGAGCGATAAAACGTGCACTGCAAATTTGGATACAAATGGAAAATATGTGTTAGTTCCCTTGATCCATGAAAACAAGGATAATGGCTAATACAATGTATTAATATATATTTTTTAACCTCCCATAATCTGGAAACCCTGAATCTGAGCTCAACGAAAATCGTTCCCTGTGCCTAACTTTTCTAGGGCTTTTGAATGAGCTATGAATAACTGAAATCGGACCAGTGGGATCGGAGGCGTTTCTTGGACACACACACGAAGAAACACACGCATTCACTGTACTTTATATATAAGATTTTATTTTATTTTTATTTTTTTAAATATCCGATTATTGATTGTCTTTCAAAATACATTAAACGAAAACAAAGTGCGTTTTACACCGTCTCAACTATCAACAAGTCGTCTTACGCTTCAGTTGAAATGTAATGGATTTATCAAACACCGTTAAAGAAATAATGGATTAATTAAATTGCGAAGGTATTTGCTTTAGTGATGATGCTGTTTACGGTTAAATCTCTTTGAAAGGACAGGTTTCGTTTGATCAGTGAAACTGCTTCGGTCCTGCTTACTACTTAGACGGGAAACCGTTTAGGAATATTAGTTACTGGAAAGAAGTGTAAAGTAAAAACCGTCAAAAATTCGCACTTTCATAATGCAAGCAGTATCTAAGACAACTGTAGATTTGGATTACATCTTAAATCTACTAAGAACTTCCTAGTCAACTGCAAGGACATGCCGTCTCTGAAAAATATAAAACGCTTAAACCTCTAGTAGAAGTTATGAGAAGTTCGGAAGACCCTTATGACTACCGACCATTTTTCCGTTATTTTTTCACTCAATACTCGGCATGAGATTCACTCAAGATACAAGGATACTGAATATGAATTGCTGACTATTAGAATAGGTAGAAATATCGGTCGACCCTAAACTTGATTGGAGAATAGGTAAATGTTTACTTGATTAACCTACAGTATTAAATTTGTAGCCGTCGCAAAATATTTACTCGGAAGTTTATTTCACAGGAAGTAGCTCTTGGAAAGAAAATGTCTGAATGGAACCTCCTCCTTACAAATTGAACAGGAAGGAAATGAGGATGGTTCGCGCATGTCTACATGACATCGCTGTCAAGGTGGGAACTGGTGGACCTAATAAATGTATCTCGCCAGAATTTTTTTCTATGGAAATGGTGAAAGAGTGGCGATAGGCTTGAAGACATTTCGCCTATGGGGAAAGAGGTTGTAGGGTGGAAAACTTTTTATTGCTCATATTGTCGCGTAAACGCTTTTGAACTTGGTCAAGTCTAGAAAGAAAGGGCTGGGCAGCGTCAGCCCAGATATGAATCCAACCATTCAACAATGTTCGTTCGAGAATAGATATTGACTACGCAGGTTACTTCGGTGCCACTGCAGAAAACATTATCAGTGCCACAGTTCTGCATAATCTAGAAAATGCTGCCAACGATGTTGGACTTTACGTCAATGCCTCTAAGACTGGATTCTTCGGCTTCAATCAGCAAACCTTCGATACAAAATAAGTCTGGTGGATCCATGATGAAGAAAAAATATTTATTAAATTAGAATTAAGCTCATTCCATTCAGATTCAACAAGATTCCGCCCTAAAGATCCTTAGATTTTATCCAAATTTTCACTATTTGTTAGCATTCATCAAAGGAGTTGATCCTGCACGATACGTCATTTCAAACAGGTTTTACGCCACTTTGAAGATTCTGAAGATATTGAAAATTATAAAAATCTTGAAGTTTTTGGAAGGGCTATCACTAAAAAGTTCTTCCGTTACCTGGCTTTACTCTTTTTTTCTTCATTACAACTATTATGAATATCTGAAATTTAACCAACTAATCACACTCTCCTGTCATATGTGGCAAAAAATCCCAACAGCTAACCTTATCCTCAAAAATAACAACACACCAACTAAGTCAAAATTACAAAGAACGAACATTATCTATAAGTTCAAATGCGCCTTAAGGAACTTTGTTCCTGATAATACCGGACTCATAAATAATTACATCGGTTACACAACTACATGCTTATCCAGACGTCTTACGTTACACCTATCTGATCACAGCTCTATTAGAACCCATTTAAACACACACACAGACTTACCAGACTCCATTCGAAACATACTAGTAGAAAACACAAATATCTTAACTGCATCCACCTGTAAAAAAAAAGATTAAAAATAATGGTTGCGGAAAAACCTTCTTTTACAGTTAAAATCCTGTATTTCGGCTTGCTGCCACTACATGAAGACATGAAATTTTATTTTCACCCATTGTCACCACATGCCTATAAGTTCTTTCAACGGTTTAAAACATTTCATCTCAACTTTTCTGCACTCTTACTGACATTGTCTTTCAGAAAGTGTATAGGTTTACATGGTTGTAATGTGATAATGTTTTACAACGGCTCAAAATTGAAAAGAATAAAGTGTCAGATATGAAGAAAATGAGTTACTGCAGACACAGAGGTTCGAGAGTGACACTCTGGATTTATGAATAATTCTTTCTCCCAGTTATGCAAATAGAAGTGTCAGGCTAGAGTTATCATTGAGTGATTATTGTGTGACTGTTGAGTGGAACTATCTAGTCGAATTAGAGTGAATTATTGTGAGTCGATGATTTGGGTTTTGATTTAGGATTTACCTGACGTTAAGCCGAGCCGCGCTACTAACAACGTATTCACTGAAATGGTTAATTAACTTTTGTTGACTTTTACTACTTTGTTCTTAAGTACTTATTTGCGATTGTAATCAAATACTATTTTATCTTAACATTGAAGTCTTGTGTTTACGTAATCATTTAACGTCTCAAAACAAACCCTAAAAATTGCATTCTTTTCAGTTTTCGCCCGCGTATTGGTTAGAAATGCAGAATGAGTGCATGAGTTTTATTGTGTTTTTTCTGAGGCTTTTGATACACATTTCACGATGAGAGAAGATTAGGTGTTTTGCGTGTGTCTTCATGCAGTGGCAGTAAGCTAAAATCCAGGATTTTAACTTTACCCATTTTTTAGTTTGAAAATACGCCATCATTTTCCAAAACAGACTAAACTTTTCAATCGTAAAAAAAAGGAAATATATTATTAACCCATCGGATTTCGCATAAACCAGCGATCTGTTATTTAAAGAAACTGACCAGAGTATGGGACGACTACACGAGAAACTATTTGGTGAGAGGATTAGTCACGTGTGAAGATCCGGGAGATAACGGACGAAAGCCAAACAATGGAAGGAGTCGAAGCCGGCATTGGAAAGACAATCAGAGAAGATTGATCATCAGGCTGATGCGATCGTCGATCGAGACATGTCAGATCGATAATTACGTGCCACTGATTAATGATCATTTTTCCCTCCCTGCGCCCAATAGTGAATAAATTTTGACTGTTTTCTGTTGTTTTTCTTTTCTCCTTTTTTTTTTTTGACGTGCTGCTGAGAGTGAACTTTTGTCTCCAAAGGTCTTTACAATAAATCAAATCACGTCGAAGTGAATCAAAATTTTTTTCTGCGACTTTTTTTTTTACGTTTTGTCTGCGCGTGCGTGTAATTCGTTATTTATTTATTCATTTTATGCAACAAAATAATTCCTCAAATGCATCTTCCTCGAGAAAGATGGCGATACAAAAAAAAGAAAATAATAATAATAATAATAATAATAATAATAATAATAATAATAATAAATAGAGTTAGAGGACCCACCAGAAAGTCGAGCAGTTCTGGTGTAAGACGTGGAGAACTCTGTAAAATGCACAATGGAAGCGCTACATGGACCAAACCGCAACAGGGACAACACAAACATGTAGAGTGCCAAAAATAAATGGATATTAATATTACTGAAACAACAGCTGTCATCTGCAAAGCCCAAAACTGGAAAGCATTAGGAATAGAATGAATAACCGGTTTTTGGTTTTAAAAAATCCCAGCACCCACAAGACCTCGCACTGGGATATAATCATAAAAATTAAAAATTCCCCAAATGACTCACGTGGGGAGAATATACCTATTCCCAAAAACAGACGAGATGCTTAACCCGAATAACTATAGGCCCATCACCTGTCTACCAACAATATCCTCACTACTATCATAACTGAAAGCGCATACAACCTCCTTGAAAAAACGCCCCAACTTACACCCAGTAGAAGAGAAGGGATGTAAAAGAGGAATTTACGGATGTAAGGGCCAACTAATTATCACTAAAACATTATTGGAAGAGGTGAAAATAAGGAAAAGAATATTATCGATAGCATAGATCGACTACATAAAGACGTTCGACAGTGAGTCAATGATATGAGTACCAACCAGACACAGTTATCCGAAACAACGATGTAACTATCCACTGGGATATACAAATTAAAACAAACGTACCTGATATTACAATAAAAGACAAGACATTCAGGAAGTGTATGCGTATTGACATAGCAGTATCATCTGAGAGAAACTCCTCCATGAAAATTATCTAAGAAAATGTCCGAATACAAGTACCTGGAGAACAAGATTAACAAAATGTGAGGAAGGAAGGCGGAGACTACCAATAGGCATCGGAGATCTGAGCCTCGTGAGAAAAGGAATGGACGATTTTACTAACAGTATCCCAGTTATCATCAACATGCAAGTTGCCCAGTAGATCGCCCTACTCGGAACATCCCATACACTAAGAAAAGTATTATCAATTAAATGACAATTAGCCTAAGGACCATAATTTGGACCCGGCTCTACAGGATACAAAGCAGGAAATATAGTATAAACAAATGATAATAATAATAATAACTGTAATTTATCTTTGAAGATCTTTACAAAAAAAAAAATAAATAAAATTACACGGATCTTGAAGTGGAGATCAACGAATGTGGCACAGGAGGACATTGATTGAAAAACGTTTTCGATAGACTCATTGAAGGAATCCCTGGTAGTTCATGCCTTAAGGAAATTAAAAAAAAAAACATTATTCTCACAAGTACAGATCTCACCTTACGAAGGACTTCATCTATACATAATGTGTGTGATTTTTTTTTAAACTGCGTTAGCACGCACTGAACATAAAACACGGCGTGATAGTGGGCCAATACCTGCACTGGAAAATATGTAAATTTTACGGGAAGGAAACTGCAAGAAACTGGTTTGAATCTCACATTCAATGGTTTCAACATTATATGGCCGTAAGCCTCATAGACTATTAAACTACTAAAATGATCTGGAATATTGAGAAGGCTTGCTGTTCCTTGATCTTAAGTATAACCTATTAGTTACCCATGGTGTGAAAACTCAGTGCGTAAATAAATAATAATAATAAAAATAATAATAATAATAATAATAATAATAATAATAATAAGAAGAAGAAGAAGAAGAAGAAGAAGAAGAAGAAGAAGAAGAAGAAGAAGAAGAAAAAAAAGAAGAAGAAGAATTTGATTATAAAAATTGCGACTAATTAAATTCTGTGAATAATGGTATTAAAATAACTTCTAAATTACTATTTTTCAAAAAAAAAAAAGGTCTTGTGAGATTAGTAGATGTTTTTTAATCGGTATCATCACATACAAAACAGTACAGCTACAAAAACGTAGGGTTTACCGGGTGTGGAAGAATTAAGAACAGAAACATTAATAATCAACGGAAAGAGAAAAGTGTAATCACGATGAGAGTAGATAGCGATTGACACTGCATTTAAACTTTTTCAGATTAAAGTTGGCTGGAAAGTATGGAACCGGAAGAGAGTATCATCAGCGAAAAGTATGCGAACAAAAAAACTGTTAGCATAGAGCTTACGGCTAAATCTCGCGAGCTGAACTGTAAATTGATGAGATCTTGACACCAGTCTAATACTGCGGTCAAATCCCAAGAGTCTTCGTATCACAGTGAAGAGCTCTTCCTAACAATTGCCATGAAAATATTTATAGAAATTGCACAGGCGAGCAACCTTACGGCTGCGGATAAGTGACTTTAGCCGAGCTGCCAGATCAGGACCAATAATATTGTTAATTCTTCTTTGGATTTTTATCAAGGGGCTCAAGGTAAATAGCAGAAGTTAGCGAACCATATGTGGCAGCAATATTCTAAGCATTAGCGAATGGTAGACTTATAGATATGCAAGACAGATTCCGGTGAGAAAAAAAATGTCTCGTCCGATAGAGTTAACCCACTTTCTTAGCAGCTGATGTCTTCATAAACAAATAGAACAGTCGCTGACAAAACATATAACGTCTAAAATGGCGGAGGCTCTATTCGGCTTCATTATAAAAACGAAAAAAGAAAAAGAAAAAGGAATATGGCAGCAAAAAACAAAAAAAAAATAGGCGGTAATCAGGCCAATAGGGGCCGGACACACTGAGTGCAGAAAAATATATCAGTCGTAATGGGTTATCACACCCACCCTACTGACAATATAATTTGAGCGCAGTTTTCCCTCATAGTATCACTTTGTAGTATCTCCATCCACCAACTTTTTATTTGGGTTTTTATACTTTCTCTTTATAGTTTATACTTTTATCTTTGCTTTTTTTAAAAATTTTCCCGTAATATCTGTTTAGTTTTCAACTTCATTCGTCTCCATTTTTTTATTTTCTTATCTCTGGATTCTTTTTCGGTAGT
>OZ038513.1:37060170-37085170 GCA_964036315.1 Acanthosepion esculentum
ATCGACCATTGCCAAAGCCCCACCCTAGCTGAGAACCGTGACGCCTGGCGTCTCACCCCCAACCATATTGTATCCTCCGTCGAAAACACCTGCTTCGGTGCTCTCAAGGCCAAGAAAGAAGAGACTGAAGTATTGCGACACCAGGCAGGACCTTCAGGTGTAAATCCTGCGAAGGTGTATGCCTGTCGAGTATTGGCCATATCAGCTACAAACGTGTCTGCAATGGAAGTGAACAGACTTCTTTATTGTTTTGTGAAGCCAACCCATGATCATTGATATATATATATAGAGAGAGAGAGAGAGAGCCGAGTTCGAATTCCAGTCGAATCCATTACATTCAATTACGTGCTAATACCCTTGAGAAAAGTGTGTATCCTCTTTTTCTCCCTCAAACTATGAGTAAATAGCAGGACAGACTGGGTTCTATAGCCTTGGATGGCAACTGGTCTAGGAGAAGGACAACTCTAAATTCAAAACCTGCGGAGAGTCGTTTGAGGACCTTGTGGCATTCGTTGCACCAGGTCCCTGTATTCGTCCCTCCAAAAAGTGTGGATGGCCCTGCACAAAGCCTTCACCACTATAATCACATCCTGTGTGGGTGTCGGGCTTTCAGTTTCTGGGAACTGATCTCTCTGACCCTCATACGTCAAGTTCGACGGGAGAGTCCATCATATATATATATATATATATATATATATATATATATGGAGAGAGAGAGAGTGGGGTGAGATTACGATATATATTTATATTATATATTATATGTCGAGAACAGTATTGGGGGGATTTTATGACAAAGTGGAAAAAGTTTATTTGTGACGCGTTTTGATAAAGCCTCTCTACCAACAGCTAAAATTATAAAAATCTGCCGTCTCATCATCAATAAATGCTGCTTCACATTTAATAATGATTGTTACAAACAACTATTTGGATAGCGAATGGGATCACCACTCAGTGAAGTCATGGCATGTATTTTCTTAGTGTTTCTTGAATCCATTCCTTTTCACAAATATTTTACCCAAACAATACTTCCGTTATATTGATGATGCTTTACTTATTTATCTTCATGATACTGGTTTATCTGACCTAGTAGATGAACGAAACAAAGTCGAACATACAATAGTATTTACATGCGAAATGTAAGAACACAATGCATTACCCTTCCTTGTAATGTGCACCTGAAATCAACCTAAAAACGACCTAATAATTTTTTATCCCCATTATAACAACAAATTAAAATGCGGTATAACTATAGGATGCTACCTGAGAGCTCTAAGAATGTGCAGCTCGGATTGGTTACACGAAGAAGAAAAAATACATTTAAAACACTTTCAAGCTTCTCCAGTAACCGAATTATTCCATATCCAATTCGAAACAAAAAAAACCCCACAAAACATTCCGAAACGGAAATGAAACCTCATGAGAAACCCAAAGAATCCCCCCAAAAATATATTATCCTGCCTACTAATTCTACAACATCTACAAACGAAAGGAATTTATTTAAGCTTAACATAAAAGTCGACACTACTACATCCAAAACAATAAAAGTCTTCAGTCAATACTAAAGAAAACAATAAGCTAAAACAGGTAGGAGAAGTTACTCATCGCCTGAAGTATTTGTGACAAAAATAGATTGGAGAAGCCTAAGAAATCTAAATAAAAAAATATATGAATAACAAAAGAACATTTTACAAAATAATACGTCAAATGCATTGGTTACCCAACATTACGAAACTGACCATTGAAATAAAAAAATGCTAACATAAACAAAGAAGAAAAGAACTCACTAATGTCTGGAGAGTGTCTTAATCGCAAGATCATCTACATTAAATTTGCGCCCTGGCTCATACAACATTTCACCATTCCTGGCAGATCTTCTAATATCACAGTGCGGAATATATAGATTTAGAAAAGTGATGGAAAGAAAAACAAAAAGTCTCTAGATAATTTCAGCAGAAAAAAAATTCTAAAATTCTCAGCACCCCTCTGCTGTGCGCATGCGTCGTTCTGCCAACATAACAAATTTAGTCCGATAAAGACCTGAAGGAGATAAACGCCTCACAAGTAAGCTTTTTCCACTGCATCACGGGGTTGGTCTAAAAAAATGTAAAATGAATAAAAAAAATATTCAAATTAAAAAAAACTGTGAAAACATAAATAAAACTAGAAATAAGTATAGATAACAGTAAAATAAATAAATAAATAACATACCTTATTAACATTGTTCGGAATGTTGTCCTAATCTTTGTTGACATATTCACGACTTTTGAGCTGTTCTACGCTTTGGGCTTCTTCAGGTGATTCGAATTTCCAACCTAAACCTTTATTTCATCCACCAGGGTAGATTGTTCTAGTTCCACATGTCTTACCTCTTCGGAATATCGTAGTACATTGGTCAACACGATTTTTGGTGCCAAGTCGTAAAAAACATTTTTTAGTTGATTTGATGGTGCTGATTCCGAAAATGACCTTTTTACATGGTTAGCTACAATTTTTACTGTACTGAAATTGCCCATTTTTTGAAAGAAGATCAATTTACAATCTTGGTTGATAGCAAAATTTAATTAGCAATGTTCGTAGAAACCCATCAGTTCTCAGGTAGGTCGATCAATGTATGTCAGCCACCTAAAATAAACTATTTTTACGAGAAAAAAGTTTTTTTTTAGTCAAAAAGTTTTAAGTAGAAGTAGCAATTTTTTTCAAATTATCGCCAAAATTCAAATTAACTGATAAACTTTATCAGTTAAATAATTTAGTAAACCTGATAATTAAGGTGACATAAAAAAATGAAACCTTCTGTTTGATATTCATAAATTTATCCCATTACTTTTATCCCTTCACTACGGAAGGAAACCAAACACATTGAGAGCATTTTGTTTTCACAGTTGGAAAGAAACTCAAACTAAAACCATCCTCATTGAATGCACCTATTCCATTTTACGCGTTACTGTTGGATTATCAAAAGGGACTTAGATAACATTGAACATGACAGACAATCAAGAAAGAGAACATTTTTACCATAGTTCTGTTCACGAAGGTTTTAATTCTGCTGTTAATCTATCTATTACATGATTTGATGAAAATACTTGTTGGTCTTGCTGTATTCATCGTGTTATTTTTACAGATTTAGGGTTTGATTGTTATTGCAAAAATAGTATTTCTCAATAAGCAAAACAGTATTTGTTGGTTTAAACACAAACTGAGAGGCTTCTGCGATTTTTTATTTTGAGAAATATTGCCATAGGTCAATATCATTCATAGAGAAAACAAATGAAAAACTGAGGCATTTCTGTACAGCCAAAACGATAGCTAACCAAGAAAAAGTAAGATAATTTCAAATTAGCTAAAAAAAGATATTTGGTGTCCCGACATCATTTCAATTTTTCTGGTACCAGTTATCTCCCTTCAGTTGGCCTTTAACTCAACTCTCCAAGTTATTATTCACCTCTGCTGTAGCAAGGTTTTGAACTGACAAATCTTTGGGTCAAGTCACTGAATTGTTTCAACCAATGCTTTATCCACCGGGCCATTGGTCCTTGAGGACGTTAGCGTCTGAACTTAAGGAATCAGCGCATATCCTAGGCGACAAAAACCTCTTAAACTGGCAACCATAGTGTTATGGTAATTTGCCTACGCGTGGACTCTCCCAGCTATGAATAGGAACACGTACTGCTTTTTAGAGAGGTAAGTATCAGCAGTCAAGCTATGACAGTCGGACCGTGCATTCTTGCTGCAACACTCGCGTTTGTATATGTTTGTATTACAGTTTCTGTTACTATATATGTTTAACTAAATCCCTCTCTTTGTGTCTTTATTTCTGGCTCTAACAAGGCCACAACATAAATATCATATGGGAACCAGTAATACGGAGTCCGAGAGAAAAACAATAACAACAAATTGTAATGTGAGCTCTGGTAAAAAGAAATTATAAATGAAAGATTAAGTTTATAAGTCCCAAATCTTCACCCAATGTTGTTCTCAAGGGCACATGGTCAAGTGTATAAAAAAATTGAATGTAATAACCCCGAGACTCGACCCGAAAGGTTATGAGTTCAATATATCTCTACCTCAAATAAAGTTGTTATAATTTAACGGGTCACAGTAAATGAAACTAGTTCCTGTTATTTCTTAGCCATCAGCGAAACGTATCTCATGACTTTGGCTGGTGAAACCATGAAGTTTTCTGAAGAATCTCGCTTCGAAACATTTTACCCAGTCATTTTCAGTCAGTCAGTTTCAACACAACGACAGAAAATTCTTCTTCTTCTCCAAGATAAATCGTTTTCTCTAAAGTTCCATTTAATCATCGTATATGCCATGTCAGATGAAGAGGAGACCCGAGGCAGCATAGATGTGATTTTGAAGATGAAAACTATAGACTGAAAATGTGAGCAACGGCAAAGAAAGGTAAACAAAAATGACACATATACTTACAGATACAGTCGAAATTAGTAGAGCACATATTGAGGAAAGAAAGCTTGGAAAATTTGATACACTCAGCGCATATGGAAGGCAAGAGGGACAGACAAAAGCCGTGCATAACCTAGCTGGCGAGCGTGTGTAAACGAATGGCAGAATAGATTGCAGGGAGAATAAAAAATACATAAAGAGCTACGAAAGTATGGAGATTCATGATAGCCCACGCCCTGGAAGGACATTGCACACAGAAGACGACGAATAAGAAGATCAAACGCGCTGCGACATGAGCCAAAGCCTAATACTTTAAATGATTCTAGTCCTGGAGAAGACGATAAACTACATCCGGTAGCAAGGCCTCTGATACGGGGAATGGAGGTTTTGAGGAGCGTTGAACCAAGACTGAATTGTTGTTGTTCCTAGGTCCACCCTGGACCAGGGTTGGTAGCATTTGTTACCGTCCCAGTTATGGACAAATAGTGGACCTCCCTCAAAGACACCATGAAAGCAGAAAAATACTTTTTATAGTAAAAATACCGGCCATACATTTTTATATTTAAAAAATGACCAACAATACATGTTTATAGTAAAATTACGAACATTATATTTTAAGATAAAGTCAGTTTTAAAATAGTTGAAGCCGTAAAATTATGTTCAAAATATTTACATTTTGGCATTAAATACGAGGTTCATTCAATAAATAAGTTGAATTTTTCGGTATAAGGACTTCTAATACATATAGAAGCTTACTCCTTTTTTGTTGTTGTTTTACTTCTTTTTCACATGGATTTAATTTCTTTTATAGATTAAAAAAAAACTTTGAGATTTTTGGCGATTAACAAAGATGGCTGACCAAAAAGCATGCTCCAGGATTGAACAGCGGTCAGTTATCAAGTTTTTGGTTGCTGAAGGGTGCAAACCAGTTGAAATTCATAGGATAATGTCAACTATGTATGGTGCCACATGTTTCAGCCAAAAAAATGTCTACAAGTGGGCTAAATTGTTTAAAGACGGACGGAGCAGTGTTGAGGATGAAGACAGGCCTGGGAGGCCTACATAAGTGAGGTCTCCTGAGGTGATCGAATCAGTCAATGACCTCATTCAGTCTGACAGAAGGGTGACTTTGAGCTTATCTGTTGGGACAAACGTAGGAGTCATCAGTCAGAAGGAGTCATCTTGCATCATGACAACGCAAGGCCTCACACAGCAGCCCAAACGGTGCAGACCATCAGCGAGCTGGGCTGGGAACTGCTCCCTCATCCCCCTTACAGCCCAGACCTTGCCCCTTCAGACTTTCACCTGTTTGGTCCCTTGAAAGCGTTTACGCGAGGCACGAAGTTTAAAAGTGACGATGAAGTCAAAAGTGTTGTGAGCGACTGGCTGAGACATCAGTCCAAAGATTTTTACGCTGAGGGAATACGGAAGCTTGTGCACAGATGGCAAAAGTGTGTGACAGTGCTGGGAGACTACGTTGAAAAATTAAAAAAAAAAGCTTCCATCTGTATTAGAAGTCCTTTTATACCTAAAAATTCACTTTATTTATTGAATGACCCTCGTAACTCATAGAGGTTGGTATGCCACTAAACAAAATCAACCAAATAACATGAAATAACTTTCATGACATTAATCCATATAATATTCTACAATTTCTTAAAGAGATTAAACTGTGTTTCAAAATATAACTTAAAGAAAATACAACATATCACACACGCATAGCACCACCTCTAGTAATTATGCCCCCATAAACATGTATATAACCAAAAGCTGAGTATCATCTAACATGTATACAATTGTGAAATCAGAATAACATGTATCATATTTTTATTTTTTCAAAGCTCCCCCAAAAATTAAATTTCGGCATTATATAACCCATATGGACTTGATGTGCCGCTAAAAAAATCAATCAAACAATCAATCTTTTTTTGTGACTCTTTCTTTATATATTTCTGTCCATCGTTTTCTTCTTTCTATCATGTGCACACTTCTTATTTGCCTTTCTTTCCTACTCTTTCTCTGTTTCATTCTTTCTTTCTTGCGCTTTCTATCATGTGCACACTTTCTCTTTACTCCTCTTTCTTTTTCATTCTTTCTTTCTTTCTTTCTTACGCTTTCTATCATGTGCACACTTACTCATTCTTTCTTTCTTTCTTTTTCTTTCTTTCTTTCTTTCTTACGCTTTCTATCATGTGCACACTTACTCTTTACTCCTCTTTCTTTCTTTTTTCTTTCTTTCTTTTTTCTTTCTTTCTTTCTTTCTTACGCTTTCTATCACGCACACGTCTCCTCTTTACCTTTCTTTCGTCTTCTTTCCAACGCTTTCTATCATGTGCATTCTTTCTTTCTTTCTTTCTTTCTTTCTTTCTTACTGTTTTTATTACGCACACACCTCGTCTTTGGCTCTCTTTCGTTTTCTTTCTAACACTTTCAATCACGTACACACTTCTTTCTTTTTCTTTCTTTCATTCTTTCTTTCTTACGCTTTGTGTCACGCACACGTCTCCTCTTTACCTTTCTTTCGTCTTCTTTCCAACGCTTTCTATCACTTACACACTTCTTATTTGCCTTTCTTTCCTACTCTTTCTATTTTTTCTTTCTTTCTTTCTTGCGCTTTCTATACTGTGCACACTTACTCTTTCTTTCTTTTTTCTTCCTTTCTAACGCTTTCTATCACGCAAACGTCTCCTCTTTGCCTTTCTTTTGTTTTCTTTCCAACGCTTTCAATCACGTGCACACTTCTTATTTTCCTTCCTTCTTTCCTTCCTTCCTTCCTTCCTTCCTTCCTTCCTTCCTTTCTTCCTTCCTTCCTTCCTTCCTTCCTAATGCTTTCATACGCCTCCTCTTTTTTTCACCTTCGTTTTCTTTCCAACGCTTTCAATCACGTGCATACATCTTATTAGAAAATGTAGATGATTCGACTCTGTGTATGCGGTATCGTAAGTCCTGTCTTCGAAAATCATTGTCAAATTAATGATAAGTGATGTAATTTTTATTAGGCATTTAGTCTGACTCGAAATGGACCGGAGTCCCCTCATTTTATTTTTTTTAAATTCTTCTGTAAACCATTAATACTCACTGTTTCTTCGTGATGTTAAGTTTTCCGCTTTGATGCGATTTTCTCTAAAACGTCATCGTTGCTCACATGTTCGGCGCCTTGTATTCTCGGCATCCCTCTGCAGAACGACGTTTCCAGTGCCTCCCTTCTCTTCTTCGTCTGTGATAAAACTGCCCAACATTCACTGCCATATAGGTGGAGCGACATAACATAACAGTATTTCTATCAAAATCTTCCTGTTTGTGAATACTTCAATTGGGTTTTGGACGGTTGCTTTCTTTATCCCAATGCGTCTTGGGTTTCGTTGTCACACATTCCACTCTCTGTTAAAAGATCTTACTTTAACTAGCTTTTGGAACGCATCTTTCGCTATCCCAATGTGCCTTCAGATTTCAGTGTTAAACTATCCTTCTTTTGTTAAAATACTTTCCAGGTACCATTTCGGGAGTCTGCTCCTCAAAGTTACAGTTCGAGGGATTAATCTCTCTCACTGGAACTTCCTTTCTTCCAAAGAAAGATTTAGGATATATGGATGAGTCGGCACTGTGTATGCGGCATCGTGAGTCTTAGCTCCGAAAGCCACGGTGGAATTAATACTAACTGATGTAATTTCTATTAAACATTAAATGTGAATTGGAAGGAACAGGCGTCCCCTTGTTTATTTTATTTTATTTTTTATGTTAGTCATTCTGATTCTTCTATGAGGCATTCATAATCATGTTAAGTAGATGTGGCTTTTTTGTTTCGGTTTTTTCTAAAGCTTCGTCGTTGCTCACATGTTCAGTCCATTCTACTTTCAGCAACCTTCTGTAAAAACATATTTCTGTTGTTTCAAATCTCTTCCTCACTGTCATATCGACGGACAAACATGACATAGTAACTCAGTAATATTTTCTTTGTCCCTAAGAATTTTTTTTTTTTTTTTTGGTTGGGGGCTTCTAATTAATTTACTTGATATTTTAGAAGGCATCTTTTGCTATCCGAAAGCACCTTCGGTTTTCAGTGTCCCATTTTCCATCCTCGGTTAAAACACTTTCCCAGATATTACAATTGTTGTCCTTGTCTACAGTATAAGATACGGTCCTCGGTGCAATCTGCATGCCGGTGTCTCATTAACTAGAACTTCTAGACATATCGAATAATTTTCAGTGTCGCAGTCTCTGTCCTTTTTTTAAAACATATGCCATATATTTAAATTGTACTTTTCTTGATATTGGTATCTCCAAACTGTAATTTGCATGTTGGTTTTTCTCTTTTACCAACAACCATGTATTGAGTCTTCTTGCATTTAATGTTTCCGCCTTTCTTTTCGCTTTCCTTTCTGTAGGATTTCATATATTCTCCTTTCCATGTCTGCAATCAACACAGGGAAATCTGTACATCTCGTGTTCTTCTGATCATAACTGCCAATGATATATCTTTGTTGGACTTCTAGTTCTCTTAGAATAACATTATATAGTTCGAATAAATCCGATGAGAGACACATCGTTACATTACATCATTTTCTATCTGCATGTGTTATGTTGTCAACATCGTTGTCGCCAATAATAAATTATGTTAGGATTTTAATAGTTTATTTCATACAAGTGTCCTATGTACTTCTTGTTCATCCATTCGCAGCTGAATCGTTTTCACTTGATTGGTTTGGTTTGTTTTGTTTTACAGCATATCAACCTCAATGGGTCATTTAATACCGACAACTTTTTTTTTCCTGGTAATATTTTTGCTTTGTTAAAAATCTATTTCTGTTAATATTTTTTCCTCAAAAACGTATAGGTGGTAATATTATTTTAAAAAACGTATAGGTAGTAATATTATTTTTTCAAAAACGTATAGGTGGTAATACTATTATTATATTTAAAAAAACGTAATGATGGTAACATTATTTTTTTCAAAAACGTGTAGCTAGTAATATTATTTTTTCAAAAACGTATAGCTGGTAATATTCTTTTTTTTTTTCAAATACGTTTAGCTGGTAATACAATTCTTTTTTTCCGAAAACGTAGAGCTGGTAATATTATTTTTTTCAAAAACGTATAGCTGGTAATTTTCTTTTTTTCAAAAACGTATAGCTGGAAATTTTTTTTTTTCAAAAAACGTATAGCTGGTAATATTATTTTTTCAAAAACGTATAGCTAGTAATATTATTATTATTATTATTTTTCAAAAACGTGTAGCTGGTAATATTATTCTTTTTTTCTAAAAGCGTATAGCTGGTAATATTATTTTTTCAAAAACGTATAGCTGATAATATTATTATTATTTTTTTTTTAAGTAGAGCTGGTAATATTATTCTTTTTTTTCCAAAAACATACAGTTGGCAACATTATTTTTTCAAAAATATCTTATCAGAGGCCTTGGTGTTGGACGCAGTTTACCGTCCTACCCAGGACGCACGTTTTCGCTTGAGAACCGGCAGCGTGTGTGAACTTTTGAATAGAAATTTTGATTTTAAACCAAATCACATTGGCAGATTTCTTGCCTGTAACTCACGCTTTGTTTGCGCAGAAAAGAAACAGAGGAAACCCTTTCTCTTGTCAAAACAGTTTTTTTCCACTGTGACATACATACTTGAAGACCTTGTCATAATATCCACACTTGAAAATAAAGATTACCAGAATGCAAGGAACCGTTTGAAGTCAATCTGACCTGCCGCAGATACGGAAGGCCCAGACGGCAATATTCTTTAACGGACAGCGAGCGACGTTCTGACTGAATCGTTGCGTTTGGAAGAGCTAACCTCAGCAGATTCGGGGATACGCCTTTCCACACTATTTGGATTTGCGATGGTTCTATTTAGAAATAGAGAATTCCTTCATGTGAATTTGATAAAAGACTCAAATCATTAGACTAATGGTGCTAAGAATCCGGCATCAAATGTCAAACAGACGTTTCCTTTAATTTAAAGATAAATGATATTTCTTGATTTAATAAGGAAAGAATAAAAACAGATTGCTAAGATTTTTCTTTTTAATAATTTTCCACCATTACAAGGACCAAGAGGCATTTAATGTAGGAAAACACTGAATGAGGTGTGTGATATGGTCGTAAAAGAAAAAAATAGGAAGTGAAGACGCCTATGATAAATAAAGATAAACCCTAGACTTGAAGACGTCAGGATTGTAGAGTTCGGGCTTTAGGGGTGGGAGGTATCATCCATACGTGAGTCTGTTGCGTAAAGTAGGTGTTCCTGGCAACAAAAAAAAATCTTTTTGAGTAGAATTGTTTTCTTAATCAATTCACCTCAGCAGAGACTAAACGAGAACGAGAAGGCTTTAGAAGGAACCGGAAATTCCATTCTAAACAGGAAGCAAGGGATAAACCTCTACTCCTGTACAAAAGATGGCGGAGGAGTGTAAACCGGACGCTAGGCAAACCTATCTACTCCTATTGAGGAAAATAAATAAATAGATGGTAAGTTAAATTTTACAGTTTAGCCACAGACGTTAGGAGTACCGGGTTGAAGTCGATCTTACAATGAAGCGGAGACCCAATCCAGAACAGGAAACGTGGGATAAACGTCAACATCAGTTCAATAGACCGGGGAGGAGTGTGAACTGGACGATAGGCGAACCTATCTACTCCTTCTTACCAAAAGAATAACCAAGGATTGAGGGTAATTCAACCCTGGGGCCACGGCAAGGCAAGTCTTGACTTTAAAGTTCTGCGTGGGCAGCACTAAAGAATGGAACTCATACTGTGAATGTAGCGATAAGCATGCCAGGTGCCATCTGTTGAAAATGGTCTGACGACATTTCATCTATGCAAAAGGGGCTGTAGGGGGGGGGGGGGAAATAACTCACCCACCAGAAGACTGCCTAGTTATCTTCGATAATAATAAATAATAATAAATTATAATAAATAATGATAATAAATAATAATAAAATTTAATAAATGATAATTAAATAATAATAAATAAAACTTAACAAATAATAATAAGTAATTATAATGAAATAATACTGCATAAATAATAATAATAAATAATAATAATAATAGATAAATAAATAATAATAAATAATAAAGAAATAATAATGAAATAAATAACAATAAATAATGATAACAAATAATGATAAATAATAAACTCTAATAAATAATTTAATAATAAATAGTAATAAATAATAATTAAATAGTAAATAAATAGTAATAAATAAATAAAAATGTATAAATAATATTAAATAATGAAAATAAATAATAATACATAATAAATAATTGTTGTGGATTCCGGGAATGGAATCCTGCACAAATAAATAAACAACGCCAGTAATTGAGATAGAAAAAATAAGTGTAATAAACGTAAGAATACAGACTTGATGTGAAGATTAGTAGTTCAGGAATGCGGGTTAGTGGAAAGTATATGTACAAGTCTCTGTAAGTGAAGCCGTAATTATCTCTCTCTGGACTCTCGTATAACACCCTGTGTACTGTCTCCGTATCTCTCACCATAACTCAACGTATCTCAACCTGCAGGTATTCTCTCTGTCAGTGTAAGTATACTTTGGACGAGTCCATCTTGTGTAAAAGAGGTCTGCCCCACAACAATATTAGTAATAAATAATTTTAGTAAAATAATAATGAATAAATAATAATAAATAATAATAATAAATAAATAAATAAAATTCAACATTTTCAGCAGTCTGGGCGTCCCTAAGTCATTGCATCTTATCAGCAATGGAAACTCTCCTGACTGCCGTTTGATCTTAGTTTTTTATTTGCACGGGATTTTCTTTTCTTCGATGCAGCCTTGGCTCTTTAGATTCCAGTCTAGTCCTCTGTTGGCAGAGATTTCTTTTTGCGAGTCATACTGCTACAGTATGTGATAGGCAACAAAAAAGTACAGAACTCAAAATTGATCGCTGCATTTAAGTACTACATTAATATTTAATCTAACCTTTTAATAGTCCAACGATAATTCTTCTGCTGCCACTTAATTTAAAGACAATTTGATGGGCGTAGGTCCTTACTTTCCGTAGAAGCAATTATTTTTATTTCATGGGTGGCTTTCCCTGGATTTCGCAAATAATTTCGATTATTCCCACATTTATTTCCAAGTTATAAAAATTGTTATCGTACAAAAGAATTGTCGCAAAAACATTGCGTAAAAATGCCGAAAACAATCGCAGTCATGAAAACTCGAGAATCCAAAATTTCAGGTATGCTGGTCTGGACCTGACCCGGAATGTTTTTAATTTGCTCACGGAGTCGGCCTGATTCCAAAATGGTATGATATGTTGGGCTACACCTCTAGGAGTAAAGTTTAATAGGTGTGACACACTGACATTCGCATGTATTTATATAGATTAGGACAAGACAGTTGAAATTTCTAGGGCGCATAATGAAGAAAGAGTGCTTGGAAAATTTCTTAGACATAATGAAGCTAAGAAAAGGTAGAGAAAAGCAACGGACAACCTATCTGGTGAGCTTGAGGGAATGGCGGACGGAGCAGGGTTTGAGAGTGATAACAAAAAGATGAAATTTATTAAAAGCTACAAAGGACAGGAAATTGTGGAGACTTCGCATATTAGAAAAAGGGAAAAGATAATCGATAAATATATAGACATTGCTAAATGAATGGAATGCAAGTAGGAAGATTGTGTTGCCCCATTCTTTGAAACTGATCGTTATTTCTATTTATTTTTAATTATCATTTAATTTTTTAATGAAATCTTGTGCTAGTAGCTATATAAAAAAAGAAAATGGGGAAGAAAATTAAAGAAGCCAATACACGAACAATTCCCATCATGCAAGATAAAGATACTGTTGCTACATTCTTTCAAACGGATAGATATTACTATTTATTTTTAATTATCCTTTCATATTTTTTTTACTAAAATCCGGGGGTAGTTACAATAGAAAAAAGAAAAGGGGGAAGAAAAGTAAAGAGGCCGATACACAAATAATTCCCATCATGCATTGCTACGTGATCCATACTTCCGGTCATTAATTTTCCAGATTTTTTTGATGGCGACATGAGAAAGATGAAATACACGTAAAAACTGCACAGAAGTGAAAGGAAAAGAATGAAGGGGGGAAGTAAAAAAGAAAGAAAGAAAGAAAAGAGAAAGAAAGAAAGAAAGAAAAAGAAAGAAAGAAGAGAAAAAAGAAGGAATCTCTTTAAAGAAAGTATTCCTTTCAAAGATAAAACAAGAGCTTCATTCATGATGGAAGATCACTTAAAATACAATGTTAATGATACAACCTAACGGGAAATACTTCGGTTTCAGTTTGGTAGGCATACGTATTCGCAACACACATATACGCCCACAGACAGATACATACATATATATATATATATATATATATATATATATATATATATATATATATATATATATATATATATATATAAATTTTGTATATTTCGGCAGCAATTTTTCATTAATGCATGTTTCATTAAATAATATAGTTTTGTCTATTTATTTTAAGTAAGTTCCTTTTGTATTGTCTGATAAGCTTAATCACATTATCGTTGAAAGACGAAAGGAAAACACAATACTGACACATGTTTGAATCCAATCTAAGCTTTCGGTTTACAGGAGCCATTATCAAAGATGACAATTTTAATAAATCAACCAACACATATACAAAACCACAATAATGACACGCCCTTGCTGTTTGAAAAAGCTCAAAGTAACGACAAACTCTTATTTACGATCCAAGGAAGCGAAAAACGCGTCGTGGCTCGTGACGTCACACATGACCACGCGAGAGTGAAAACGAGAAGTATTAAGTATGGGAAGCCATTTGTATATATATATTTCGTGATGTCAACGAAGATTCGTTGACACTTTTCTTTTGTCAAGGAATAGTCGTGGTCACTTTCGTAATGCTCGTTATAGTAGAGACATTGGAATCGCAGATACAACTATAGTAACGCCGTTCAACAATACTTGTGTCAGACGCATTCGAATATCACCCGGACTAATAGTACTTGCTCGATAATACTCTCTCGAAAAGTAACCAAGCAAAAATCTATCCGAATAGTAATTCGTACAGTGATACGAATAGAGAAATAGTATAGTGAATTAAATAGAGATCCGTATTATAATATATGATAAAATAGAAATGGGCATCCAAATGGTAATAGAGGATAGAATAGAAATGGTGACCCGTATAGTAATAGAGGATAGAATAGAAATGGTGATCCGAATAGTAATAGAGGATAGAATAGAAATGGTGATACGAATAGTAATAGAGGATAGAATAGAAATGGCGATCCGAATAGTAATAGAGGATAGAATAGAAATGGCGATACGAATAGTAATAGAGGATAGAATAGAAATGGCGATCCGAATGGTAATAGAGGATAGAATAGAAATGGCGATCCGAATAGTAATAGAGGATAGAATAGAAATGTTGATCTGAATAGTAATAGAGGATAGAATAGAAATGTCGATCCGAATAGTAATAGAGGATAGAATAGAAATGGCGATCCGAATAGTAATAGAGGATAGAATAGAAATGTCGATCCGAATAGTAATAGAGGATAGAATAGAAATGTTGTTCCGAATAGTAATAGAGGATAGAATAGAAATGGTGATACGAATAGTAATAGAGGATAGAATAGAAATGGCGATCCGAATAGTAATAGAGGATAGAATAGAAATGGCGATCCGAATAGTAATAGAGGATAGAATAGAAATGTTGATCGGAATAGTAATAGAGGATAGAATAGAAATGTCGATCCGAATAGTAATAGAGGATACAATGGAAATGTCGATCCGAATAGTAATAGAGGATAGAATAGAAATGTCGATCCGAATAGTAATAGAGGATAGAATAGAAATGTTGATCCGAATAGTAATAGAGGATAGAATAGAAATGGTGATACGAATAGTAATAGAGGATAGAATAGAAATGGCGATCCGAATACTAATAGAGGATAGAATAGAAATGGCGATCCGAATAGTAATAGAGGATAGAATAGAAATGGCGATCCGAATAGTAATATAGGATAGAATAGAAATGACGATACGAATAGTAATAGAGGATAGAATAGAAATGGTGATCCGAATAGTAATAGAGGATAGAATAGAAATGGCGATCCGAATAGTAATAGAGGATAGAATAGAAATGTCGATCCGAATAGTAATACAGGATAGAATAGAAATGTCGATCCGAAAAGTAATAGAGGATAGAATAGAAATGGTGATCCGAATAGTAATAGAGGATAGAATAGAAATGTTGATTCGAATAGTAATAGAGGATAGAATAGAAATGGTGATCCGAATAGTAATAGAGGATAGAATAGAAATGATGATCCGAATAGTAATAGAGGATAGAATAGAAATGGTATTACGAATAGTAATAGAGGATAGAATAGAAATGGCAGTCCGAATAGTAATAGAGAATAGAATAGAAATGGCGATCCGAATAGTAATAGAGGATAGAATAGAAATGGCGATCCGAATAGTAATAGAGGATAGAAGAGAAATGGAGATCCGAATAGTAATAGAGGATAGAATAGAAATGGCGATCCGAATAGTAATAGAGGATAGAATAGAAATGGTGATCCGAATAGTAATAGAGGATAGAATACAAATAGTGATACGAATAGTAATAGAGGATAGAATAGAAATGGTGATACGAATAGTAATAGAGGATAGAATAGAAATAGCGATCCGAATAGTAATAGAGGATAGAATAGACATGGTGATACGAATAGTAATAGAGGATAGAATTGAAATGGTGATACGAATAGTAATAGAGGATAGAATAGAAATGGTGATCCGAATAGTAAGAGAGGATAGAATAGAAATGGCGATCCGAAGAGTAATAGAGGATAGAATAGAAATGGTGATACGAATAGTAATAGAGGATTGAATAGAAATGGTGATCCGAATAGTAATAGAGGATAGAATAGAAATGGTGACCCGTATAGTAATAGAGGATAGAATAGAAATGGTGATCCGAATAGTAATAGAGGAGAGAATAGAAATGGTGACCCGTATAGTAATAGAGGATAGAATAGAAATGGTGATCCGAATAGTAATAGAGGATAGAATAGAAATGGCGATCCGAATAGTAAGAGAGGATAGAATAGAAATGGAGATCCGAATAGTAATAGAGGATAGAATAGAAATGGTGGTCTGAATAGTAATAGAGGAGTGAATAGAAATGGTGATACGAATAGGAATAGAGGATAGAATAGAAATGGTTATCAGTATAGTAATAGAGGATAGAATAGAAATGGTGATACGAATAGTAATAGAGGATAGAATAGAAATGGTGATCCGAATAGTAATAGAGGATAGAATAGAAATGGTGATACGAATAGTAATAGAGGATAGAATAGAAATGGCGATCCGAATAGTAATAGAGGATAGAATAGAAATGGCGATACGAATAGTAATAGAGGATAGAATAGAAATGGCGATCCGAATGGTAATAGAGGATAGAATAGAAATGGCGATCCGAATAGTAATAGAGGATAGAATAGAAATGTTGATCTGAATAGTAATAGAGGATAGAATAGAAATGTCGATCCGAATAGTAATAGTGGATAGAATAGAAATGGCGATCCGAATAGTAATAGAGGATAGAATAGAAATGTCGATCCGAATAGTAATAGAGGATAGAATAGAAATGTTGTTCCGAATAGTAATAGAGGATAGAAGAGAAATGGAGATCCGAATAGTAATAGAGGATAGAATAGAAATGGCGATCCGAATAGTAATAGAGGATAGAATAGAAATGGTGATCCGAATAGTAATAGAGGATAGAATACAAATAGTGATACGAATAGTAATAGAGGATAGAATAGAAATGGTGATACGAATAGTAATAGAGGATAGAATAGAAATAGCGATCCGAATAGTAATAGAGGATAGAATAGACATGGTGATACGAATAGTAATAGAGGATAGAATTGAAATGGTGATACGAATAGTAATAGAGGATAGAATAGAAATGGTGATCCGAATAGTAAGAGAGGATAGAATAGAAATGGCGATCCGAAGAGTAATAGAGGATAGAATAGAAATGGTGATACGAATAGTAATAGAGGATTGAATAGAAATGGTGATCCGAATAGTAATAGAGGATAGAATAGAAATGGTGACCCGTATAGTAATAGAGGATAGAATAGAAATGGTGATCCGAATAGTAATAGAGGAGAGAATAGAAATGGTGACCCGTATAGTAATAGAGGATAGAATAGAAATGGTGATCCGAATAGTAATAGAGGATAGAATAGAAATGGCGATCCGAATAGTAAGAGAGGATAGAATAGAAATGGAGATCCGAATAGTAATAGAGGATAGAATAGAAATGGTGGTCTGAATAGTAATAGAGGAGTGAATAGAAATGGTGATACGAATAGGAATAGAGGATAGAATAGAAATGGTTATCAGTATAGTAATAGAGGATAGAATAGAAATGGTGATACGAATAGTAATAGAGGATAGAATAGAAATGGTGATCCGAATAGTAATAGAGGATAGAATAGAAATGGTGATACGAATAGTAATAGAGGATAGAATAGAAATGGCGATCCGAATAGTAATAGAGGATAGAATAGAAATGGCGATACGAATAGTAATAGAGGATAGAATAGAAATGGCGATCCGAATGGTAATAGAGGATAGAATAGAAATGGCGATCCGAATAGTAATAGAGGATAGAATAGAAATGTTGATCTGAATAGTAATAGAGGATAGAATAGAAATGTCGATCCGAATAGTAATAGTGGATAGAATAGAAATGGCGATCCGAATAGTAATAGAGGATAGAATAGAAATGTCGATCCGAATAGTAATAGAGGATAGAATAGAAATGTTGTTCCGAATAGTAATAGAGGATAGAATAGAAATGGTGATACGAATAGTAATAGAGGATAGAATAGAAATGGCGATCCGAATAGTAATAGAGGATAGAATAGAAATGGCGATCCGAATAGTAATAGAGGATAGAATAGAAATGTTGATCGGAATAGTAATAGAGGATAGAATAGAAATGTCGATCCGAATAGTAATAGAGGATACAATGGAAATGTCGATCCGAATAGTAATAGAGGATAGAATAGAAATGTCGATCCGAATAGTAATAGAGGATAGAATAGAAATGTTGATCCGAATAGTAATAGAGGATAGAATAGAAATGGTGATACGAATAGTAATAGAGGATAGAATAGAAATGGCGATCCGAATACTAATAGAGGATAGAATAGAAATGGCGATCCGAATAGTAATAGAGGATAGAATAGAAATGGCGATCCGAATAGTAATATAGGATAGAATAGAAATGACGATACGAATAGTAATAGAGGATAGAATAGAAATGGTGATCCGAATAGTAATAGAGGATAGAATAGAAATGGCGATCCGAATAGTAATAGAGGATAGAATAGAAATGGCGATCCGAATAGTAATAGAGGATAGAAGAGAAATGGAGATCCGAATAGTAATAGAGGATAGAATAGAAATGGCAGTCCGAATAGTAATAGAGAATAGAATAGAAATGGCGATCCGAATAGTAATAGAGGATAGAATAGAAATGGCGATCCGAATAGTAATAGAGGATAGAATAGAAATGGTGATCCGAATAGTAATAGAGGATAGAATACAAATAGTGATACGAATAGTAATAGAGGATAGAATAGAAATGGTGATACGAATAGTAATAGAGGATAGAATAGAAATAGCGATCCGAATAGTAATAGAGGAGAGAATAGAAATGGTGATACGAATAGGAATAGAGGATAGAATAGAAATGGTTATCAGTATAGTAATAGAGGATAGAATAGAAATGGTGATACGAATAGTAATAGAGGATAGAATAGAAATGGTGATCCGAATAGTAATAGAGGATAGAATAGAAATGGTGATCCGAATAATAATAGAGGATAGAATAGAAATGGCGATCCGAATAGTAATAGAGGATAGAATAGAAATGGCGATCCGAATAGAAATAGAGGAGAGAATAGAAATGGTGACCCGTATAGTAATAGAGAATAGTATAGAAATGGTGATTCGAATAGTAATAGAGGATAGAATAGAAATGGTGATACGAATAGTAATAGAGGATAGAATAGAAATGGTGATCCGAATAGTAATAGAGGATAGAAAAGAAATGGTGATCCGAATAGTAATAGAGGATAGAATAGAAATGTCGATCCGAATAGTAATAGAGGATAGAATAGAAATGGTGATCCGAATAGTAATAGAGGATAGAATAGAAATGGCGATCCGAATAGTAATAGAGGAGAGAATAGAAATGGCGATCCGAATAGTAATAGAGGATAGAATAGAAATGGTGATCCGAATAGTAATAGAGGATAGAATAGAAATGGCGATCCGAATAGTAATAGAGGATAGAATAGAAATGGCGATCCGAATAGTAATAGAGGAGAGAATAGAAATGGTGTCCCGTATAGTAATAGAGGATAGAATAGATATGTTGATCCGAATAGTAATAGAGGATAGAATAGAAGTGGTGATCCGAATAGTAATAGAGGATAGAATAGAAATGGCGATCCGAATAGTAATAGAGGATAGAATAGAAATGGTTATCAGAATAGTAATAGAGGATAGAATAGAAATGGTGATCCGAATAGTAATAGAGGAGAGAATAGAAATGGTGACCCGTATAGTAATAGAGGATAGAATAGAAATGGTGATTCGAATAGTAATAGAGGATAGAATAGAAATGGTGACCCGTATAGTAATAGAGAATAGAATAGAAATGGTGATCCGAATAGTAATAGAGGATAGAATAGAAATGGTGACCCGTATAGTAATAGAGGATAGAATAGAAATGGTGATCCGAATAGTAATAGAGTATAGAATAGAAATGGCGATCCGAATAGTAATAGAGGATAGAATAGAAATGGCGATCCGAATAGTAATAGAGGATAGAATAGAAATGGTGACCCGTATAGTAATAGAGGATAGAATAGAAATGGTGATAGGAATAGTAATAGAGGAGAGAATAGAAATGGTGACCCGTATAGTAATAGAGAATAGAATAGAAATGGTGATTCGAATAGTAATAGAGGATAGAATAGAAATGGTGACCCGTATAGTAATAGAGAATAGAATAGAAATGGTGATCCGAATAGTAATAGAGGATAGAATAGAAATGGTGACCCGTATAGTAATAGAGGATAGAATAGAAATGGTGATCCGAATAGTAATAGAGGAGAGAATAGAAATGGTGACCCGTATAGTAATAGAGGATAGAATTGAAATGGTGATTCGAATAGTAATAGAGGATAGAATAGAAATGGTGACCCGTATAGTAATAGAGAATAGAATAGAAATGGTGATCCGAATAGTAATAGAGGATAGAATAGAAATGGTGACCCGTATAGTAATAGAGGATAGAATAGAAATGGTGATCCGAATAGTAATAGAGTATAGAATAGAAATGGCGATCCGAATAGTAATAGAGGATAGAATAGAAATGGCGATCCGAATAGTAATAGAGGATAGAATAGAAATGGCGATCCGAATAGTAATAGAGGATAGAATAGAAATGGCGATCCGAATAGTAATAGAGGATAGAATAGAAATGGCGATCCGAATAGTAATAGAGGATAGAATAGAAATGGTGATCCGAATAGTAATAGAGGATAGAATAGAAATGGCGATCCGAATAGTAATAGAGGATAGAATAGAAATGGTGATCCGAATAGTAATAGAGCAGATAATAGAAATGGTGACCCGTATAGTAATAGAGGATAGAATAGAAATGGTGATAGGAATAGTAATAGAAGATAGAATAGAAATGGTGATACGAATTGTAATAGAGGATAGAATAGAAATGGCGATCCGAATAGTAATAGAGGAGAGAATAGAAATGGTGACCTGTATAGTAATAGAGGATAGAATAGAAATGGTGATTCGAATAGTAATAGAGGATAGAATAGAAATGGCGACCCGTATAGTAATAGAGAATTGAATAGAAATGGTGATCCGAATAGTAATAGAGGATAGAATAGAAATGGTGACCCGTATAGTAATAGAGGATGGAATAGAAATGGTGATCCGAATAGTAATAGAGGATAGAATAGAAATGGCGATCCGAATAGTAATAGAGGATAGAATAGAAATGGCGATCCGAATAGTAATAGAGGATAGAATAGAAATGGTTATCAGAATAGTAATAGAGGATAGAATAGAAATGGTGATCCGAATAGTAATAGAGGAGAGAATAGAAATGATGACCCGTATAGTAATAGAGGATAGAATAGAAATGGTGATTCGAATAGTAATAGAGGATAGAATAGAAATGGCGATCCGAATAGTAATAGAGGATAGAAAAGAAATGGTGTTCCGAATAGTAATAGTGGATAGTGTGGAAATGGTGATCCAGTTAGTAATAGGATACAAATGCAATCAATTAGACGTAACCCGATCCCATTAATGAAACGCATAAGTAGGAAGTACTTATGCGTTTCATTAATGGGATCGCCTTTATTTGCTCACTGGCGATCTATGTTCAAACTCAAGTGTCGGTTGCCACATTTTATTCCTATATAACAATATATATATAATTTAGATAAACAATATAGATGAATGTGATCAATATCAGGAATAGAGCGTGTGTAAATATAAAACGTGAAAGTGAACACTGATGTCAACACCGAACGCGGACAATGTTTCATACTTGAACGCAGTCTCCAAGTCATTTTTTCATGCTTACGAGGGTCATGTTAAGGAGTAGTTTATGTGGATAGGAGGGGAAGATAACGGTTGACTCTAGACTTGAACAGGTTAAGATTGTAATGATCGGGGAAACATCCTGTAGGGAGTCTATTCCATAGGGTAGTGTTTCGCTGGAAAAAGCTGTTTTAGTGGGTGGTTTCCTACTAGGTCAGTGGTCCTAGCCCTGAAGATTAGACTTGGAAGAACCAGAAGATGCGGTTCGTCCGAGCACTTTCTATGGGAGTAGCGACTGAGCAATGAGAGACTTGCAACATTCCGCCTATGAAAAGGTGGTTGGAGAGTGGAAGATACGTAATTCTAGAAGACGCTTTTGAACTCTATCAAAACTGGAAAAGTCTGGGTAGCTCCTGTTCAAATATGGCAACAGTACTCCATTTCCGGCCTGATCTCTTTCGTGTTACAAAGGAATCCGTGTTCAATCTGGGGCCCTGTGGGAAGAGAATAGAGGCATAATATCACTAGCGATCACTCCAAACACCATGATGTTGACCGAATATGTCATCCAAATCTTTACGAATCCTCCGCACTCTCCTCCGATTGGCACCCAAGCAATCTGAAATGCTTGTATTAGCACCTCCGGCGTGAATGCCAAAAAGTACTATATGTCGTTTCCAAAATTATGGCGGAATGATTTGGATCATGGTGCACTTTTTTCTTATAGAAACGCGCAACTCACCCTACTCATTCTATAAAGTGCAGTAGACAAAATCAAATAAGGTGCATGCACGATATTACTAATAAAAAGGCGACAATTTATCCATCACACCCTGTCTGTATACACACGCACACACGCACACACACACACACACACACACATATATATATATATATATATATATATATATATATATATATATTTATAAGGTGTCCAAATAGTTCGTGTGCAATTTAAAAAATTCATAAATTTCTTTGTATTTGCGATAGAAATAATCTGTAAAAAAATGTTATAAAGTTTAATGTACCTAGTTTTAAGTATAGCTAAAATAACTAATGTGATTTCAGGCATTACCGTAAATCAATTAGCAAATGTTTTCCGTGAACTGCAAAATCGTATTACCCTTTGTATTGCTAATGATTGCGGACATGTGGAAACTTAAATAAAATTTCAATAAAACCTTTAAAAATATAGATTGAATTCTTTGTAATCCTTTTTACAAATTATTTCTACCGTAAATACTAATAATGATATAATTTTTTTAAAGTGCACACGAACTTTTTGAACACCCTGTTGATATATATATATATATATATATATATATATATATATATATATATATATATATATATATATATATATAAGATGAACAGTTTTCACTTGACGCACTTACCATAAATAACCTTTATAAAAATTTCTGTGTCGGGTCAACATTTGAGAACGACATCTTGAAAGAAAGAAAACATACCATAAAAAAAATAATGAATGAGAAAGAAATAACGAAATGGAATTAAAAAAATACTGAATGCGGACAAAGAAAGAATAATTTAGAAGCAGCAAGAAACATTACTGAGAGAAAAAGAAAATATAGTCCGAAAAAGGTAGACAACAGTTAATTAATATAATTTAATTAGTACCCAATAATATTTCATTTTGCGTCAAGTATTGAAGGCTCATTTTCCACATAAGGTTTTATGTGAATTAAATGTCATAAATTTCTTCATATATATATATATATATATATATATATATATATATATAGTCATCCACAGACAGACTGTTTCGCTGTATCACAGCTCAGCAGTGTGGCTAGACGTCGGGTTGCCTCTGGCTAGAATCGAAAACCGGCTGAATTCGCGTCAGTCGGAAATTTTACCCTGAAGCCGTTGGAGCACGGCAGAGAAGAAGGTGAATTTAAGCGTATTTATATTTAGATAAACACACAGTGACTGAGAGAACTCGATTCGATTTACCGAAAAGTCTTGCATTATTAGCCGTAATAGTCACTGTTTACAAACCCACACATCCTCCCCAGATATATATATATATATATATATATATATATATATATATATATATATATATATATATATATATATATATTTATATACTTGTGTAGTTGTAGGGTAGTTGAATGAAAACGACCAGATATATAAGAAGCGTACTGGTGTGCATACGCGGGCAAGCAAATATATAATCGTCAAATATATACATGAAGTGTAAACATAATAGTGCTCAATGCGGTTATACAGAGCAAAGATATGTATCAATTAGTACATATACGCGTACCTACGTTTTGGTGTGTGACTAAATCGAAACTATAGTCGCACCCACTTTTACTCCCCTCAGTTTTCACTAATTTAAAAAAATGACCCGCCAGCATCGCATTTAAAACACTTCTGTGCAGCTTCATTTATTGTTGCGCTACGTAGCAGTTAAACTGCCAGGAGCCATTTGTTTACTTCAAACAACGTAGATCCTCTGCCCGAAACGCGAAAACGTAGCTACACGTATATGTACTAATTAATATATATTCAGTCGTGTTTCAATCCTAGCTAGAGGCAACCGGACGTCTAGCCACACTGATTAGCTCTGATACAGCAAAACAGTCTGTCTGTGGATGACAATATATATGCTCCTGAAAAATTTATTTCGGTTGAGCTCTCTGGGGAAGAAGTGTGGGTTTGTAAACAGTGACTATTACAGCTAATAATGTAAGACTCTTCGGTAAATCGAATCGAGTTCTCTCAGTCACTGTGTGTTCATCTAAAAATAAATACGCTTAAATTCACTTTCATCCCTCATTAATGGTAGAATCCCCGACTGACGCCAATTCAGCCGGGTTTTGATCCTAGCTAGAGGCAACCAGACGTCTAGACACACTGATGAGCTTTGATACAGCGAAACAGTCTGCCTTTGGATCACTATATATATATA
>OZ038513.1:37090170-37135170 GCA_964036315.1 Acanthosepion esculentum
GATTTCACATTCCGCTCGCCGTTGTTTACCTTCGCTGATCGCACGTGAACCGTTGTTTCAACGCGGTATGGACGTGGATGATATGAAAAATATTTTGAATCCAGTATGATGAGGTCTACACGTTTTCTATAGTATATCTGACGACTCGTATTCGAGGATACCCGTCTATGGCGGTCAGCCAATCCCTATTGCAGACACTCACTCAGGCGCATTTGTGTTTTGTTCAGCCTGTGGTTTATACTGCATCTATGCTGAGCAGACCTTAGTTACAGTTTCTGGGAAAGAGCGTGATATCTAGCGTGATCAACAATTTGAACAAGGCCAGCACGCTCAAGTCCTCGTTCACTTTTGATTTCGTGCTAGCACAGCTAAGGGTTCCGTCTACCCAGTTTCACTCACAACGCTTAGGTCAACTCGTGGTATAGTTTTCAGGCTTTTTCCAAAGGAGCCGCATCCACCCAGTCCGATAGAATCAGGAAGTCTCCTTCCTGACAAATCGATCATGGTGTGATTCGAACCCGGGTCTCATGGTCAAAATGCGAACGTTCTAACGACACGGCCACGTGCCCATACAGGATATGTAGACCACACGTAAATATACACCTGCGGATGCACATGAGCACATAGAATATTTCAAGAGATTAAGAATTTTCGCAACCCTTGTATTGTCCAATGAAATCTTAGCAGATGAGTTATGACCAAAGGTGACCCGTTCGTTTTCCAAGGAGAATTTTTTTTGTTTCTTTGTCTCTTATGTTACCAGTTCGGCGTCATCTCTTCAGAAGGGAGAGATTAAAATTCAATAAGTTTCATTTGTAATTTTACGCGTGGGAATTTTTTTGTTTTCAGTCAAAAAAAAAAAAAATAAATAAATAATTTTTTTTTTTTAATGAATCCTCAGTGGAGCATTTTTCAAATGAAATCAAGGAAGAGTCAATCCTGTGCAGTATTATCTGAAAATGTTGTTTCATTTGGAAAATGAAAAGCCGAAAATTCCCCGGGAGATATAATGTCAAGGTCACTCTTAAAGGATTTTTCTGGGATTTGGTTCGCAATGCTTGAGTGTGCGCTAGAACGTTTCTACGTGTGTGTGTGTGTGTGTGTGCGTGGCTCTTACAAATTCGTCCCTTTGTTGATCCTAAGCTTCTTTCTTTTCTTTTTTTCTTTCGTTTCTTTTCTTTCTTCATTCTTTTCCCAATTTGGGCTTGCTTCCATATAGCAAATCCTTTCGTGTTTGTTCCTTTAATATCAAATGTCAGGATTTCTTTAAAGTATGTGCTACGACAGCCAACAAGAAGCACGTTGGAGAAGGAAAGAAGATAGAAATGAATAGCATGGCGAATGCGAAAACGAAAGGACGCTTTGAGGAAACAAAGGGGGGAAAACGAAAGACGAATACACGATATGAACAAGAAAGGAAAACTAAATTGAATGAAGCAAGCTTAATATTGAAAGTCGATCTTATTTCTCTCAAAAGAAAGATAAGGAATTAATAAAAAAAACGAAAAAAAAACAAATGTCTTTAAAGAAAATAAAAACAATATTAAAACCAGAAATATAAGGATACAAAACTTTCAATGAAAATTTATCAAAAACCAACCCTGCCTAGTGGGTGAAGTAGTTTTGCATTTACTTCCGACACATTTATTTCTGTTCGTATTATCACGTTCCTCGGTTCTTTTGTAAAGGGAACCACTATAACATCTTATTTCTTTTACTTAAATGCGCCAAACTAATTTTCGAATAAAACTTATTTTCCAAGCTACATCCACTTTTCCAACCGACGCATGCTATCACTACTTTATCCTTTCCGATTTCTTGCTTCCCTGACAACTACAATCTTCATACATTTAAATGCATTGTCAATCGTCATCTTCTTGAATCCCGTTCATTTTTTGTCCTTTCCTCAATCCTTTCTATACTCAGTCTTCGCTTTCATGTTCACTCCCTGTAACGCCATGCGAATTAGTGGCAATTCCACCTTGCTTGGAGTGAAAAGATGATTTTTTTTAGTTTTCCTGTCATATCAAGACTTACGACCATATCACATTGAAACAACGGTTCCTGTACGATCACCGAAGTTAAGCAACGACATGCAGCAGGCTCAACGCTGCTCAACTTCGGGAATCTACGTGGGTGATCGTGGGGGAGTACCAGGTGCTGTAAGCTTGGATGTCTGGGTGGCGTAATAGATAACCGCTGCCAATTGGAAATCGGAGAGGTGAGCTCCAATCCCAGTCGGCTTTGTTGTAGGCACTTTACAAGAAAATACATTTGGGAAAAGTTTGAATCCATCTCATCTCCCCCAGCTATGTGTTAATTAGTAACACTTGTATAATTTTATTGTTATTATCTCCGAATTTTTTATAATTTAAAAAATATTTAAGAACTATATTTTTAATATCTTTATCGTTTTAAATAACCTGCAAAATGTTGATAATGCGTGAAAATCAATCAATTACCGGCAAATGTACTGACGATGTTCATTCTTTAGTTTCACCTGGAGCACTTCAATATTAACCTCTTCAAGTATAGGGTCGATTGTTACCTATCTTCCTTATACTAACCATCTTCACACCTCAATTTCTCATCTTACGTCCACATCACGCACGCCATTCATTAAACTCTGCCTTGAGTGCCACTTGAGCCTGGTATTGAGTAAATATTAGGAAAAGAAGAAAAAAGAAAAGTTGTTACCTTTACCAAAACCTAATTGCTTAGCGAAAGATATATATACTTACTGGGATGGATATTCAAGCAATAATTATTGTTTTTGCCGAAAATTAAATAAAATAATTACGGGCAGATTAGACGCACCCCTATTTCAGTAAAAGGTATTAAAAAAAAGGTTTCTACTGAATTTAATCAAGTAATGTTACAAATATCCTAACTTTCCCGTCTTGAATAAGTTCAAAAGCGTCCCCGAGTCTTTGTTGTAGAAGATTTATTTCCCATCCTTCAACCTCTCTCTCAAAGGCGGGGTGTGGCGAGCCTCTCACTGCTCTGTCGGTACTACCATGGAAAAAGCTCAACTGAACTACATTCACTGGTTCCAACCTTCACAGCTAGGACCCGCCATACCACTTACATAGTAGGAAGCCATCCACATTCCCTCCGTATACCATCGACGACAACTAACATCTTCAAACTGCTTTTTTTCTCGTGAACCCTTGCCATGTGGAACAGTCTCCCAACAGGAATTTTTCCCGATTACTACAATCTTATCCTGTCCAAATCTAGAAATAACAGTTATTTCCCCCACATATCCATATAATCTCCACTTTAATGTAACCCTCTACCACGAGTGGTGGTGGACTGTTTGGGTACCTTGGTATACTAGTGAGCCAGCCAAAATGAGCTGACTCATTTTATCGTTCACCAATAGAAGATTAACCGATCAGAAGGCTCAAAATATTCAATTCGACGTGTGTAAAGGCGGACATGTTTTTTTTTCCAGAATATTCACTGCCAGCCTTTGATATCGAAGACTGAACAATTACGGAACAACTGCTGGTGGTATTGGCGATATAGTCAGATTCAGTAGAGTGTTCGACTCGTGAGTGTTAGTCTTTAACGTTGTTTCATTGAACAGATTACGTACTGCGCTGGATTCTATATTCATAGTCTATGGTGAACGTGGTCAATAAGTGGAACCCAAGCTTTGTACAGGGTGAACCTTACTGTAAGAAAAATACTGTCAGATAATTAAAAAAAATATATAATGTATTTTTGCTATAACAGTAAACATTCTTCTACTTCTTTTTTCTTTCAGGACGTTGGCAATTATGGCTCTCTACAATTTCCTATACTTTGTAACTGTTAATGGATTCTGTCTTTCTCTCCTAAACCCTGCTCCGCCATCCATTTACTCCACCTCGCTCGGTAGGTTATGCTTTGTTTTCCTCTGACCCTTTTCGCCTTCACTTTCACCTGTGTGTATCAAATTTTCCAAGCCTTCTTTCCTCATTATGAGCCCTAGAAATTTCAGCTGTTTGTTCCTGATGTTAAGTATAAGTGCCTCTAAAAGATGGTCGTTGCTCACGTTCGGCATTCTCAGAGTTCCTTTGCTTCAAAGATCTTCTTCGTTCGTGACCACTAACCCTAAACCACCCAGATATACAATGAAACTTCAGCTGGGTCTTCAATTCGGTCCGTTTGAATCTGGTGTCATAAACTTGGACTCTCCAGAAGGCATTAGGTTTATAATAACCAGAAATTCACACACAGATGTCCTCAAGTATAGTGCATAAAGGCGTTGGTTAGATCCAGTAACAGGACCCAAAGAGTGTGAGTTCAATACCCGGTTAAAGCAGTGGAGTACTATTAGGGGGAAAATTAACAGGAGATACGTGGAGATAACTTGGATCTAGAACAGTCTACCCCAGTGAGCGAAATAAAGGGTTCACTTCGACATTCCAACCACCTGAAGAACGCCGGAGCATACAACGGCCGAAACGTTGTAATAAATTTGGCGACAAAGATGAGGACAATAGTCCGAATAATGTAAATAATATATATACATACACACACACACACACACATATATATATATATATATATATATATATATATATATATATATATATATATATATATATATATATATATATATACCGTTTTCAGCGTGGGACATGAGCATATGTGTATATATGGTTTTGTGTATGTCTTATTAACATAAAATTCTCTTTAAGCGTGTTTGTCATTCTTTTTTTCTTTTCAGCCATTCTGTTCCGTCCGTAAGCTTAGGATATAATACTGCCCATAATGGGGGAAATTAGATAGAAGATTAAATCTTTTTAACATAGCTCTCTCGCGTTATAGCGTAAACGTCTTTGTCTGTGATATTATAGCACCACTCTGTAAGATTTGACGAAGGGAAATCTGCTTTAAAACCTACAATGTTCAGTCGCTTGAAGCGATTTTTTTCACTGTTCTTATAAAACGTTTGCATGCGAGTTGAATACCATGCTTGGCATCTATATGAAAGTCTATAACTCATGCCACTATTTAAGTACATGCCTATAGTTCTTAGACTAATAGTTTGATCTTTGGAGTCCGTTTATGTAGAAGTGAGGGTATGAGATAGGTTTGTTGAATACGGTAGTGAAAATTAAATACGGCTTCAGCCAACGACAGTCATCGACTTTGCATGTAAGAAGCAAGGCAATAAAATGCGTCTATAGACAGTCATCAGTTATCAGGTTCATTGCAGTGCATCATAACGAAAATCAAGTGGATCAAATAAAGTTCTCATCGGAGATACTCAATGAAATAATATTTACTCTAACTTGCTATTTCGCTTCGACAATGACAACAATGCGAATTTAAAGCATTGAGAACCGGGAAAAGAGAATCACATTTGAGAGGGTGGCGGAGAAAATGTCATGACTTTTTCGATCTCAATATAAACAATTAAATGCTAAATAAAAAATGAATGAATTTGATCTCAACAGAAACATTGCTTGCGAGATAGAAAGGAAGAAAGAAAGATATAAGCATGTAAGACGAAAAAAGAAAAGAAAGAGCTCATAGGAAGTGAAGAAGGGACTGAGATAGATAGATAGATAGATAGATAGATAGATAGATAGATAGATAGATAGATAGATAGATAGATAGATAGATAGATAGATAATAAACAGAGATAGATTAATAGATAATGAACAGACTGAGATAGATAGATAGATAGATAGATAGATAGATAGATAGATAGATAGATAGATAGATAATGAACACACTGAGATAGATAGATAGATAGATAGATAGATAGATAGATAGATAGATAGATAGATCTGAACAGATAGATAGATAAATAGATAGATAGATATGAACAGATAGATAGATAAATAGATAGATAGATCTTAACAGATTGAGATAGATAGAGAGATAGATAATGAACACACTGAGATAGATAGATAATGAACACACTGAGATAGATAGATAGATAGATAGATAGATAGATAGATCTTAACAGATTGAGATATATATATATATATATATATATATATATATATATATATATATATATATATAGATAATGAACACACATAGATAGATAGATAGATAGATAGATAGATAGATAGATAGATAGATAGATAGATCTTAACAGATTTAGATAGATAGATAGATAATGAACACACTGAGATAGATAGATAGATAGATAGATAGATAGATAGATAGATAGATAGATAGATAGATAGATAGATCTTAACAGATTTAGATAGATAGATAGATAATGAACACACTGAGATAGATAGATAGATAGATAGATAGATAGATAGATAGATAGATCTTAACAGATTTAGATAGATAGATAGATAGATAGATAATGAACACACTGAGATAGATAGATAGATAGATAGATAGATAGATAGATAGATAGATAGATAGATAGATAGATAGATAGATCTTAACAGATTTAGATAGATAGATAGATAATGAACACACTGAGATAGATAGATAGATAGATAGATAGATAGATAGATAGATAGATAGATAGATAGATAGATAAAGAAATGACCAAAGGAATAAGAGGACATGGAAGAAGAAAAGAAGGTAGAAATAGCGAAATGCGAAAAGGAAAATAGAAATAAGGAAAAAAAGAGGGAAAGGAGTTAGTATTGAAACAAAAAGGAAGGCAAAACATAAGAAAGAAAAAGAAGAAAAATAATGCGTAAAATGAAAAAGAAAAAGAAAGGAAAGAAAAGCAGAGGAAGGGAGTATATTTTTAGGATTGCGCACAAGTGAATATTTTGACTGTGAGTTCAGAGATAAAAATGGATTATCTGCCCTTTGCGCCTGTTGACTCATGAAATAGAAATGAAGTCTAAAATCTTTTTTTCCCTAATTCTTTGTTGTACGATACTCTAAGCCTCATAAATTGGGCGGCTGTAACTTTTCAGATTTTTCTCAGTGAAACAAAAAAGCCCAACTAAATTGCCGACTAATTAGTCAGAAATGCAAACAATCTTAAAACTGCATAAAAAAAAAAAAATAACTTATTTACATTATATACATTATTCGGGCTGTTACCTCATCTTCATTGTCATATTCACAACGTTTCGGCTGTTGTATTCTCCGGCCTTCTTGAGATTATTAGAATTTCGAATTGAACCCTTTATCTCGTCCACCGGGGCAAATTGTTCTAGTTCCACGTGTCATGCCTCTTCTGGATGTCTCAGTTATTTCCCTTTAATTTAACTCTCCAAAGTTTTTTTTTATTATTTTGGTTCACCACTGCTGTAGTGGCCCAGTGTATAAAGGCGTTGGTCAGAACCAGTGACTAGACCCAAAGAGTTGTGAGTTCAATACCAGACTACATAAGTGGTGAACCAAAAAAAAAAAGCTTGGAGAGTTGAGTTAAAGAGAAATAACTGATATTTCGAAATTCCAATCACCTGAAGTAGGTCGGAGCGTAAAACGGCTGAAACGTTCTCCGAAAAATGTAAATAATTTAAATAATCATAATACCTCATCTCAGTGATATAAAAAAACTATTTTTACTCCTGAAAGGAAAAAAAAAACAGACATATTTCTTTGATTTGTTTGATACATTTTCTGCGGCTTATCCATCTTTTGCGGGTTATTTAAAGCCAGAAAATATATTTACACTGTAAGAATTTTGGGGATAGATAAGTCTTACTAATTAATCCATAGCTGGAGGGTCGAAAGAACAGGTGGATTCATACCTTCCCCGATTTTATTTGCGTGTTAGTAAATATAACGAATCCAACTGAAATTAGGACTCGGCTCTCAGATGAAAAATTCCGAGTGGTATCCCCATGAGGTAACTTCAAAGTATGGTGAACCAATATTTTGACGTGATATGGCCGTAAGCCCAGACACGTTCAGAGAGAGTATAATAAGAAAACGGTTGAAGTATTTCAAGTTACGTGAATTTTTGCTAGTAAAGAAAAAATATATCAGGAATGGGGAAGATAATAAACACTAAAGACTAATTAACGGAAAGATACAAAAGAAAGAAAAGAAAGGAAGAAGGAGAAATAAAACAAAAACGAAGAAGAAGAAGAAGAGGAAGAAGAAGAAGAAGAAGAAGAAGAAGAAGAAGAAAGAAGGAAAGTAGAAGTGTAGTCAGAAGGAAAGGAAAAAAGAGAAAAGGAAATAGAAGAAAAGAAAAAGAAAGGCGTAAAAAACGTAAGGAAAAAGAAAGGGAAAACAGGTCAAAGGAGAAAAGAAAGGAAGAAGGAGAAATAAAACAAAAACGAAGAAGAAGAAGAAGAAGAAGAAGAAGAAGAAGAAGAAGAAAAAGAAGAAGAAGAAGAAGAAGAAAGAAGGAAAGTAGAAGAGTAGTCAGAAGGAAAGGAAAAATGAGAAAAGGAAATAGAAGAAAAGAAAAAGAAAGGCGTAAAAAACGAAAGGAAAAAGAAAGGGAAAACAGGTCAAAGGAGAAAAGAAAGGAAGAAGGAGAAATAAAACAAAAACGAAGAAGAAGAAGAAGAAGAAGAAGAAGAAGAAGAAAGAAGAAAGAAGGAAAGTAGAAGGGTACTCAGAAGCAAAGGAAAAAAGAGAAAAAGAAATAGTAGAAAAGAAAGAAGAAAAGAAAAAGAAAGGCGTAAATAACGAAAGGTAAAAAAAAAGGAAAAACAAGTCGAAGGAGAAAAGAAAGGAAAGTTAAAAGAATTAAAAAAAAGATTGGATTAAAGAAAAGGAAGAATAAAATGAAAAAAGGGAAGGGGAACGGAAATGGAAAAAAGAAGGATAAATACAATGAAAAATTGAAACACAAAGAAATGAATATGAAAAAGAAAGACAGAAGAATACGAAGAGTAAAAAAAGAAAAGAAAAGTACAATATACACAAGAAAATGATATATTCAAAGTTAATGTAGTAGGAAGAATAAATGATCGGAAAACAAAATGAACGGAAAAGGAAAGCACTGAAAATAAAAAAAGGAAGAAAGAAAAGAAGACATTAAAGAAATGTGGAAAAATATAAGGAAAACCAAGGAAATACAACGAAGAAAAAAATAGGATAAAAAAAACAGGCAACCACAAACAATTCGTTATTACTTAACTGGTTCATTTTACGAGGGTTAGGAAAAAATTATGCCTGTTCTAATACAATTTTAAAAGTATTTGTCAGAATTTCTAGGGACTCTTTAGCTGTAAATTATAATGTCTCTAGAAACCCAAGGGAGCATTTCTGGAATTAACGTCTCTTTTAATATCCATAATACGCTTTCAAAATGGCTGCCTCTCGGGACACGCGTAAAAAGTAAAGAGCTGATATAGACTTACGAAACATTCCATTTGAAAAGTATATGGCCATTATATAATTTGTCAGTATTTCTTTTATTTCTGTGTGTGTGTGTGTGTGTGTGTGTGTGCGCGCGTGTGTGTGTGTGTGAGCGAGAAAGAGAGAGAGAGAGAGATTTGTTTTAGGGGTTCAGGGTCATACAAAAATCTTAACATATAATAAAATTTGAAACTGTCCCCTGGTGTAGGCTTGGAAATTATGCTGAGCCTAATACTAGAATGTCTTTTTTTTAAAAAGACGAATATACTGCAAGAATTCATAGAAGGTTAGTGAATGATACTGGAAAGACTTTACTAGATGTAAACACAGTAAAAAGATTGTTCCGTCAAGCTACTGGCAATCCTAGAGAGAAAGTAGAAAGTGAACTTAGTCGCATCTCCCATAACAGCAGGCCAACTGCTGTTGTGGATCCTGACAAGGCACAGCATATAACTCACACATTACTTTTGTTGTGGAGTAGCTGAACACTCTCACAAGATGGACTGATCTAAAACTATTTAACCAGCACTCTCTCTAATTGAGCGAACGAAGTTAACGATTACAGTTAATTCTGTTTGTCAACCGTCTGCCTCTCGGCTGAGAGGAACCCAGATGAGGCTATGCCGAAGGGCAGAGTGACTCGTCTGGTGAGGCAGACAACCGCCCGACCACGTGTATTCGGGGTCTACGGACAATTTTTGCCCTAGCCTATTGGCTCGGAACGCCCCACGTAAAAAAACAAACAAATCCGGTTTTGGGCCACATCCCGCCTTGTAGGATAGTCTCGGATAAGTACTGGGGAATTAACGATTACAGTTAATTCTGCTTGTACGCTCTCTTCCTTTGGGCAGAGAGGAAACAAGATGAGGCTATGCCTAAGGGTAGAGTCTCGTCTGGAGAGGTAGACAGCCAACCGACGCCGCATATGCGGGGTCTAAGGGGAATTTTTGACCAAGTGTACGCGCTCGGAAAGCCCCACTTTAAAAACGGGCCTTGTACCACATCCCCCCTTGTGGGGAGGTATTTGGAAAATACCGGGGAGTTAACGATTAATTTTTTATTACATTAGTCTGTGTTCACAACCGTGTACAATATCATTCTCCTAATCTGCTTCTTATTTTCCCTGTGTGTGTCAACTTTTCCTCTTGCGAAAACACTGTTGAAGGAAGAATCTCTATAGTAAGTCTCTGTGAAGTTATGGCACTGCTTGTAATAGAATGCAATGTTGAGTTACTAAAAGATCTGTGCAAGGTGCGTTCGTAGAAAATTTAAAGACCCTCGGAACGAGCTGGGTTTGGGTTTTGCCGAAGAGTTTCTGGGCCTGCAGGAAAGAAAACTCTTACAAGATGGCGGCTTTTCAATGACGAACAGGTGAAGGGGGAAAATGACATATAACTAAGAAAACTACTAATAAATTTCTCCTTATGCAGTATAGATCTTCCTATCCAAATGTGAAACACGGCATTTAGGAAGCGTCCAGACTATATCAAGACTAGATTAGGAATCCGGAAACATTTGTGTCCAGTTTCGTATGCTGTTAAATCTTAAATTTGAGGGATGTGAAATGCGGTGTAATGGATAATGGCTCGGTATGCAAAATCGGAGAGCTAAGTTCGAATTCTAATCGATTTCGTTACATTCACTCACGCGCACATACCCTTGGGAAAGGTACGAATTCATATATTCAGCTATGTGCTGACTAGAAGGACAGGCTGGATCCTATATCCTCGTTTGGCAACCAGTCTACTACAGAAAGAGACGGCTACCTACAATTAGACATCGACTGCCAAGTCAGTCGTGAATCGAGGGCTTGTTCGTTTAGCGGCATATCAACTCTTTATGCGTCATTTAATGACAAAATTTAATTACCTTGGCAGAATTTTCATTTTCATTTACAAAAATGTATTGCTGGAAATTTGTTGATTTGCTGTTATTTTTACTATGAAAATGTATGTCTACACTGTCATAGTGTTTCGCCCCCAATTTGGTGGTTAACAATTTGCTAACAGTTGGGACCCTAACAGGTGTTACCACATTAGATGAAAGTGGACCTGGGAACAACAGTAAATTAAGAGGTCTATCCACACTTTAAAACATTCCGATCAGAGTCCTTGCTGTCAGATATACTTTATTTCATACGCAGGACGACTCGTGAATCGAAAGAGACGTGATCACTCAAGTGTTTTTATTACGTATGTCATTTAACAGACTGATTGAATGTGTTGCAATTAAAGATTGCTGTCTGATCACCGAACTTGAGTTTGGTCAGTATTCAGTTGAGTGAAATAACAGGGACTCTAATGTATGCGACAGTTCTAGCAAGGTTGCGATCGATACATTCTCTCCTCTTACACTAAAAACGGTCTTGATATGTTGAGACTGAGAGGTTCGAGAACAAAGGAATTAAAAAAGAACAAGAATTGCATTTTTTTTAAAAGAAGAACAGACATTACTTTTTACTTTAAAGAAGAACAGACATTACTTTTTTACTGTTCCTTGTAGCAGAATTGAGAAGGAAGGAAACAATGTAGAGGACAACATTTGGAATTCTGATATTTCCGTGTCCATTTTGATATGCTTTCAGTATTAACTAATGAAAGAAGAATAAACCTTACTTGGCCGAGTGGTTAGAACATTCGAATTCTGACCCTGAGACCCGGGTTCGAATCTCACCATGGTCGATTTGTCAAGAAGGAAATAAGTCAAGTAAATAACGCGTAAATCCCTCCTTGGAGGGGTGTACGCGTTCAGATACTTATCGGTCACAGGGCTCTGTCCTTGTGTTGGTGGTATCATGGCTCTGACTAGCTTGGACCAGCTATGACAAGCCAAGACCAGCTATGACTATCTTAGACCAGCTTGGACAAGCTATGACCAGCTAAGACCAGCGGCCCGAGTGTTTTCACTCGGGTCCCCACGTTAAAAAATGACCTTTTGTCACAACCTGACTCAGTGGGAGGTCAAGTAAACACCGCGTGAATCCCCTCTTGGAGGGATTTTGCATTAATTATCATCTCTCAGTTGCGTCTCTGTCTTTGGTTAGAGTGCGCTCAGGGTCTTCTCTGTCAAAGGGCAGAGGGGCAACTGAGAAAATAATACTGAGAGGTGCCCAGCCCTAGAGAACAGCTGCACGAGGCCGCGCACTCCCATTGCACAAGAGGGTGGGATCGGTGCTCGCACCGACGCTAGCGCAACCGACGCTTGCGGGGGCTGTGTGCAATTTTTGTCCTCACCCTGGTACACGCGCTCGGGGCCCCACTTTAAAAACACCTTGTGTCACATCTCATTCTAGTGGGGGAATGAGTAAACACCGTGTAAATTACTATAAAGTAGAGTTGGAGGTTTTAATCTCAGAATTCGTGGGAAATTTTAACTCTAATTTCCCATTTATTTATAGATTCCATAATATAGGTTTTACTTAATTAGCTAATATATTTCTCTAACTCGTTCAGTGTGTAACTAATTCTATTTTCCCATCTTGACACTATATTAATTTTATCTTATAAATTGTCCCCTGTTCTGTCACCCATGAAATAAAAAATAATTGTTTGTACGGAAAATAAGAATCGACCTATATCAAATCTTCTTTAAATTAAGTGACAGCCGAAAAATTATCGTTGAACTTTTAAAAGTTAAGCTTAAACATTAATTCAATACTTAAATGCAGCAATCGATTTTGATTTCTTCTGTAGTCTATTGATGCCTATCGCATCACCTCTCCCTAACTGTCGTGATGATGGGCAAACCATGTGTCATCCACAGAAGTTAGCTTAAAATTTTAAGCAGCTGCAATTTTGGATACAAAACGAAAATAAGAGTTACTCCCATGAAAGCAACGACAATGACTAGTATAATGTATTAATATATATATATATTATAAACAAAAGAAAAATGTCAGTTGTCAAACATATTTTATATTAGCAGGCTTTGCTAATATATAGATATATTCACTATTTGAAATCTTTGAAACTAAAATCTTGAATGGACATTTCATTCATAAATTGGTTTGTTGTCTGCACTATATAAGACGATATTCCTAAACGGAACTATTTTTTATATGAAAATGAAAACAATCCTCGAATAAAAAATAATAATGAAGAAAAGTTAATTAATGAAATAAACTTTTTTAAATCAATATGCAAATTAGTTAAATCTGAAGAGTGATATTGCCGAGAAGTAGATAATATATAACACAGATATTGAGCGTTTAGCTCGTAAATTACTATAAAGTAGAGTTTTGGTCTTTTTATTCTCAGAATTCGTGGTAGAATTGAGCTCCAATTTTATATATATTCCATAATTTTGCTTTTATTTAATTAGCTATTATATTTCTCTAATACTTCAAATGTTGAATGTATAACTAATTCTAATTTCTATTTTCCCATCATTACACTATATTAATTTTATCTTATAAATTGTCCCCTATTCTGTCACCCATTAAATAAATTATAAATAATAATAATAATTGTTTGTACGGAAAATAAGGATCTACGTACACCAAATGGTCTTTAAATTAAATGGCAGCAGAAGAATTAGCGTTTAACTTTTAAAAGATAAGTTTGAATATTAATTCAATACTTAAATGCAACGCTCAATTTTGATTTCTTCTGTAGTCTCTTGATGCCTATTGCATCTAACCCCACCTAGCTATTGTGATGATGGCTAAACCAAGACTCCTCCACAGGAGCTAGCTTACATTCTGCCCGATAAGACTGCTTTTAAGCTGTCATAAATTTTAGCTAGTTTTAAGCTAGCTACAATTTTGGATACAAAAGAAAATAAGAGTTACTCCCCATGAACAATGAAAGCAACGATAATGGCTAGAATAATGTATTAATATATATTTTTAACCTCGCAAAAATCTGACAAACCTGAATCTGAGCTCAACGAAAATCGTTCCCAGTGCCTAACTTTTTCAGGGCTTTTGAATGCGCTATGAATCATTGAAATCCGAGCAGTGGGAGTAAAAAAGTTCTTCGGATATACACACGCACAAACACATACATATACACTGTATTTTATATATAATATTTGCGTTCATTTTGATGATCTTCTGCTGTTATCGAGCTTCCGGTTCCTTATAAAGTCTACTCCAACACTATATTTCTAACGTCTCCGCCTGAAGTCTGAAATGTTATTTACTAATTATATTTTTCTCCTCATTTTGAGTAGATAGCTTGGCCTAAGGTTCGGCTCATTCTGCTCCCTGGTTTTTGGAAAAGGAATTTATCCATTTTTTTTTTGTACTTTTATAAGACTGGGCTTTTGGTTCTATATAAAGTTTACTTCAACACAATACTTCTGACCTCGCTGCATGTGCTGTGATGTTTTATTTACTAATTGTTTTTTCTACTGAATGGGGCCAGATAGATTCGCCTATCGCCCGGTTTAAGCTCCTCCACACTATTTTCAACGGAAGTAGAGATTTATCATTGTTCCCTGTTTAGGATTGGGTTTAACCTTCCTTTCAAAGTATTTTCATTCTCTTTCACTCGCAGTAGCCCCGATGAATCTTAGTGCCATTATTGCCTTGCTTGGGGTGAATTGATCAAAAATAGTATACGTTGTAAGTAAGGAACAAACATTATCTTTTGGTTTGGTTTATTTGGTTTTACGGCATATCAACACCTCCGTGGGTTATTTAGTGCCGACAATATTTTTAGGATAGGTTCGTATGAATAGAATATGCATTCTTTGCAAGAAATCAGTTTGTAGATCAAGTGTCATTGATGTATTTTTGTAAAGAGGGCTTTTGTAGAGATTATGTTTTAGTTTGGTTTATTTTGCTTTACGACATATCAAGACCTGAATGGGTTATTTAATACCGACAAGATTTTTAGGATAAGTTCGTATGAATAGAATATGTCTTATTTGTAAGAAATCAGTTTGTAGATCAGGTTTCATTGATGTGTTTTTAAAGGGATTTCTTTGTCGAGAGTCAAATGTATTGCTGGTATTATTTTTTTTTTTCAAAAATATACTGCTCGTAATATTTTTTTGCAAAAATATATTCCTGGTATTTTTACTAAATCTATTTTTATACTTGTTATGGTAATTTACCCACGCACGCATGGACTCTCCCAGCTATAAATAGGAGCAGGTACTGCCTTTTGTAGAGGGAAGTTTCCAGCAATCAGACAGTCGAACAGAACACTCTTGATGTAACACTCTCGTTTGTCTATGTTTTTATTACTGTTCCTGTTTATATATTTATTTAACTCAATTCTTCTCTTATGTCTTTATTTCTGGTCCTAGCAAGGCCACAACAATACTTTCATAGTGTTTTGACCAAAAATTGTGGGGGGTAACTATTTGCCCATAGCTGGGAACCTAACAAGTGCTAACACCCCGGATCAGGGTAGACCTGCGGCCAACAATAATTAAGAGGTGGTTGCATGCCATTATCTTTTCAAAGATACTTCTAAAAGTGATTGAGAAGAATGAATATGATGCTAAAGATTTCTGAGAGTTCCGTCTTCATTTTTGTATGCTTTGAGTAATTCTGTTATTACTTGGATCGCTATTAGAAAAAGTATAGGTCTCATTACGACATGTTTGACCCTGTATCATGAGTGAGAACGAAGAAGACCATGTCGAGGGCGAGATTGCTAATGCTGAGATTTTTGTATTCAATTTTCTTATCTTCTATATCGATCTGCTGCTAAATTCGGTATTATTTAAAGGGAGTCGTCTAGTTTTTGACCCACTAGCGTAACTTAAATACAGAGGACACATAGATCCAACAAAAACATAAAATCTTACTATTGAAACTTTAGAAAGAAGGTTTTGTGAAAATTACTTTTCAGGTACCTGATTTAGAATCCACAGTATTACAAAAGCCGGAATTCAAGTGCTTTCTGCGATAAAAAAAAAAGAAGGAAAAAATGTGAAAAAAAAGAAAGCCGTAGATTTAAATTATGCATTAGTGGCGCGTAGAGATCCCACATTGCAGAAGAATGCGGTGCCAGAATATAGAGGTTTGGATGACCAAATGTCATCTGAGAAAAGAAAATTCCTTGTGAGTGTCGGGTGGAAAATATGGAATTTAATCCACATACGAAGAGAAACCCTTGAGCATGCGTATTGATGGAAACAGCTGCTTGTCGCGAGATTATTTTTTTAAAACAAAGGAGCAAAATGCTAGACTTTCAAATATTTTTGATGGTTAGTCAGCATTTTTAAACACTTATCTTCATTATCAACATTTTTTAAAAATTTTATAGTTGCTCACAAAGCCCAAGCGCAACTCGCAGTATAAGATTACCCGATGCGGATCTTGAAAGTAGATAACGGTAGACCCAAGACTTGAAGAGGTTAAAATTATAGTGATCGGAAAAGAGAGGCTGTATCACGCAATATCTGTTCTCGGGACTAGCTGTTTGAGTGGAACTTCCTTCTTACCGATGGCATTTAACCGTTTGAGCCGTGCCTACCTGAACAATTTCAGACATTCTACCTGAGCTCCTGGGTCAAAATTCGCATCTAATTGGTATATAATGTTACACCGTAGATATAAAAATAGTTACAAGTTTACCCACCGTTCAACCGGTGGCTGGACATTAAGTTATTTTTCTCTACCAGTGTCCAACCTGTGGCCGGACATAACGTCATTTTTCTATACCACCGATAAAGAGGGGGTCAAGGTTCAATGGTTTAAAAAGAATGAGGATGACAGTAATCGAGGAAGCTTTCTCTCGGGAGTCTGTCCTATAAAGTAGGAGTTCTCGAGAATAAGCTGCCTGAGTGGAACTTCCTTCTTATAATTGGAATTGGAAGGGAATGAGGATGACAGCAATCGGGAAGGCATCATCTCGGCACTCTCTTCTGTAAAGTAGCGGTTCTTGGGAATAATCTGTCCGAGTGGAACTTTCTTCTTATAAATGGAATTGGAAGGGAATGAGGATGATAGTACTCGAGGAAGCATCCTCTCGGGAGTCTGTTATATAAAGTAGCTGTTCTGGGGAATAAGGTGTGTGAGTGAAACTTCCTTCTTATTTCTTCTTGGATTTGAAAAGATGTGAGGATGATTCGACCTTGTCTATGTGGCATAGCTTTATAATTCTGAACTGGTGTCGCTAAAGTATGTAGCTCATCAGAACTTTTTCCGGGGAATTTTCTTTTTAATCCTTTCACTCCAAACAAGACAATGAATCCAGTAAAGTTTTCTCTAAGACGATTTTGGACATGTTAAGATTAACAAGCCATTTCTTGTACTGGTTAACAACATATTGTATATCCATTTTTTTACATCAACTACCAAATTCTTATTTATCGAAACAATAAGTGTTACATTTAATATACAGTGTAACCCGGATATAAGAGAGTTGTCGGGACCGGAGTATCTTATATCCGGGTTCTCTTATATCCGGGTTTGGTCTATTTTGTTTTATTAACACAGGCTCTAATTTGGGACCAGTGAAAATCTCTCTTATATCCGGGTTTATCTTATATCCGGGTCTCTTATATCCGGGTTACACTGTAGATGTAAATTGTTGTGACATCAGGAGAATGCAGATTTGAACCTTGATGCATCAGAAGCGTTGTTGATAAAGATCAGGGTCAACATCGTTCTAAGGATAAAGGCCTAGAAGGCCTAGAAATCACTTTCCAATGCATTTTCATAGTAAAATCACATTCCAATGCATTTTCATAGTAAAATCACTTTCCAATTCACATTCAGAGTAAAATCACATTCCAATGCATTTTCATAGTAAAATCACATTCCAATGCATTTTCATAATAAAATCACATTCCAATGCATTTTCATAGGAAAATCATTTTCCAATTCACATTCATAGAAAAAATCACTTTCCAATGCATTTTCATAATAAAATCACATTCCAATGCATTTTGATAGTAAAATCACATTCCAATGCATTTTGATAGTAAAATCACTTTCCAATTCACATTCATAGTAAAATCACATTCCAATGCATTTTCATAGTAAAATCACTTTCCAATTCACATTCATAGTAAAATCACTTTCCAATGCATTTTCATAGTAAAATCACTTTCCAATTCACATTCATAGTAAAATCACATTCCAATGCATTTTCATAGTAAAATCACATTCCAATGCATTTTCATAGGAAAATCATTTTCCAATTCACATTCATAGTAAAAATCACTTTCCAATGCATTTTCATAATAAAATCACATTCCAATGCATTTTCATAGTAAAATCACTTTCCAATTCACATTCATAGTAAAATCGCATTCCAATGCATTTTCATAGTAAAATCACTTTCCAATTCACATTCATAGTAAAATCACATTCCAATGCATTTTCAAAGTAAAATCACTTTCCAATTCACATTCATAGTAAAATCACATTCCAATGCATTTTCATAGTAAAATCACTTTCCAATTCACATTTATAGTAAAATCACATTCCAATGCATTTTCATAGTAAAATCACTTTCCAATGCATTTTCATACGAAAATCATTTTCCAATTCACATTCATAGTAAAAATCACTTTCCAGTGGATTTTCATTGCAAAATTTCCTTCCAATGGATTTTCATAGTGTTGTAATCGAGAAACTATTACTGAATAAGCAATAACCAAAACGGAAGTTGGATATGAAATGGTAATCTTTATAACATCAACAAAATACAATACTCGCCAGCGGCGTGAAGTAGGTAAACCACTGCTAGTGGTGGACTACTTCCTGTCAAGGTGAGCACGCCCTGTTAGAATATGTATCCTTGGCTTACACCCCTTTCTATTTTTCGGTATTTGCTGGATTCATTTTCTATTGGTATACTGGTGGTTTACTTCCATTATAAGTTCTAGATTGTTCTAATATCCTTCTTAAATAAATCAATCCATCCTGGCAATTCAAACAGTTGTTTGTGGTCAATTTTTATCAATAGGTTTTTGCTTGCAGGCTGACCCGCGCATAGCCACTGATTGTTTCAGGTCTCTTTTTGGTGTATTATTTCGTCTATTGGGGCTTACGGCCATATCACATAGACACACCAGTTCTCGTACGGTCACCTAAGTTAAGCAACATCGAGCCTGGTCATTACCTAAATGGGTGACTACTTGGGAATACCAGCTTTAATTTGCAGGCAGTAAAGCTTATGGCCATATCAAGTTGAGATACTGGTTCTCATAGGTCATCTAAGCTAAGCAATGTCGAGTCTGGTCAGTACCTACATGGGTGACCGCTTGGGAATACTAGATGCTGTAAGCTTGGATGTGCCGGCAGTATAGCTTACAGCCATATCACTTTGAGACACCGGTCATTGTACAGTCAACTACGTTAAGGAACATTCAGCCTAGTCACTACCTAGATGGGTGACCGCTTGGCAATACCGGGTGCTGTAATATAGGATATAGCTTAGGGTTATATCACGTTGAGACATGAATTCTCGTACAATCACTTAAATACAAGTTAAGGAAGGTTCGGCCTGGTTAGTACCTAGATGGGTGACTGCTTGGGAATATCAGCTATGGGTTAGTAGTACTAGTATCAGTAAAGTATTATTATCTCCCCCTCAATATTTGTTTTTAAATTCTTGCAATCTAAAAACATTTTCTGGCTTTAAATAACCTGAAAATGGTTGATAAGCCGTAAAGAGCAAATTAATCACTCAATCATTTTTCCATCTAGCAGTTAATACACATTTTACAAACTGGATTTGTTGTCCCGGTCCAGGGATTGTCTCACGGGAAAACGATTAGGGTCATGATGTTATAGCATTTCTGTGAGTTCGATCCCTGGGCCGGGTCGTACGGACCGAATCCCAGTGGAAAAGAGACTAGAAATAATAAGCTATATTAGAAAGAACAAGAAAGATATATCCCTAGACATCGACAGCGAAATGAGAATGAACTCTCTCTGTAGATTAAATAACGAAAAATATTTTAAAAAAACAAAAAAAAACAAGTGACTAATCTGTTTTCATTTAATACATCGGATAATTTGTGTTACACCCAATTCTAATTTTATTTCCTGACCCCGTAAAATGCTCTAATTTTCCGCGAAAATCGTTTTTATTGGCTAAAAGTTTCTGTGCTCCATTTAAATGGTCTGAAATGACGTTTGCCTCCCTCTTTGCTGATTGGAAACAACTACGACCAGAAATCTAGGCAGGGGTGAATACATCGGCTATTCAAGAACGACATAGATGAAACGTTTCCTCAATGCGTTTAAGACGAAGGCAAAAAAAATAGGCCCTGGTCAAATGCTGAGTGAAATGCGAAAAAATATTCTGATCGATTAGATTTACCAAGCGAAACGGATACTAGACAGCGAATTACTGCCTTATATGCGAAAAAATCAAGAAGTATGGGACTTATCAACTCAAGCCAAGAGATATTAAGGAGACATTCAAGACATTGCCCAGAACGGCAATTCTTCTCTCAAACTAGTTCCGCGTCTGATGGAATTTATAAAACGGTAGACCAGACAGAAAATGAGAATTACCCCCAAGATAAGAAAGAGATAAATAAAGATGTTTGGAACCATTCTAGACACCTCAGTATTGATCACACAGTTCTTTATAACTAAAAATAAAAAGAACAGATTTATATGAAAATCCAAACGGTGCCTCTACCTTGGATAATGGCTGGCGAACTTTACCTGGTGGCGCCTGAGTCGTGAGTTCGATCGTCCCTGAATATTAATAAAGAATCAGCATTGAATAACCTAACAAGAATTGAAATGTCGGAAAACCAATTTGTTGTGTTTCCGCTCTTCTAGTGGAAGTGTGGTTTTGTTTGGTTTACGGCATATCAATCTCAATGTGTCATTTAAGGCCGACAACGATTATCCTGGTAGTATTTTTCTTTTGTCAAAAATCTATTTCTGGTAATATTTTTTTCCTCAAAAATGAATAGCTGGTAATATAATTTCAAAAAATGTAATGCTGGTAATATTTTTTTTCAAAAACGTATTACTGAGAGTAGTTTTTTCTTCAACAACCTATTGCTGGTATTAGTTTTTATACTTATATGCATTTTGATAGTAAAATAACATTCCAATGCATTTTAATAATAAAATCACTTTCCAATGCATTTTCATAATAAAATCACTTTCCAATGCATTTTCATAATAAAATCACTTTCCAATGCATTTTCATAATAAAATCACATTCCAATGCATTTTCATAATAAAATCACTTTCCAATGCATTTTCATAATAAAATCTCTTTCCAATGCATTTCCATAATAAAATCACTTTCCAATGCGTTTTCATAGTAAAATCACTTTCCAATGCATTTGCATAATAAAATCATTTTCCAATGCATTTTCATAATAAAATCACTTTCCAATGCATTTCCATAATAAAATCACTTTCGATGCATTTTCATAGTAAAATCACTTTCCAATGCATTTTCATAGTAAAATCACTTTCCAATGCATTTTCATAGTAAAATCACTTTCCAATGCATTTTCATAATAAAATCACTTTCCAATGCATTTTCATAGTAAAATCACTTTCTAGAGCATTTTCATAATAAAATCACTTTCCAATGCATTTTCATAGTAAATCAATTTCCAATGCATTTTCATAATAAAATCACTTTCCAATGCATTTCCATAATAAAATCACTTTCCAATGCATTTTCATAGAAAATCACATTCCAATGCATTTTCATAATAAAATCACTTTCCAATGCATTTTCATAATAAAATCACTTTCCAATGCATTTTCATAATAAAATCACTTCCCAGTGCATTTTCATAATAAAATCACTTTCCAATGCATTTTCATAGTAAAATCACCTTCCAATGCATTTTCATAGTAAAATCACTTTCTAATCCTTCTTCATTATAAAATCTCTAGCCAATGCATTTTCATAGTAAAATCACTTTCTAATCCTTCTTCATAATAAAATCCCTTTCCAATGCATTTTCATAGTAAAATCCCTTTCCAATGCATTTTCATAATAAAATCACTTTCCAATGCATTTTCATAGTAAAATCACCTTCCAATGCATTTTCATAGTAAAATCACTTTCTAATCCTTCTTCATAATAAAATCCCTTTCCAATGCATTTTCATAGTAAAATCACTTTCACATGCATTTTCATAGTAAAATCACCTTCCAATGCATTTTCATAGTAAAATTACTTTCTAATCCTTCTTCATAATAAAATCCCTTTCCAATGCATTTTCATAGTAAAATCACTTTCCAATGCATTTCCATAATAAAATAACTTTCGATGCATTTTCATAGTCAAATCACTTTCCAATGCATTTTCATAGTAAAATCACTTTCCAATGCATTTTCATAGTAAAATCACTTTCCAATGCATTTCCATAATAAAAGCACTTTCGATGCATTTTCATAGTAAAATCACTTTCCAATGCATTTCCATAATAAAATCACTTGCAATGCATTTTCATAGTAAAAATCACTTTCCAATGCATTTTCATAGTAAAATCACTTTCCAATGCATTTTCATAATAAAATCATTTTCCAATGCATTTTCATAATAAAATCACTTTCCAATGCATTTCCATAATAAAATCACTTTCGATGCATTTTCATAGTAAAATCACTTTCCAATGCATTTTCATAGTAAAATCAATTTCCAATGCATTTTCATAATAAAATCACTTTGCAATGCATTTTCATAATAAAATCACTTTCCAATGCATTTTCATAATAAAATCATTTTCCAATGCATTTTCATAATAAAATTACTTTCCAATGCATTTCCATAATAAAATCACTTTCGATGCATTTTCATAGTAAAATCACTTTCGATACATTTTCATAGTAAAATCATTTTCCAATGCATTTCCATAATAAAATCACTTTCGATGCATTTTCATAGTAAAATCACTTTCCAATGCATTTACATAATAAAATCACTTCCCAATGCATTTTCTTAATAAAATCACTTCCCAATGTCATTTTCATAAAATCGCTTTCTATGCATTTTCATAGTAAAATCACTTTCTAATGCATTTTCATAGTAAAATCACTTTCCAATGCATTTTCATAGTAAAATCTCTTTCCAATGCATTTTCATAGTAAAATCACTTTCCAATGCATTTTCATGGTAAAATCACTTCCCAGTGCATTTTCATAATAAAATCACTTCCCAATGCATTTGCATAGTAATATCATTCTGCAATACATTTTCATAGTAAAATCACTTTCCAATGCATTTCCATAGTAAAATCACTTTCCAATGCATTTTCATAATAAAATCACTCTCCAATACATTTTCATAGTAAAATCTCTTTCCATTGCATTTTCATAGTAAAATCACTTTCCAATGCATTTTCATAGTAAAATCACTTTCCAAGGCATTTTCATAGTAAAATGACTTTCAATGCATCTTCATAATAAAATCACTTTCCAATGTATTTTCATAGTAAAATCACTTTCCAGTGCATTTTCACAGTAAAATCACTTTCCAATGCATTTTCATAATAAAATAACTTTCCAGTGCATTTTCATAGTAAAATCACTTTCCAATGCATTTTCATAGTAAAATCACTTTCCAATGCATTTTCATAGTAAAATCACCTTCCAATGCATTTTCATAGTAAAATCACTTTCTAATCCTTCTTCATAATAAAATCACTTTCCAATGCATTTTCATAGTAAAATCACTTTCCAATGCATTTTCATAGTAAAATCACCTTCCAATTTTCATAGTAAAATCCCTTCCTAATCCTTCTTCATAATAAAATCCCTTTCCAATGCATTTTCATAGTAAAATCACTTTCCAATGCATTTTCATTGTAAAATCACCTTCCAATGCATTTTCATAGTAAAATCACTTTCTAATCCTTCTTCATAATAAAATCCCTTTCCAATGCATTTTCGTAGTAAAATCACTTTCCAATGCATTTTCATAGTAAAATCACCTTCCAATGCATTTTCATAGTAAAATCACTTTCTAATGCTTCTTCATAATAAAATCACTTTCCAATGCATTTTCATAGTAAAATCACTTTCCAATGCATTTTCATAGTAAAATCACCTTCCAATGCATTTTCATAGTAAAATCACTTTGTAATCCTTCTTCATAATAAAATCCCTTTCCAATGCATTTTCATAGTAAAATCACTTTCCAATGCATTTTCATAGTAAAATCACTTTCCAATGCATTTTCATAGTAAAATCACTTTCTAATCCTTCTTCATAATAAAATCACTTTCCAATGCATTTTCATAGTAAAATCACTTTCCAATGCATTTTCATAGTAAAATCACCTTCCAATGCATTTTCATAGTAAAATCACTTTCTAATCCTTCTTCATAATAAAATCCCTTTCCAATGCATTTTCATAGTAAAATCACTTTCCAATGCATTTTCATAGTAAAATCACCTTCCAATGCATTTTCATAGTAAAATCACTTTCTAATCCTTCTTCATAATAAAATCCCTTTCCAATGCATTTTCATAGTAAAATCACTTTCCAATGTATTTTCATAGTAAAATCACCTTCCAATGCATTTTCATAGTAAAATCACTTTCTAATCCTTCTTCATAATAAAATCCCTTTCCAATGCATTTTCATAGTAAAATCACTTTCCAATGCATTTTCATAGTAAAATCACCTTCCAATGCATTTTCATAGTAAAATCACTTTCTAATCCTTCTTCATAATAAAATCACTTTCCAATACATTTTCATAGTAAAATCACTTTCCAATGCATTTTTATAGTAAAATCACCTTCCAATGCATTTTCATAGTAAAATCACTTTCTAATCCTTCTTCATAATAAAATCCCTTTCCAATGCATTTTCATAGTAAAATCACTTTCCAATGCATTTCCATAATAAAATCACTTTCCAATGCATTTTCATAGTAAAATCACTTTCCAATGCATTTTCATAATAAAATCATTTTCCAATGCATTTTCATAATAAAATCACTTTCCAATGCATTTCCATAATAAAATCACTTTCGATGCATTTTCATAGTAAAATCACTTTCCAATGCATTTCCATAGTAAAATCACTTTCCAATGCATTTTCATAATAAAATCACTCTCCAATACATTTTCATAGTAAAATCTCTTTCCATTGCATTTTCATAGTAAAATCACTTTCCAATGCATTTTCATAGTAAAATCACTTTCCAAGGCATTTTCATAGTAAAATGACTTTCAATGCATCTTCATAATAAAATCACTTTCCAATGTATTTTCATAGTAAAATCACTTTCCAGTGCATTTTCACAGTAAAATCACTTTCCAATGCATTTTCATAATAAAATAACTTTCCAGTGCATTTTCATAGTAAAATCACTTTCCAATGCATTTTCATAGTAAAATCACTTTCCAATGCATTTTCATAGTAAAATCACCTTCCAATGCATTTTCATAGTAAAATCACTTTCTAATCCTTCTTCATAATAAAATCACTTTCCAATGCATTTTCATAGTAAAATCACTTTCCAATGCATTTTCATAGTAAAATCACCTTCCAATTTTCATAGTAAAATCCCTTCCTAATCCTTCTTCATAATAAAATCCCTTTCCAATGCATTTTCATAGTAAAATCACTTTCCAATGCATTTTCATTGTAAAATCACCTTCCAATGCATTTTCATAGTAAAATCACTTTCTAATCCTTCTTCATAATAAAATCCCTTTCCAATGCATTTTCGTAGTAAAATCACTTTCCAATGCATTTTCATAGTAAAATCACCTTCCAATGCATTTTCATAGTAAAATCACTTTCTAATCCTTCTTCATAATAAAATCACTTTCCAATGCATTTTCATAGTAAAATCACTTTCCAATGCATTTTCATAGTAAAATCACCTTCCAATGCATTTTCATAGTAAAATCACTTTGTAATCCTTCTTCATAATAAAATCCCTTTCCAATGCATTTTCATAGTAAAATCACTTTCCAATGCATTTTCATAGTAAAATCACCTTCCAATGCATTTTCATAGTAAAATCACTTTCTAATCCTTCTTCATAATAAAATCACTTTCCAATGCATTTTCATAGTAAAATCACTTTCCAATGCATTTTCATAGTAAAATCACCTTCCAATGCATTTTCATAGTAAAATCACTTTGTAATCCTTCTTCATAATAAAATCCCTTTCCAATGCATTTTCATAGTAAAATCACTTTCCAATGCATTTTCATAGTAAAATCACCTTCCAATGCATTTTCATAGTAAAATCACTTTCTAATCCTTCTTCATAATAAAATCCCTTTCCAATGCATTTTCATAGTAAAATCACTTTCCAATGCATTTTCATAGTAAAATCACCTTCCAATGCATTTTCATAGTAAAATCACTTTCTAATCCTTCTTCATAATAAAATCCCTTTCCAATGCATTTTCATAGTAAAATCACTTTCCAATGTATTTTCATAGTAAAATCACCTTCCAATGCATTTTCATAGTAAAATCACTTTCTAATCCTTCTTCATAATAAAATCCCTTTCCAATGCATTTTCATAGTAAAATCACTTTCCAATGCATTTTCATAGTAAAATCACCTTCCAATGCATTTTCATAGTAAAATCACTTTCTAATCCTTCTTCATAATAAAATCACTTTCCAATACATTTTCATAGTAAAATCACTTTCCAATGCATTTTTATAGTAAAATCACCTTCCAATGCATTTTCATAGTAAAATCACTTTCTAATCCTTCTTCATAATAAAATCCCTTTCCAATGCATTTTCATAGTAAAATCACTTTCCAATGCATTTCCATAATAAAATCACTTTCCAATGCATTTTCATAGTAAAATCACTTTCCAATGCATTTTCATAATAAAATCATTTTCCAATGCATTTTCATAATAAAATCACTTTCCAATGCATTTCCATAATAAAATCACTTTCGATGCATTTTCATAGTAAAATCACTTTCCAATGCATTTTCATAGTAAAATCAATTTCCAATGCATTTTCATAATAAAATCACTTTGCAATGCATTTTCATAATAAAATCACTTTCCAATGCATTTTCATAATAAAATCATTTTCCAATGCATTTTCATAGTAAAATCAATTTCCAATGCATTTCCATAATAAAATCGCTTTCGAAGCATTTTCATAGTAAAATCACTTTCGATACATTTTCATAGTAAAATCATTTTCCATTGCATTTTCATAGTAAAATCACTTTCCAATGCATTTTCATAGTAAAATCACTTTCCAATGCATTTTCATAGTAAAATCACTTTCCAATGCATTTTCATAGTAAAATGACTTTCAATGCATCTTCATAATAAAATCCCCATCCAATTCATTTTCATAATAAAATCACTTTCCAATGTATTTTCATAGTAAAATCACTTTCCAGTGCATTTCCATAGTAAAATCACTTTCCAATGCATTTTCATAATAAAATCACTTTCCAGTGCATTTTCATAGTAAAATCACTTTCCAATGCATTTTCATAGTAAAATCACCTTCCAATGCATTTTCATAGTAAAATCACTTTCTAATCCTTCTTCATAATAAAATCCCTTTCCAATGCATTTTCATAGTAAAATCACTTTCCAATGCATTTTCATAGTAAAATCACCTTCCAATGCATTTTCATAGTAAAATCACTTTCTAATCCTTCTTCATAATAAAATCCCTTTCCAATGCATTTTCATAGTAAAATCACTTTCCAATGCAATTTTATAGTAAAATCACCTTCCAATGCATTTTCATAGTAAAATCACTTTCTAATCCTTCTTCATAATAAAATCCCTTTCCAATGCATTTTCATAGTAAAATCACTTTCCAATGTATTTTCATAGTAAAATCACTTTCCAATGCATTTTCATAGTAAAATCACCTTCCAATGCATTTTCATAGTAAAATCACTTTCTAATCCTTCTTCATAATAAAATCCCTTTCCAATGCATTTTCATAGTAAAATCACTTTCCAATGCATTTTCATAGTAAAATCACCTTCCAATGCATTTTCATAGAAAAATCACTTTCTAATCCTTCTTCATAATAAAATCCCTTTCCAATGCATTTTCATAGTAAAATCACTTTCCAATGCATTTTCATAGTAAAATCACCTTCCAATGCATTTTCATAGTAAAATCACTTTCTAATCCTTCTTCATAATAAAATCCCTTTCCAATGCATTTTCATAGTAAAATCACTTTCCAATGCATTTTCATAGTAAAATCACCTTCCAATGCATTTTCATAGTAAAATCACTTTCTAATCCTTCTTCATAATAAAATCCCTTTCCAATGCATTTTCATAGTAAAATCACTTTCCAATGCATTTTCATAGTAAAATCACCTTCCAATGCATTTTCATAGTAAAATCACTTTCTAATCCTTCTTCATAATAAAGTCCCTTTCCAATGCATTTTCATAGTAAAATCACTTTCCAATGCATTTTCATAGTAAAATCACCTTCCAATGCATTTTCATAGTAAAATCACTTTCTAATCCTTCTTCATAATAAAATCCCTTTCCAATGCATTTTCATAGTAAAATCACTTTCCAATGCATTTTCATAGTAAAATCACCTTCCAATGCATTTTCATAGTAAAATCACTTTCTAATCCTTCTTCATAATAAAATCCCTTTCCAATGCATTTTCATAGTAAAATCACTTTCCAATGCATTTTCATAGTAAAATCACCTTCCAATGCATTTTCATAGTAAAATCACTTTCTAATCCTTCTTCATAATAAAATCCCTTTCCAATGCATTTTCATAGTAAAATCACAGTCCAATGCATTTTCATAGTAAAATCACTTTCTAATCCTTCTTCATAATAAAATCCCTTTCCGATGCATTTTCATAGTAAAATCACTTTCCAATGCATTTTCATAGTAAAATCACCTTCCAATGCATTTTCATAGTAAAATCACTTTCTAATCCTTCTTCATAATAAAATCCCTTTCCAATGCATTTTCATAGTAAAATCACTTTCCAATGCATTTTCATAGTAAAATCACCTTCCAATGCATTTTCATAGTAAAATCACTTTCTAATCCTTCTTCATAATAAAATCCCTTTCCAATGCATTTTCATAGTAAAATCACTTTCCAATGCATTTTCATAGTAAAATCACCTTCCAATGCATTTTCATAGTAAAATCACTTTCTAATCCTTCTTCATAATAAAATCCCTTTCCAATGCATTTTCATAGTAAAATCACTTTCCAATGCATTTTCATAATAAAATCACCTTCCAATGCATTTTCATAGTAAAATCACTTTCTAATCCTTCTTCATAATAAAATCCCTTTCCAATGCATTTTCATAGTAAAATCACTTTCCAATGCATTTTCATAGTAAAATCACCTTCCAATGCATTTTCATAGTAAAATCACTTTCTAATCCTTCTTCATAATAAAATCACTTTCCAATGCCTGTTTATAGTAAAATAACATTCCAATGCATTTTCATGGATGGGTTACTGAATGAGGATAACCAAACCGCAGTTTGGAAATGAAATGGTTATCTTCATAACATCAACTAAATACAATACTCTCATGCGGCGTGAAGTAGGTAAACAACTGTTACTAGTGGACTACTAAGACAGCATATTATTCCCACTAATAATAGTGTCCAACGCATTTATGTGGATTCGGATATACAGATTAGTTTTCATAGTTACGGTATATAACACAAAATCCACATGGTGTTTCGACTAATGTCCTCATCTTTGTTGCCAGTTTATCACAACAATTCGTCCGTTGTACTCTTCGGCCTTCTTCAGATAGTTGGAATAAAGAACTGAACGCTTTATTTTGCTAGATAGGGTAGACTATTCTAGTTCTACGTGCCATGTCTAATGTCAGTTATCAGTTATCTCCAAGTTCTTCACTACCTTAACCAGGTATTGAACTCACACTATCACTGGATCTAACGAACGTCTTTATCCACTGCGCCATGTGTCCTTAATGTATAGCTGTATGAATTTCTGGGACTTTTAAACTTAATGTTTTCAGCAACCATTTATTTTAAACAATGAAACCTTTTGTGATGTCAACGAGCACTCGTTGCCACTTTTATGATACCAACGAATACACGTTGTCACTTTCGTAATGATCGTTGTAGTAGAGACTTTGTAATGGCAGATACAACTATAGTAACGACGTTGAACAATACTTGCGTCAGACGCCTTCGAATGACACTCGCACTAATAGTACTTGCTCGATAATACTCGCTCGAATAGTAATCCGTATAGTGATCTGAATAGAGAAATAGTATAGTGCATAGTTTAGAGAATAGCGGTCCGTATATTAATAGAGGATAGAGTAGAAATGGAGATCAGTATAAGATAGAGGATAGACTAGAAATGTGATCCTTTAGACGTCACGCAACTTTCTACTTTTGCGTTTCCTCTATGGTCACGTGGTCTACATAATTCAATAATGGGATCGCCTGTGTTTGCTCACTGGCGATCTATGTTCAAACTCAAGTGTCGGCAGCGACACTTTATTCCTATATAACAGTAAGACTCAGGGGTTTAACATGAATCATATTTTGTATGAAATAACCTCCTACTTAGGCTTTTCCTCTATGGTCACGTGTTCTACTTAATTCAATAATGGGATCGCCTGTGGTTGCTCACTGGCGATCTATGTTCAAACTCAAGTGTCGGCAGCGACACTTTATTCCTATATAACAGTAAGACTCAGGGGTTTAATATGAATCATATTTTGTATGAAATAACCTCCTACTTAGGCTTTTCCTCTATGGTCACGTGTTCTACTTAATTCAATAATGGGATCGCCTGTGTTTGCTCACTGGCGATCTATGTTCAAACTCAAGTGTCGGCAGCGACACTTTATTCCTATATGACAGTAAGAATCAGTGGTTTAACATAAATCATATTTTGTATGAAATAACCTCCTACTTAGGCTTTTCCTCTATGGTCACGTGTTCTACTTAATTCAATAATGGGATTGCCTGTGTTTGCTCACTGGCGATCTATGTTCAAACTCAAGTATCGGCAGTGACACTTTGTTTCTATATAACAAAAACAGAAAGAAAACTGTCGCATATCCTAGTCAAGAACCACGAACACTTCCCACCTAAGACATACAGGCAGTTGACACAACGTTACAGCAAACTACCTCACATATACGATCTCCCAAAATTCACAAAAACGGTATTCTTTTCAAGCTAATTGTTAGCTGCCAAGTCTCTGTGTGCCACCCTCTGAGTCGCTTACTCGTGGATATAATTGACCCATTAATCGGAAAGTCACCAATCATATACTCGAAACTCCACCCACTTCGTGGAAATAATCAGATACTCGCATCCAAACCAACCAGATGGACTGGACAGAGTGAGTTTTGTCACCAAGGTATCCATGAGCGAGACACTATGGTTAGTCAGGGACAGCCGGGCCCCGGGGAACGTACCAGTATACCAATAGATAACCTGATGTAGATGCTGTCATTCTGTACGCAAATAACACACTTCGGAATGGGATCATATATATATCGGCAAAACTAAGGCATAGCAATGGGATCACCATTATCACCATTATACATGGAATACTTGGAAGAAATGGCATTAGAATCTACATCACTAAAGCCAACTCTATGACTGGTGATACTTAGATGACACTTCCCTACTGTGGCTACACCAGGAAGAGGCCCAGCTACTACTGGATCATGTGTACTCAATAACATCATCGATACAGTTCACAATGGAGAGAGTAAACAACAGAAAAAGTAGCATTCCTAGATGTACTAATATCTTAAACAGGGCATGTGTTCAAGACATCCGTATACCGCAAGCCAACATTAACGGGACGTACCTTTACTTTACCTCCCACCACCTATACCGTGTAAAGAAAGGAATCATCCGCTGCTTACAACACCGAGCAAAGGTCCTGTGGCGACGCAGAGACATATGAACAAGAAATGGTCAGTATAAGCAGTACCCTACAACGTAACAACTCCTCTGGATACATGACAGCAGCTCCGAAAAAATGGGATAGAAGGGTACAAGATAATAACAGCACTCAGAAAACAGCCTCGGTCTGTCTACTCTATGTGAAGGGATTATCGGAAAAATACAAAAGATCTGTGGTCCATATAACACCAGGGCGACCTTCGAAAGTGATTCAACAGTTAGCAGACATCGCTTCTGAGTAAGACCTCCCATAGAGGGAAACTTGTGGACAACGAGGGAGAATTTGTTTCGATTTCCTTCCCGTGTGAGTTCGAATTCCTCGTCGCCAATTTGTTGTGGATTCCGGGATGAATCCGATATCAATGAATAACAAACACCAGGAATGGATAAGAAAAATAAATGTATTGACGTAATAATGCAAACTGGTAATACGGGTTAGTAGATCCAGGAATGCGGGTTAGTGGCAATAATATATATACAGTCTTGGTATTGAAGTATCGCGGTATGACTCCTTACTGAGTCTACGTGCTCGCTAACGGTGATTCTTGTGCTACACTCCTCTATTACAGACTGTCCGGGTATTCACTGGTAGTATTATATGTATACCTCGGGTGAGTCCCTTTGTGTAAAAAGGGGAGAGCCCTCAATAGAAACATGATTCTGGACAGTGTGTACGCCATGCCATACAGATGTGGTAAGAAATATAAAAGAGAAACAAGATACCCCATTAAGATAAGACCGCGGGAACACCGTAAAGCCGTAACACGAGAGTAAAGAGAAAAATCAGCCGTAGCTAACAGAGAATACCACTAGAAAATACGTAAACTCAAGGAATCAGCGCATATGCTCGGCCACTGTTGAGGGGTCTCCCCTTTTCACACAAATGGACTCACCCAGGGTATACATATACTACTGCCAGTGAATACTCTGCGAGTCGGACAGTGGTAGTAGTCGAGTAGTAGTGGAACGTCAGTCGGTAGAATAACGTAGCGGCAAGAGTTACAGTAACGAGCACGTAGACTCAGTAAGAAGTCATACAGCGATACGTCGATACCAAATACTTTATATATATTTGTCTACTAACCCCGCATTTCTGGAACTACTAACCTGTATTACAAGTTTTTATTATTACGTTAATACATTTATTTCCTATAGTCATTCTTGGCGTTTGTTATTATTTGATACCGGATTTAATCCCGGAATCTACAACAGCCACAAACATCTAAAGCGCCGGCCAAGCATAGAAATGAAAACAACGAGTGCTAGAGAAAAACTACGTTAACAACAAAATTGTAATAAGAGCTCTGGTAAAAAAAAAATAGTTAGTGAGACATTAGTTTTATAAGTCTCAAAAAATCCACATGGTCCAGTGGATAAAATCGATGGTTGAATCAAAGTGTTGTGTGTTCAATACCTGGCTACAGCGGAAGTGAAGAAAATTGGTGAGTTGATTTAAAGATAGATAACTGATACTGAGACACCTGTAAGATGTATGGCACATAGAACTAGAGCCATTTACCTTGGCTGACGAAATAAAGAGTTCAATTCGAAATTCAAATTACATGAAGAAGGAGCATACAACGGCCGAAACCTCGTGAATATAGCAACGAAGAAGAGGACAACAGTCCCAACAATATAAATCGTGTAAGTAAATACAATATCCCATATAGACAAACAATCAAAACAAGCAGTTTCATGATTCTCAAGCCATATCCTTATATATATATGCTTGTGTAAGTGCATGTGTGAATGAATTGTCTAAATTCTATTTTCTTGAAATACGAATAATCTATAGAAACAAAAATATACACGGACATAATTGTCTTAATTTGATTGTGCTTTCGCTTTTCTTGTGTTTAAGCATGGAAGCCAACTTCGTGTCTTAAAGAAATAATAAGTCATTTTCTTCGTTTGCCGTCACAAGATTAGATCTCACGACCGAGAAAAGAAAAGCAAAGAAAGTAGAAAAAGTCGTCTTTCTCGAAATCCCAAGAACTGAGTTTAATTAACACATTCCTCACCATCGGCAAAGTTTCTTTAAATAAGGAACAGTGGCACGATATCGTTTCTCCATTCCCTTCTTTTCATTCTTCTGGACATTAATGTGCGATGAAGTCGACATTCGCCCCATCCCGTCAACGCGCGTGCTATTTCAAGCAAAACTGAATTTAATACCTTAAAATAGTCATTTCTTTTAAGCTTGCAAATCGCTGTCACAGCAAAGAAGAATAAGGCGTGCTTCGAAAGTTACCAAAGTATTTAAGGGAATAATTCCAATAAAAGGCAATATTTGCATTCAGCAAACATTTGATTAAGATATTTATTCCTATTTACTATATGTTGGGTGTCAAATAATTCTTCCTGTTGGAACAGAACCAGTAATTTGAACGTCTTTAAAGCCGACCAACATTGACCAAGCTACAAGGGTCATTCAATAAATAAGGTGAATTTTTCGGTATAAGGACTTCTAATACAGATAGAAGCTTACTTTTATTTTATTTTTCAACGTAATCTCCGGGAACTGTCACACACTTTTCCCATCAGTGCACAAGCTTCCGTACTCCCTCGGAGTAAAAATGATTGTTCGAGAAATAACCCTAACCCTTAACCATAACCCTAACCCTAACCCCTGACCCCTAACCCTAACCCCTGACCCCTAACCCTAACCATAACCCTAACGAAGCTTATACGTTAATATGAAAGGATACACTTGAAAATAAGTAGGCAGAACATGTCTAAATTATTCAACGAAACACGTCTCTTAAAAACATGTTGCCAAGATATATATATATATATATATATATATATATATATATATATATATATATATATATATATATATATATACATATATATATAATAAAATAAAGAACAGTAAGATATATAATCCGGTGTTCTTATTAATATTCGTTATTTTTACAAAACACCGGTCAGTGAAATTTACAGAGCATAAATATTATAAATTAACTGATTTAAAAATATGATCACATCGCTACACTGGAATTACCACGTTTCAAAAACAGAAACTAAAAACTTCAAATTTAATTATATAATATATAGTCGTCAGTATAAATGAACACGGTACCACCCATTGTCAAAATTATTGGATTTCTCCGTATCCTTAGAAACAAATATTATGAATGTATGTGCTTATAAAACTCAGTAAATTTCAAAATAAGTTATTCAAAAATTCGCTAGAAAATGAAACGGAACTTTATTTAACTATATAATTAAATTTGAAGTTTTTAGTTTCCGTTTTTGAAACATGGTAATTCCTGTATAGGGATGGACCATATTTTTAAATCAGTTAATATATATATATATATATATATATATATATATATCCAGGTACAATGAGAATGAATACAGTACACTTCCAAAGTTCGTAACATTTAATTTTAAAGAGGACTCAATACATAGTAGATAAATTTTTTTCAAAAATGAGGATGCATTTTGCTTTTCAAACCAAATTAATCGTTCACTCGCCAGTAAATTATAATCGCCTGAAGAGACGCATCGTTATGTGTTGAAACACGATTGCAGCTGTCTAGCGATTCTTACATGTTTTTTGTCATATCCTTTAAGAAATAAAGTATATATATATCTATATATATATATATATTGGTAGCATAATGTATATATATATATATATATATATATATATATATATATATATATATATATATATATATTGGTAGCATAATGTAGACAAGTTTTTTGTCTACTTATTTTTAATAGGATCCTCTCATAATTACAGACAAGTTTCTTAGTAGCATTATCAAAGGAAGAAATAAAATTACCATGTTGGTGTATATTCATTTTATTCCGAGTACTTTCGACATTGGCCCAATGTCGACATCAGAGTCCTGTTTTTTTTAAGAAAAAAATTGTTGCGTTCATAATTTTTCTAAGACAAAATTGTTGTATTTAGCTGAAAATTTAATTTTTACATGTGAAGTGAAAAATGCTGTTCATTTTCTTTCGCCCTTTAAGAAGTATACTAAGAAACTTGTCCGTAATTACGAGAGGATCCTATTAAGAATATATAGAAAAGATTGTCTAAATTATTTAATAAGACATGTCTTAATATATATATATATATATATATATATATATATATATATATATATATATATATATATATATATATATGTGTGTGTGTGTGTGTGTGTGTGTATGTGTATGTGTGTATAAGGTCCATTCAATAAATAAGTTGAATTTTTCGGTATAAGGACTTCTAATACAGATAGAAGCTTACTCTTTTTTTAATTTTTGGTTTGTTTTACTTCTTTTTCACATGGATTTAATTTTTTTTGCAGCTTGTGCACAGATGGGAAAAGTGTGTGACAGTGCTGGGAGACTACGTTGAAAAAAAAGTAAGCTTCTATCTGTATTAGAAGTCCTTATACCGAAAAATTCACCTTATTTATTGAATGACCCTCGTATATATATATATATATATATATATATATATATATATATATATATATATATATATATATATATATATATATATATGCCTGAACACTTCGTCCTCATTTGTAACTAATACCAATGAAGATATGTACACAAGCATGAATCATCACCATTCCCTTCGTAATCCATTAGTAAGGAGGAAGTTCCACTCGGACTGCTTCTTCCCTGAGACCCGCTTTTTTCAGTCACTACAATCTTGGCCTCTTCAAGTTAAGATTTAAACGTTATCTCCCCTGGCGGTTAAAATCAACCAGGCTGATGGATGGTAAAATCTGTTCCCTCAGACGAATTAAAGATAGCAGTTATTTTGGTGGTATTCAAATTTGCAAGTCATTCCTTGCCCCAGTTAATAAGAAAATGTGGACATTGTTTTTTTTTTTTTATATCTCCCAATTTGCCTCTATCAAACTTACTATTAATACACGAATAAATATTTGTGTCATTACAGTAGATGTGTATTTGAAAATGGATGCCATCGGGAAGGTCATTTATGAAAATTAGGAGCAACCTAGCTCCAAGGACAGAGCTCTCGGGGGTACCGGAATTAATGCAAAAATATCTAGAACGATGGCTGTTTAAGACAACTTTCATTTCGCGATTTGATAAGAAAAACTGAAACAGATCAATATTCGCGTGGAAATAGCGTAACCTTTCAACTTGTGAAGAAGACCACTATGCCAAACCCTGTCAAAAGATTTCGAAAAGTGCAAATCAACAACCCGGGCTTAAGTATTCTTATCTAAAGCTTGATAGATTCTTTCAGCAATAACCGTTAACAGATCAGCAGTTGATGTAGAGAAACGAAGGGCATGTTACTGATCAGAAAGAAGATCCTGCAATATGAGACTCTTAACTCATTCACAGTTGATTATTGCCTCTAGTTCATTGTCAAAAAGATGTAGCAGGCTAATAGGACGATAGTTAGAAGGATCAGGTTGTTTAGCTGTGATCTTAAACACAGGAACTATATATGAGGATTCTCAACAAACAGGAATGCTAAAAGCAACTAGGTACATGGTAGAGTTTAGAGAGAACAGGAGTCAGTCCTGGGCATAATTCTTAAGAACAATTGTAAGTCAACGTGCTTTGAGGGGATCTAGTTTAGAGATTATACCAGTAATCATGGACGGAATTAGATGCATCTGATTAAATATGATCTCAGTTTTTAAAAGGGTTCTCTCAGACGATTAAGGAAGATCAGCTCCGTTTTTGATGCGTTAAAATTAACAAGCTATTCCTTGCCTCGGTTAACAACAGAATGTAAATCTTTTTTAGATCAGCTGCCAATTTGACCTCATCGAACTGCTTAGGCTTTCTATTAAGAGCCGGGAATAAATGATTGTGTCAGTAGCATAGTTATTGAGTGGGGAACTGCTGCCATCAGAAATTCGGTTAATAAAAATTAGAAGCCACGTAGGATAGAGCTCTTAGGAATACCTGCATTAATTCAAAAAGATCTAGAACGATGGCCGTATATCTGAAAGAAAACCCTGCAATGTGAGATGCTTAACCTATTCAGTGTTCTCTCCAGATATGTTCAACATCTACAAAGAGGTTATCCCCAGGGACCTGGAGAACCTACGACGATTTATAATCTGGACGCGTAATCTTAATATTTAATACGCGGATGACACTGTGTTGCTGACAGACACAGAAGGACAACTACAGAACCTTCTATACAGAATAGTAACATTTACAAATAAAAGAAACACGAAAGGACTAGCCGTATGTAAATAAGACAAAAAGGTACAGTTGTCAGCAAGCGAAAAGGCCCCAAATGTGTAAAACTACGAATTGGAGATTATTACGGTCGAACTATTACAGCGACAATGGAATATTGTTCCCTATATTTGGGCGAGAGCTGCCCAGACCTCACTTTCAAGTCTTGAGAGAGTTCAAAAGCGTGGGAGAAGAATTATTTTCCACACTCTAACCTCTCTCTCTCTCGCAGGCAGGATGTGACGAGCCTCTTACCGCTCCATCACTACTACCATGGAAAGTGCTCGGACGAACTGCATTTGCTGGTTCCGCAAGATCTTAGCTTCACGGCTAGGACCCACCATGCCTCATACATAGTAGCAAACCACCCACATCCACTCTGTATTCTATCAGCGAGAGGTAAGTTCCACCCGAACAGCTTCTTCCTGCGAATCACAGCCTTAAGGAACAGACTCCAAAGAGGATATTCCCCCGACCACTTTAATCTTATCTTGTTCCAGTCTAGAGTCAACCGTTATATTCACATCCTATTTATATAAACTACTCCTTAACGTAAGCCTTTACATCGAGTGGCCCCCGGGCCTTGTGACTTGCTGTAAAAAAGGTTAAATTATCTGGGAAGTTTTTAACAGAGGTTGGAAAATGCGATACCGAAATCGCGAACGCGCATTGGATTAGCGAATTATGCATTCCGTATCTAAACAAAGTACAAATAAAAAGAAAAGAAAAAGACACAAGAGTACCCTATTCAGATGCGATACTAACCCTCTTCTATGGCGGTGAATGGGGGACAGTCTCCTCAGAGATGAGGAGTAATCAGGAGGCAACGGAATTATGATTACCGAAGGACACTGAGAATTCCACGGAAGGAACGAGTAAGAGGAATTCACAAAGAAAAACGCTAACAAAAAAAAAAAACACTGTTTATATTTATATTCCCATTTCGGCCGTTGTGCGATTCGGCCTGAGACATCAGAAAGATGCATGACAAGTGGAACTAGAACAATCTACCCCAGTTGTAAAGTGTAAATAACTACAATACCTCATCTCAAAAACAGAGACAGAAACAAGACTTACATACCGAGAATCTACTTTCTGCCTGCGCCCTACTAATGAAAATCACCGTCTAAATCAGTGTGCTTTCGATCGATCGGCCACGGAGGGCGTCCCAGGGAAGAATTCTTTATTTTGGAAAAAATACTATTAGTCCTCAAATATCTATATAGTTGCTATAATTCTTTAATCTCGCGAATATGCAGATCCAGTAGATATAAATCATGCTGTTAAAGAAAAAAAACAACAAAAATACAAACAGGGCGTCTATTGAGACACGGGTATCTACGAAAGTAACGTTTAACGTAAGAAAATATAATGTCGGATGACAATTAAAAAGCCCCATTAATTTCTTAGAAATCTGGGTTTGCGGCCATATCATATCACTGTCTCTTGTCGAACCATTAACGTTATGCAAGGTTGCGTCTGGACAGTACCAGATGGGTGACCGTTCAGGAATATCAGGTTTTGTAAGCTTGGGTGTGTGGGTGGCTCGGAATTCGAGTTCGAATACCAGTCGGGTCCGTTTTATTTACTTACGTGCCAGTAAGTCTCTCCCCAGTTAGGGGTTAATTAGTAAGACTTGTAGCAGTAGGCCATTATTATCACAGGACTTGTATAAAATCATTACTATCTTCCCAAATCTTACAATCCCCAAGTTGTGAAGTCGTAAAAGCAAATCAATCAATCAAAAAAATATTTTAAAAAATCAACAAACCTCAAAAAGAAATCTTTATAGAAATATATTAGGATTATGACTTTTTTGTAACCCTATGTTTCCTGTGTCATAAATCGATTAACTTTTGTCCTAAAGTAATGAAAGAAATCATTAATTTGGTTAAGCGTGTATCACGTATCGATTACTCCACCGTGTTGTCATTCACTTATGCACCATGCGTGACACACGTTTAGGCGATCATGTATCTTTCGATACATGAATGACGTGGAAGTTTTTTTTACTCGTAGTAGGTTACCATTTCTATCTGCGGTAGACCAGTTGCCATCCAAGGCTAAAGAACTCGGTCTATCCTGCTATTTACCCATAACTGTGTGGGGAGAAGAGGATTCATACCTTTCCCAAGGGTATTAGCACGTAAGTGAATTTCAGTCAGTTATGTGCCATGCGTGATACATGCTTAGGCGATCATGTATCTTTCGATACATGACTGACGAGGCAGATTTTTCTTCCCGCAGTTGGTTGCCATTTCTTTCTGCGGTCGACCAGTTGCCATCCAAGGCTAGAGAACCCGGTCTGTCCTGCTATTTACCCATAGCTGTGTGGGGAGAAGAAGAGGATTCATACCTTTCCCAAGGGTATTAGCACGTAAGTGAATTTCAGTCAGTTATGTGCCATGCGTGATACATGCTTAGGCGATCATGTATTATTCGATACATGACTGACGAGGCAGATTTTTCTTCCCGCAGTTGGTTACCATTTTCTGTGGTAGACCAGTTGTCATCCAAGGTTATGGAACCCGGTCTGTCCTTCTATTTACCCATAGCTGTGGGGGGGAGGGGATTCATATCTTCCACAAGGGTATTAGCACGTAAGTGAATTTCAGTCACTTATGTGCCTTGGGTTATTATTATTATTATCATTATTATTATTATTATTATTATTATTGATATTTCCTTTCATTTCTGCTGTATAGTCAATTCTTTTAGGGTCCCAAGCAGAGACCTAAGGTCAAAAATGGTTTCATGACATTTTCCACTGATCAGACAGTTATGGCGATGACGGATCTTTCGATACGTGACTGACGAGGCAGATCTTATTCCCGCACTAAGTTGACATTTTTTTTTCTGCGATAGACCAGTTGTCATCCAAGGTTTTAGAATCCGGTCTGTCCTGCTATTTACCCATAGCTGTGGGGGAGAAGTGGATTCATATCTTCCACAAGGGTATTAGCACGTTAGTGAATTTTAGTCAGTTATGTGCCATGCATGATACACGCTTAGGCGATCATGTATCTTTCGATAAATAACTGACGAGACAGATCTTTTTTTCCCGCAGTAGGTTGACATTTTTTTCTGCAGTAGACCAGTTGCCATCCAAGGCTATAGAACCCGGTCTGTCCTGCTATTTACACATAGCTGGTGCGAGAAAAAGGGGTTTCATACCTTCCGCAAGGGTATTAGGACGTAAGTGAATGTCATAGATTCGACTGGAATTCGAACTCGGCTCTCCGATTCCTCAATCCGATTCACCCTGCCTTCACATTACAATTATATAATCTTATTTCTACTAGACCTGATATCTCCGTAATTCTGTCGACTACATAATTTTCACAGGTTTATTTTTTTTAAACACCATTATTGAAATAGATTCAAAGTATATTTCGCAGCATCCGTAAAAGACTTCCCAAAGAAGAGAGAAAAGCTGCGTAAAATCTAATACGAATATAGCAACGAGATATTAATTTTGCGAAAAGATGTGTGGATTCCATTTTGAAATGTCCTTGGGAGAAAAATCCATTATAAAGTCTTGCCACACAACTACTTCACCCCCGGATCGTTCCGTTATAACTGGAACATATTAAGATCTCCTCATCATTTATGACGTCCCAAGGGACGTCATTTCAGATATAGAACAAGTAAGACGAGTTTGGATATATTGTAATTTCATTTGGGACTAGGAAATATTAAATAATGTCGAGCTTTGAATTCGTTAAAGGAATGCGCGTGGAATTCGCTGACTTCCAAGAAAATCTATTCTGTGCGTGGATGTGGTGTTCAGATCGACGGCTAAAAGAAGAACACGCTTCAACACTCGATGCAAATTATAACTGCAACAGAAACAACAGCGGAAATCAAATATTTTCTTCCGTTTCTTTCTTTTCAGAAACTGACATTAATTCTTTGACCAAATTTGGATCTACTTAATTATATTGGTCCCCTCGTAAAGAACCGACAGAAATTTTATTTAAAAAAAAACCCAAACTTTTGTATATTAGGTTTATATATTATCTCTACCTTTAATTCAACATTAGAAGACATGGGGCACCCACTTCCCGACTTCCCCTTTCTCACTTAACACAATCTCAGTAGTATCTTTACTACAGCCCGGAAAGAGGACCCAAGATCCCTAAAAAATCTTGACCCTAAGAAAGTCACTGGCCCATACAAAATCCCAGTGGCTCTCATTAAGTATATCAACCTGGAACTATCTCCAATCTTATCGAAATTGTTTAACCGATGCTTGAATGAGGAATCCTTTTGGTTTTCAAGAACGCGGGTGAGTGCCCATCTCCCTCTCACTATAAACCTATTACTTACCTCGGTTAGCAAGAATTCTGAGGCTATAACCAACAAGAAGGTTGTTAATCACCTGAATAAGAACAACCTATTGAGCGACAAGCAGTACGTGTTTCGATCGGCCCAATCCAATGCTGATGTCCTAACTACCACTACTCACACAAAAAATAGACAGTAGATACATCTCAGGGACTATAGCATTAGATATTCCAAATGTCTTTGGAATAAACGATTCCTTCATGATTCCCTGGCTACGGAATCTCTGGAAGAATATTCTCAATAATAAAGTCCTTTCTAACGGGTGGGTCACTGAAGGTGTAGTTGTTAACTGCTAGGCCACCGGGGTATTAGTAATCCATACAGGTGTCCCCCAAGGGTCGCTACTCGGAGCAACCTTCTTTTTTTACTTTACATACGAGGGTCATTCAATAAATAAGGTGAACTTTTCGGTATAAGGACTTCTAATACAGATAGAAGCTTACTGTTTTTTTTTTTGTTTTTTTTTACTACTTTTTCACATGGATTTAATTTCTTTTGCAGATTAAAAAAGAACTTTGAGAGTTTTGGCGATTGACAAAGATGGTCGATCAAGAAGCATGCTCCAGGATTGAACAGCTGTCAGTTATCAAGTTTTTGATTGCTGAAGGGTGCAAACCAGTTGGAATTCATAGGAGAATGTCAACTGTGTATGGTGCCACATGTTTCAGCCAAAGAAATGTCTACAAGTGGACTAAATTGTTTAAAGAAGGACGGAGCCGTGTTGAGGATGAAGACAGGCCTGGGAGGCCTACAGAAATGAGGTCTCCTGCGGTGATCGAATCCGTCAATGACCTCATTCAGTCTGACAGAAGGGTGACAGTGGATGACATTGCAAGGACTTTGAGCTTATCTGTTGGGACAAACGCAGGGGTCATCAGTCAGAAGGAGTCATCTTGTATCATGACAACGCAAGGCCTCACACAGCAGCCCAAACGGCGCAGGCCATCAGCGAGCTGGGCTGAGAACTGCTCCCTCATCCCCCTTACAGCCCAGACCTTGCCCCTTCAGACTTTCACCTGTTTGGTCCATTAAAAGCGTTCACGAGAGGCACGATTCTATCCTCTTGGAATTATTTTTATACATATATGTATGTGTATGTATGTATGTATATATATTTATATTTTAGATATATGATTACATATGTATGCGTATATTTACCACAATTATTATATATATATATATGTGTATATATATATATGTATATATATATATATATATATATATATATATATATATACAGTGTAACCCGGATATAAGAGAAACCCGGATATAAGATACTTCTTCTCCGGTCACGATAACTCTCTTATATCCAGGTTATACTGTATATACATATACAGTGTAAAAATGTACATATACAGTGTAACCCGGATATAAGAGAGTTGTCGGGACCGGATAAGAAGTCTCTTATATCCGAGTTTCTCTTATATCCGGGTTTGGTCTATTATATATACATTAACACAGGCTCTAATTTGGGATCAGAGAAAATCTATCTTATATCCGGGTTTCTCTTATATCCGGGTCTCTTATATCCGGGTTACACTGTATATATAGTTAAATTCCCAGATCAACTCTGTGGACAAGACATATATTTATATAATGATAATTGGAAAAATCTTAGATCTTGCCGACGCGTTTCGAAAAAGTCGGAAGATTTTTCCAATTGTCATTTTATACCAACATATATATATATATATATATATATATATATATATATATATATATATGAAGTGTGTAGACATTTCTTGGGCGGGCTCTTTACACACACACAGACACACATAGACACACACATATACATATATATATATCCATCCTGGCGGAATTTATATTGACTGCTGTCGTGTGGTATGTAGACGTGTTTTTGTTTAAAAAAAAAACCGTGAATAGTCGTTACAGTTTATTTTATGTACCGTGTCCCTTCAGTATACTGGTGACTATAGCTCTCCACTAATTTCTCTTTCGTATGAATGTTAGCAATTTTTTCTCTTTTTAATAACGCTCCAGCCCGACTCCGCTTGCTCCATGCATTCACGCATGTTTACCAGACTCACTGCCTTCCCCTATATCACTTGCCCGAAATATACCCTGTGAAGGTTAAGTTTTCCAAGCTCATCTTCCACAAAGCGTGTCCAAGAAATTCCAGCTGTTTTTATTTCCTGAATCTGGATATCAGCGTTCTTTCTGCTGCCATTTTCTTTAAGAATTCCCTGTTGCTTATTCACTCCGTCCGTGGAACTTTCAGTATCCGCTTGGAGAATCACATTTCCCTACTCCCGGTTTTCTCTTCATCCCTGCGGTGATTGTCCAACCTTCCTTCAAAGGATGGATATCGCATAGAAATCCAGCACTCTTTTCTTCGTGTATTATGAACTCACGAACGATAACTGGTATTTACAAACCAACATAGATATTTTGA
>OZ038513.1:37137670-37142670 GCA_964036315.1 Acanthosepion esculentum
CACATAACGTTTCAATAGCTATCTCTTTGCTTTCTACGTCAATACCAAGTTAAAAAGAAGTGGGATATTTTCAATAATGTTGAAGGCCCAAAAGCCACTCGAGGCAGAGAATTATAGAGTAAGATGTAAGAGACACGCTTTCACAGTTTATGACGATATTTGTGGAATATAACAGTTAACCCAGAGATTTGAGCAGGTTAGAATTTTAGTGATCAATGAATCACCGTCTTTGGAATTGGATCCACAAAATAGAGGTTCGTATGAAGTAATTGCTCGAGTGGAACTTAAATTTTGCCACTGGAAGACGGGAATGGGGTGTTCTCGCTTCAGTCTATGTAGTATAGCGTGTTTTAGCAGTGCATTGTTACTACTTAATTATAAACAGTTATTTAAAATGAATGTTTTTTAGAGATGAAAGTCGATCACTAAAGGACTTTACCGTGCAATAATTGGGAATCTGTATAATATATACCGGGTATAAGTATATAATAATAATAATAATAATAATAATAATAATAATAATAATAATAATAAGGAAGGAAACTGCAAGATACTGGTTTGAACACCACCGAGACCCGGTTACAGACATAGGACCTATAACAATACAATACACACAGAAAGAACAATCGAAGCTAATCACCCAGACTTCGTGATCAAAGACCACAAAACAAAATCCTGTTTCTTATTGACATAGCAGTTCCTGCCGATTGTAATATATCTCTGAAGATCTTCAAAAAAACTATCAAAATATAAGGATCTAGAAGTGAAAATCTAAAAAGAAAAATGGCACATGGGTTCTACTCGGTGTCCTCAGATGGATTGATCGTTTTTGCAGGTAAGCTTTTCTATAAAGAACTTAATTTTAACGTTTATAGAAAAGCTACCAACAAAACTGACATGGTCAGCTTCTATTCAAACCACTCCTCTAAAACTAAATCTGGTATAATTATAGGTTTCTATTTAAGAGCATTCAGAATTTGCAGCCCCCAATATTTACCCAAAGGCGAAACATACATAGAAAACGCATTTAAAAAACAACAATATTTATATTAATTAATCCACAACGTATGAGGAAAGGAATAAAAAACATACAATCGAAGCAATAATAACCACATCATCCATAATAATAAATTATACAAGAACAAATACATAATACTACCACCAACTTCGTAACGTCCATTATCGAGAATAACTTATCACATCTAAACAATATCCAAATGATCGCAACCACTTCCAAAATCGTTATGGATATAACCAGATCTAAAAACACCGATAGCAATAATATTTCAGATGCAGGCATATATAAATTTAATTGCCAAATCTGTTACGGAAAATACACTGTAGAGACATGCAAGAATAAAAAAAACGCATCCATGAACACAAAAGTGACCTCATAAATAACAATTTGACAAATGTACTGGTCATACATAAAAAAAATTTAACCTCAATTTTGATTTTAAAATGCTACAACCATAAAAAAGAAAATATGTCACTCAGAAGGAAAATCCTCGAGAGTGCCGCCATTGAATATTATCCAAATGTTATGCTACGCCTAGTGTTTTTTGTCCCAATATTACGTTTCGTAACAGAATCACTACACTCCCAAGCCAACTTACACAACAGATATATCAAGTAACCAAAAGAAAACGAATCCATCAGCAGAACAATACAGAAAATATTTCTACATGTGCAAAGTTTCTTTTCAAACATATAAAGTAAATGACGTAGTTTTTCTGTTGACCCAATGAATATATTATAGCGTTTCAAAATTCTTCTAGATACTAACGACATTTTTTTGTTTAAAGATAATTTGTTCAAATAAATTAATTTCGTTTTTACCTTGAAAAAGCCCGCAGTGAACGAAACACGTCGACTAAAACTACATACAGTTTTCCTATTGTCCGTTTTCCTTTATAGATATTTCCTTTTCAACTAATTAATTCTGGGAATTTTTTTTTACACACACGTGCACACACACCCTCACACACACACACACCCTCACACACACACACACACAGACACACACACACACACACACATATATATATATATATATATATATATGAAGAAATATAAACTTAAAGTGTGCTATATTTATGGGATAAAGTGCTCAATATCAGAGATAGAACGTGTGTAAATATAAAATATATATATATATATATATATTTTAATATATTTTCTGCTTATATGTTATTTTTTAGACATACAAATATTTAAGAAAATGCTCCGTTTATAATAAACAGTAGTAACTACATTTACCGGCCTGAATGTACGAGAAACTTCATAGTAAATATGTGTCCGCCTACACGTACATTCCTCTGTAACTAAATGGTATAGCACGACAGGCTATATGACGGTTCAGTGTAGGATACAGGTTCGATTCCTGTCGGTGGACGCATATTTTTTTATGAAATTTCTCGGACATTCAGGCCGGTAAATGTAGTTAATACTGTTTTTTATAAACAGAACACTTACATAAATAGTTTTATCTATAAAAAGAATGTATAAACATAAACATGTCTTAAAATAATTGTCGGACTATGTCCAGTGCATAACTTGTGACGTCATTTGTTTACATTTGGATACGCATCGAGCAGATATGAATGTACGTGAAAGAATCATGGAAGATTGTAGTTTAAAGGCAGTAAAATCGACCTTGCTAACAGAACGCTCCTCTGTGGCCCAATCGGTAAAAGGCACGTCAGGCTATATGACGGTTCAGTGTAGGATACAGGTTCGATTCCTGTCGGAAGACACATATTTTCTATGAAATTTCTCGAACATTCAGGCCGGTAAATATAGTTAATACTGTTTGTTATAAACAGAACATTTACATAAATAGTTGTATCTATAAGAAGAATGTATAAACAGAAAATATCTGTCGATATTTCTGAGTTGAAGTATTATAATTATTTTATTTATAGTTATTTTTCGGTCTGTTATCCTCAACGGCCGAAATGTGAATATGGCAATGACGATGAGGATAACAGTCCTAATAATGTAAATACACAGATAATATATTAAAATGATTGCCGGACTTATTCCATTTCATTATATATATATATATATATATATATATATATATATATATATATATATATTAAAGCCCTTAAATTTTATTGTGAACAATAATACAAAAGCCCTTAAATTTTATTGCGAACAATAATACAAAAGCCCTTAAATTTTATTGTGAACAATATTACAAAAGCCCTTAAATTTTATTGTGAACAATAATACAAAAGCCCTTAAATTTTATTGTGAACAATAATACAAAAGCCCTTAAATTTTATTGCGAACAATAATACAAAAGCCCTTAAATTTTATCAACGCAGCTTTGAAGTCTACTTCTAAAGCTTCGACAAACTTTTTTGCGCAAGTCTTTTTGGGTATTAATTTCTTGAAATGCATCTCTTATGTAATTATTCAAATCACCGACACTGCTTGGTTTTCGACTATAAACTTTGTCCTTGAGTACTCCCCAAAAGAAGAAATCCATTGGGGTCAAATCTGGTGAACGTGCCGACCAATCAATTGAACCTCTTCGGCCATTTCTCAGGAAATGTTTCATCAAGATACTCAGTTGTAATAATATAACCGATACATAACCCTATTCCACATACAGTCCACCTATTTTTGGACCACCCTGTCTATATATATTAATGCATGTTTTATTAAGTAATGTAGACAAGTTTTCTCTATTTATTTTAAGTAAGTTCCTTTCATATTGTTTGATAAGCTTAATAATAACATTATCATTGAAAGATGAAAGGAAATCACCATATTGATACATGTTTAAATATAAGGTTTCGGCTTACATGAGCCATTATCAAAGATGACAATTACATTTCATTATATCAAACAATACACAGACGAAACAATAATGATAGTCTGTTTTTGTTGCATGAAAAATTTCAAAGCAACGACAAACTCGTATATACGAGACGCGGAAGCGAAAATCGCGTCGCAGCTCGTGACGTCACACATGACCACGCGAGAGTGAAAACGAGAAGTATTAAGCATGGGAAGCCGTTGGTATAAAACAATGGCTTCTGTTATCAGTTATAGGCATTTAAGAATATTTGTGGAGATTTCATAGTTTATTTTGTTCAGCTTAGGTTTCAACTGTTTTATGTATATAGCTTCAAGAATTTTTAGTTTTTGTTGCTTCTTTCAATGATAATGTTATTAAGCTTATCAGAAAGGAACTTACTTAAAATAAATAGACAAAACTTGTCGATATTATTTAATGAAACATTGCATCAATGAAAAATTGCTGCCTATAAGTCCGACAATTATTTTAAGACATTTTTATGTTTATACATTCTTTTTATAGATACAGATTTTTATGTAAATGCTCTGTTTTATAATAAACAGTATTAAACAACATTTACCGGCCTGAATGTCCGAGAAATTTTCATAGAAAATATTCTTCCTGTATCCTATACGGAACTGTCATATAGCCTGACGCGACTTTAACCGATTTGCCCACAGAGGAGCGTTCGGTTAGCAAGGTCGAATTTACTGCCTTTAAACTTCAATCTTCCACGAAGCTCTCACGTACATTCATATCCGCTCAAAGCGTATCCAAATGTAAACAAATGACGTCATACATTCGACCTTGCTTACCGAACGCTCCTGTGTGTCTAAATCGGTTAAAGTCACGTTAGGCTATACGACGGTTCCGTATAGGATACATGTTCAATTCCTCGGACATTCAGGCCGGTTATTCTTGTTTAATACTGTTTATTATAAACAGACCATTTACTTAAATATTTGTCTCTATAAAAAGAATGTATAAACCAAAATAATGTCTTAATATATATATATATATATATATATATATATATATATATATATATATATATATATATATATATCCACCATGAAAAGACAAGATTTATATTTATTACCACACATGATGATAATTAGTAAAAGTTAAAACTGAAAAACGAGGTAGCTAACCGGTTGAGGAGGAAAAAAATATTGCTTGGATGGAAATG
>OZ038513.1:37147670-37150170 GCA_964036315.1 Acanthosepion esculentum
GATTCATCAGCAGTGCGCATCCACTACCGACAATTGAAAGTGAGTCGCGCTATATCGAGTCTAATTCGCTGTTGGAACAGTTGGTATGACGTTTGCCTGATAACATAAATGTCTGGGTTTCAATTCTCGGTAGTGGATGCGCACTGCTGATGAGTCCCAAATATAGGACGAAACGGCCGTCCAGTGCTTTCCAATCCTCAGCTATTATTCATCATGATTCATCTGTTGAGATTGAAGAGTAATTATCCATTCTTATTTATCAAAATAGAGTGCAATAGTATTATAAAAATCTCGTTGAATTCTAGTATGATATCTTTAATTATTTCTAAGATGCATCTATTCAGAGCTTAATCTAACAAATGAAATAGGTCGCTTTTACTGGATTTGGACAATATGGCTGTTAAACACTAAAACGTAAACTACGACGATAGCTAGGTTTCGACACTTAGGACTCCTCAGGCAAGTAGAATGAAAAATTTAGTGGATTTCACCAACGTAATATACAGCGGAATAACGGGAAAAAGACGGAGGAGAAAAAAAAACGGAGGAGAAAAAAGACGGAGGCAAAAAAAGGTGGAGGCAAAAAAGGTGGAGAAAAAAAAGACGGAGGGAAAAAAGGGTGGAGGAAAAATGGTGGAGGGAAAAAAAGATGGAGGAAAAAAGACGGAGGGAAAAAAAGGTGGAGGAAAAAAGACGGAGGGAAAAAAGGGTGGAGGAAAAATGGTGGAGGAAAAAAAGGTGGAGGAAAAAAAGATGGAGGAAAAAAGGTGGAGGATGAAAAAAGATGGAGGAAGAAAAAAAGGTGGAGGAAGAAAAAAAGATGGAGGAAGAAAAAAGGTGGAGGGAAAAAAAAGAAGCGCAGTATTTGTACATTATGGTGGTGGAATCCACTAAATTTTTCATTTTGCCTACCTGGGGAGATCTAACGTAATCTAGGTAGAGTGGTAGTTTTAGTGTTTCGGATTATATTTTCTGTACATTAATTACATTATTATAGCTTCCAATTCTTTTAAGAATGTACGCGAAAGCAGACTAAACTAATGAAATTCCAAAGACAAAAAATAACAGTGTGTGCATCATATATATATACATACATATATATATATATATATATATATATATATATATATATATATATATATATATATATATATATATATGAAGAAATATAGTCTTAAAGTGTGCTATATTTATGGGATAAAGTGCTCAATATCAGAGATAGAGCGTGTGTAAATATAAAAGTGGACATGGAAGTCAGCACTTAGAGGCAACAGTCTGTTTCATGCTAGTGCAATCGCCTGACGATTGCACTAGCATGAAACAGACTGTCGCCTCTAAGTGCTGACTTCCATGTCCATTATATATATATATATATATATATATATATATATATATATATATATATATATATATATATATATATATATATGGTGGGTGGGTAACAATTTAAAGTGGAATATAAAATATAAGATGGTATATTGCAAAAGGAAGCAGTAAAGAGCCGCGCTTAATAGGGGCAATAAAAAAAAGCGCTCAATACAAAATTCACAAACATTTGAGAAAATATAAAGAGAAACACTAAAACTACCACGCTACCTAGAAGAAGCTTTAATAATAAAAAAAAAGAAAAAGCCAACTCTTAACTACGAGCAAGGCCACAATGTGCTAACCGTATTCGGAAATTAAAAACATCTCTACAACACACTAAAACATACACATAATGCACAGACTCAATTAAGCTGGAAAATTGAATCATCCTTGATAATGGCTGAAGGCATAGCCGAAAGCGCTCGGAAATCTAAAACATTTGGACAGTTTTTACACATCCTTTGTCCAGAAAAGAAAGCTCTTGTCCGAACACAAGAAAAATTAAATAAAAAACTTAACCGTAGTACCTTGTCTGTCGCTTTTAATGAAACATGAATATATATATATATATATATATATATATATATATATATATATATATATATATACAGGGTGTCCGTAAAGTTTGTGTGCACTTTAAAAAATTTATAATTTTTATTTGTATTTGCGATAGAAATAATCTGTAAAAAATGTTATAAAGTTTAATGTACCTAGTTTTAAGTATAGGTAAAATACCTAATGTGATTTCAGGCATTACTGTAAATCACTTGGCAAATGTTTACCGTGAAGTGCAAAATAGTATTACCCTTTGTATTGCTAATGATGGAGGACATGGGGAAACGTAAATAAAATTTCAATATAACCTTAAAAAAAATGATTTACTTCTTTCTAATCCTTTTTACAAATTATTTCTCTCGCAAATACAAATAAAGTTATAAATTTCTTAAAGTGCACACGAACTTTATGGACGCATTGTATATATATATGTGTGTGTGTGTGTGTGTGTGCGTGTGTGTGTAAAAGAGAAAAATATTCTGGTATTTTTTGTCCTTTGAATTTCATTAGTTTTGTCTGGTTTCGCGTACATTCGATTTGTTAAATAAACGTCAGTATATTTTTTGGCGTTCCAAAT
>OZ038513.1:37155170-37257670 GCA_964036315.1 Acanthosepion esculentum
TATATATATATATATATATATATATATATATATATATGGACAAAAGCAATTACCCACTACAAAGGTGCATTCTTGTTTCGATGCCTTATTGCATCTCGACTTAATTATTGCCTATTATAAACATATAGGAATATATAAACATATGTCCATATAAACCGTATAGGACTATATAAACATATGTCCATACAAACATATGTCCATATAAACCATATAGGACTATATAAACATCTGTCCATATAAACATCTGTCCATATAAACCATATAGGACTATATAAACATATGACCATATGAACATATGTCCATATAAACATATGCCCATATAAATCATATAGGACTATATAAACATATCACCATATAAACATATGTCCACAAATCTTTAATTAGTTTACGGTCTGTGGCGCTGTGTTACCATGGAGACGAGATTATATTTGTTATACATGTACATTTGATGCTAGTCTGTCTTCAACGTTTAACGCGTGTAATAGTCGTGACTTAACTGAGAACTGTTCCGTTTAACAATGGCAGGATATTCATATCGTGAGCGGTATGGTAATGGACGTGAGGCTGCACGACTGTATCAGATTGCGTTTCCAGACCGAAATCTGCCGAGTCATCCAACATTTGCTGCTGTTTATCGTCGCGTTGCGGAAACGGGATCCGTGGCATCACCAACTGTTGATCGAGGAAGACCGAGAACCGTTCGTACGCCTGACCAGGAAGAACATATTCTACAAGCTGTCGGTAACGATCCAGGCATCGGCAAACGTCAAGTATCCCTAGCATGCCGTACATCTCATAGTACAGCATGGAGGGTATTTCAAGAGAAGCTCCTGTATCCCTATCAATGTCTGTAGTGTCTTTTACCCTTTGATTACTCACCCCGGGAGAATGTTTGCCGATAGTTTATTGGACAAACTGTCGATCCGTTGTTTGTCTCTTCGGTCTTGTTTACAGATGAAGCAACATTTGGAAGAGATGGACTAACAAATTTGCACAACCAACATTTGTGGGCGGACCGGAATCCCCATGGCTAGACAGTTTATGATTAATATGTGGACTGGAATTGTGGGTGACTGTCTGGTAGGTCCACATTTTCTCTCAGTACGTCTTACAGAGACTTTATTTTGAACACACTTCCAGATCTGGGAAAAGTATGAATTTGTGAAACAAAAATTTGTGAAGAATATAATGACTCAATCTATCTATCTATCTATCTATCTATCTATCTATCGATCTATCTATCCATCTGAGTCCTTTCATCTATCTCTGACGATGTATCTCTTTATATAGCTAGTTATCTAGACACCCATCTTTTCCATGTGTTCATATCTATCTATCTATCTATCTGGCTGGATGGCTGCTGGTTAGTCGGCTGGCAGTCTATCTATAAAATTAAACTAAATGACGCACACCTTTTAAGGAAAATCAGCTTCCATCCAAAAAAACAATAGAAATTGCAAGACCAAAATATTTTGTAGGTAACTTTATTTTTTTAAAAATCCGGATAAATATAAACTTAAAAAGAAAAACGAAAAGTAAAAATAATAAAAAAAAACGCTCTATGTCAAAGAATAGCGGTAGACTAAACTATTTTAGACAGAGACCAATAAAAAATATCAAATAAAGTTCACAGAAATCATATCTGGTTGCAGCCGACCATAGAGAAGATGGTTAAAATAGCCTTACTTTTTCCGCTGGTGTCTAGAAATAAAATAACATAATACAACTCAAATAAGGAAACAGTGGAGTGATCGACATGTATGCACAAATAGGTACACTTAGCGGCATATATATATATATATATATATATATATATATATAGTTTCATCTATTGAAAAGAAAAAAAATTAACAGACTCAAGAAAAGTTGTATAAGAAGCCGAACCACAGTATCATGTCAGTCGTTTTTAATGAAACATGAATAAAAGAGTGATTGCTTTCTAAATATGCAATATATATATATATATATATATATATATATATATATATATATATATATATATATATATATATATGAAATAATATATGTATATATACAGGGTGTCCAGAAAGTTCGTGTGCACTCGAAAAAATTTATAAATTTATTTGTATTTGCGATAGAAATAATTTGTAAAAAGGATTAAAAAGAAGTAAATCTATATTTTTTAAGGTTTTATTGAAATTTAATTTAAGTTTCGACATGTCCTCCATCATTAGCAATACAAAGGGTAATACGATTTTGCAGTTCACGGAAAACATTTGCCAACTGATTTGCAGTAATGCCTGAAATCACATTAGTTATTTTAGCTATACTTAAAACTAGGTACATTAAACTTTATAACATTTTTTACAGATTATCTCTATCGCAAATACAAATAAAGATATCAAATTTTTAATGTACTCACGAACTTTATGGACACCCTATATATATATATATATATATATATATATATACAGAGAAAGGGACATTTTAACATTTTCTATACGAAATACGCCAGTTGCAGAGCAATGCGTTAATAGCAGTAGAAGCCACTGTTTGTAAATTATTTCCTCATATATATATATATATATATATATATATATATATATATTTACAACTAGGTACATTAAACTTTATAACATTTTTTACACATTATTTCTATCGTATATAAGTACAATAAAGTTATAAATTTTTTAAAGTGCACACGAACTTTATGGACACCCTGTATATATATTAAACAGAATACACACACACACACACACACACACACACACATATATATATATATATATATATATATATATATATATATATATATATATATATATATATTAAACAGAATATATAAATATTTCCATCTTCTGACCTAAGTTTTTGAGAAATCGTATTAGAAAAACATGTGTTACGCAATATTTTTGGCGTGGTGCCCTCCCTCTAAAGAGTCTATATTAGACTCTTCCGCCTGCTATAAGATAAGTAGGAGAGGTCGTTCGGTGAATAGTGAACAGTGAATAGATTGACCGCTAGCTCATTCGATACACTATCACTGTCGTGTAATACTTCTTGTGTACATACTGTTTAATTTACGATATATCTGTAAGCATGGTTTTGTTATTACTTAACCATTTACATGGTCACAACACATTTAAATAAGATTTCTGAAATACTCAGGCAAACGATACTATTCATATATATATATATATATATATATATATATATATATATATTATCTTTTTATTATAAGAGATTATAATAAAAACATTTTTATTATAATATCTTATAATAAACTTATATTAATAATAATATTGTGCTCCCCTTTTTATTGGGCATTTTTAAAAGTAAATGCTACGAACTGTAGACTTTTATCCACCTCATGGGATAAAGTGCTCAATATCAAAGATAGAGCGTGTGTAATTATAAAAGTGAACATAGAAGTCAACACTTAGAGGGGAAGTCTGTTTCATGCTAGATGCAATCGTCAGGCCACCGATTGCATCAGGGCCTGACGATTGTGTCTAGCATGAAACACACTGTCGCCTCTAAGTCATGACTTCTATGTTCACTTTTATATATATATATATATATATATATATATATATATATATATATATATATATATATATATATATATATACGGAGTTATTTCGTGTTTTTAATTTTAACTTATTTGTATACTTTGAATAAATTTTCCACCCATTAAAATGAATAAATTGGATTCATTTTTATTAAATCATTTTTTCTATTTTCTCTTCATATTTATTTATTATCCATCTGTGTACAATTATTTATATGAAAAGTATGCTTATTTATAGTTTGAAATACAATAAAGTAAAAATTTTGTATGTGTACGAATATTTGTTCCCCCCACCCACTGTATGTGGGGTATGTATATTTAAGCAGCATATTTTCCTTCAAGCATGCTAACTTCCTTGCATAGAGTTAAAACATATTTTGAATTTACGGTGTTAAATTTACGGTGTTATCCATAGATATACAACCCCTGAAGATGGTCTCAGATGAGATTGAAAATACTTGGGTAAATAAAAATTATTTGAAGGAAAATTTTGGAAATTTTCCTGATAAATTTTCTACAGCCACCAAAAAATTACTTCTTAGACTTGAAAGAAATAAAATAATAAACATAATACGTCTAATATATATATATATATATATATATATATATATAGTTTTAAGATGTGCTATATTTATTGGATAAAGTGCTCAATATCAGAGATAGAGCGTGTGTAAATATAAAAGTGAACATAGAAGTCAAACACTTAGAGGCGACAGTCTGTTTCATGCTAGATGCAATCGTCAGGCCAAAATATTTAATACTGTTATGTACAGTAAATACGGCACAAGGCCAAAAGGGGGATTGGGGAAAAGGAAGGTCATCACTGGTCTTAATCTTAAACTTAGCTAGTCCCAAGCACTGACCCAAGCATACAAAACAATATTCCTTTCACCAAAACGCCACATTCATACTTACCTTTCATGCTACATCCACCAAAATACCTCATGGTCTCTATGAAAGTCCTAAATAACCCCATATGTACAATAAAGTCTGTGGGGGGGCGGGAGTAAAAATTTCAAATAAATATCCCCAATGAATATATACAATATGTCTAAAATTATATACATGAAACTAAACAAAATCATGTTAGTAATAAAACCCCCCCACAATTCCTAAATGTGACAGTAAAATCAATTTCCTGGGCGAAATCGACACGGGACTTTATAAAATAAACATTTATCCATCCCAACCATTCGCACAAACACGCACTGATTCAGCCTCAAACATACGAAAAGCTCACACACTCGAAACGAAAGGCGTCCCGCATCCTCCAGAGAACTAAAATCACTGAGCACCTAAAGCGGGTAGGGATGGGGAGTTAAACAAAAGGAAAAGAAAAAGGTGGGCAGAAAAAAAAGGGGGCCAATGAGCAAACTCACTCTAGCTAAGTTTTACAGAAATTAAAAAACTAAAATACAAATGCAAAAACCCTAAACTATCCTAAATCCAGGGATGGGTTGCCAAGTTCAACCCAGGCAAACAATATCCTGATGCCTAACCAGCATCAAAATGCCACTCAAGGTCAGCCCCTTTCACACGGCACAAACGCGCAAGACTCACCCACCTTTCGCCAAATTCTGATGATGTGAGCCGCCGCCTTTCCGTCCTAATCTTGACTTTAAGCTGATGCCTAAAGAACAAGATCAGTTCGGAAGAAGCAAACTTCTCGCCACCATAGAATTCCTTCTGACGCGTCGTCCAAATCACGACTCTCATAACGCCTAGTAAGCAACAGCACACATAATGCTCAGCCCTCGACATCTGAGGCACCACATTGCTACAGACAGAAACGACATCCAGGACAAAGGACTTTCTCCGCAGTACGCGAACCATGAGGCCTTCAACGAACCTGCACAACGGCACTACCACCGTGCACTGAAAGAAGGCGTGACCAATGGTCTCGACTTCCCCAACGCAGCGGCGGCAGTCTGGAGAATTCTCCAAGCCCGCTGAACAAAGTCTTTTGCCGACCCAGAGGGCTCTACGAATCACCCGCCAGGTGAGTGATGCCTCATCGTTAGTGAGGCATTTCAAGCCTGGCGCCCAAGGCCATATTGAGCGAGCCTGCTGCTTCGTAAGACCGAGCTCGCTAATCAGAGCATCTTGAACGGACCCCCGAACTAACACCTGATACAATGCCCTACGAGACAACGCCTGGACGTTGGAGAGGCCTTCCGACGCCCGTAAGAGGCATTTCAGAGCGCGACGACATTCGTGATAGAAGGAGCTTTCGGCTCGGGGTCTACGGCGGGCCTCCCCCTCGCACGAGTGCACACTTCTTAGGGACGGGAAATTTTTCCGGGCGTCTTCCTTCCAGAAGGCTCCCACCTCGTCCGGTTCGCGACACAATCGGTCTAGGAATGCAATGCGAAGCATATGTTGACGAATCTCAATGCTTGGCATACCCAGACCGCCCTCAGCGGTATGAAGGCAACAGATCTCCCGAGATACCATAGGGGCCTTGCCTCCCCACAAGAAGGAGAACAAGAGCCTTACTAATAAAATTAGTGGGGCAAACGGAAGTGGAAGTACAGAGAGTCGGTACACGAGGATTGGATATATGTGTGAAACACATACTTCCGCCCTTCCCTTCAGGGAAAGCCTCCTCCGAGACCACAGATTAACCGCGCTCTCGGCCTTCTCTCGTACCTCCGACCAATTCATTTCCAACTGGAGATCCGGACCGAACCAGACGCCGAGAATCTTGATCGGCCCATCCGTCCAGAGGAAAGGTCCGGGAAGAGAAACTCCCTTCCACGCACCCAACCGCAAGCCAACAGACTTATCACGGTTGATCTTGGCCCCTGTCACCATCTCATAACCACTGACCTCTTTGCTGACTTCGTCAATCTCGGCTCTGCTCGACACAAGAACCGAAACGTCGTCAGCATAGGCAGAATACCTTGCTGAGGTGGTAGCCCCAGGCAGAGATATTCCACGCAGGACCGGATTCGCCTTTAACTTGCGAAGGAAAGGTTCCAACGCAAGAACGTAAAGCAAAGGCGAGAGCGGACAACCCTGACGAATAGAGCGAGACAATACGAAAGGCTTCGATCTTACTCCATTCACTTCCACCAGCGCACCGGGGGTCGCATACAAGAGTCGGATCCAGGAGCGAAAGTCGGCTCCGAAACCGGCCGACGAAAGGACAGCCTCCAGAAAACGATGATCAACCCTATCGAAGGCCTTGGACTGATCTAAATTGATCAGCGCGGCTTCACCGTCGACTTGTTCTAAGATCAAGCGTACCATATGCAGGTTATCCTGAATAGTCCTGCCCTTCACAGCACAAGTCTGCTCGGGGCCAATCAGACTAGACAGGACAAGCTGCAAACGGTTGGCTAAGATCTTCGCCAAAATCTTCAACTCAGCGTTTAGCATCGTTAAAGGGCGAAAGTTCCCTAACCCATCCCCACCGTTCTTGTCCTTACGCAGCAACTTGATCACACCCCTGGTGAAGCGTTGAGGTATAGACCCCTGCTTCATCCAGTGGTTGAAAATCAGTTCCAGCAAAGGAACAAAAACGGGCGACAGCCTCAAGTACACTTCGTAGGGCAGACCATCGAGTCCCGGAGACTTATCCAGGCCAACCTGCTTCAGCGCTTCCCAGATCTCAGACTCTGTTATGGGACCCTCGCACCCAGCCGCTTCAGCTGCCTCGAGGCAGGGAAAGTCGGCTAAATAGAAGTCGAACTGAGCCGAGCTCAGACCGGGCTCCCTGGTGAAAAGATCCTGAAAATAATCTCGAAAGACCTCACATATGCCCGCGTTTGTAGTCACGGTCCGATTATCCGGTAATGTGACGCACGCGATATGTCGCCGAGACGCACTCCTACTCTCCTCTGCACGCAATTCAGCGGCCATATTCGTCGCCTCAGAGGACATTCTTTTTAACCTAGCCCTAACTACCAGAGCTTGATCCTTCTTGATAAGCAAGGAGGCCAACTCTGCCTTAGCTAAGGCTACATCCCCACTAACACGGGATTTCACGGCCCGATCGACTTTTTCTTCTAAAGCAGTTTGCGCCGCTAATCTATCTCGATTGAGTCGACGACTAAAATCGGCAGCAAACGTTCTAATTTTGGATTTAAGGTTACCCCACCAGGCGTTCCCCAAAACCGCTCCCGACAATTCCCGTTGTATCATTAGTAGCAGCTGGTCCCGAAATCCCTGTTCACCAAACAGTGAACAGTTGAATTTCCAGTAACCAGCCAACCTAACCTTAGGCTTATCTAAGTTTACACGGACCCGGACAAGCCTATGATCCGAATATAACTATATATAATGGAAACTTGGACACCCTAAGAGCCCTACATCGACTCTCTTAACTAGGACTCGATCGAGGTAGCTCGCAAGCGTCCCAGGATCCGAGTTGCCACTATTAGTCCAAGTCCAAGCTATATCCCGAGGATGCTCATTTCGGTACTTATCGACGAGATCGAACCCGTCGATGAAGCCCCGAAATGGTTTCACATCAGGATTGTTAGTAGCCCGTTTTTTTCCTATACGATCTATATCGGGATCAAGGACGGCATTCCAATCACCCGCTAAAACTACCCGACGAGATGTCGTCAAAAACGGCTCGATCTGCCGAAACAGACCAGGACGCTCAGCATGGATAACGGGCGCATAAACGCCGATGAGACGTAAAGCCTTACCTTTTATGGTAACGTCCAGCACACAAAGCCTGCCCGCCGGATCTGCGAAAACAAGAGTACATACAGCGTCTAAAGACCTGCTCACTAGCCAAGAGACACCCCTCGAACGACCATCAAAACATGCTGAATAAAGGGCGAACCCCCCAGACAGCACATCCTCACGATCATGAGAAGAAAACCGGGTCTCTTGCACACAACAGATATTCACCCCGAGGCGCTGAAGGTCGCGAGAGAGCCTCGCCCTGCGAGACTCCAACCTCAGGCCCCGGACATTTACAGTAGCTAACCAGAGAGCCATAATGAATGCTGATTAGGGTTGCTTATCTGCGTTGAACATGGCTGGGGTTAGGATACCGACAGCCTCTCCCATAGACCCATGGCCCATCTCATTCTTGATGGTACCGTCTTCGGAGATTCCGCCGATATCCCACGGGAAAGTCAATTTTAGTGCTCTATAAAGGGAGGGGTGAACAAAAACCGGGACCCTCCCTGCACAAAACTGCTTCATCTTTTTCAATTTATCATTTTGGACTATGGCGATTGGCGGGGACAAGCTGAACGATGAAATCGCTTCATCCACCATAGCCCAAACTGATTTCGCTCCCGGCTCTGATCTAATTACAGTTAATACCCTTTGGGCATTAGGGAAGTTTCCGGGATCTTCAATGTCTTTGTCCCCAAATTTTTTTACGGATAAGAGGAATTTTAGGCTCTTTATCCTATTCCCGTAATCCCTCGCTTTTTCAGCTTGTAGGGGAGATATTTTGCATATCTCTATGCCTGGGTTAAATATGTGCTTCGGTCTCTTTTTTTTATCCGCACCATCTTGAGTAGGGCTTCTGGGCCTTTTGGTAACTGTTGTGGGTAATTTTTTTGAGGGTGAAGGACTGGGAGTGTGGCGAGGAGTACTGGGATGTCTAAAAGGACTGGGGTCTCTACTGAGAGGGATTTGGGACTGGGCACGAGAAGTGGAAGGGGTGGCTGGAGAAGGCTTCACTCTGGAGAGAGGGGTTGACGGACATGGAGTGGGAGGAATAGGTTTCGAAGATGTGGAGCGAGTGGCCATCTTTTTAGGGGGAGACTTGACTGGAGAAGAGGGTTGAGGAGACTGCAAGGGGGATTTCTTTTCCGGGGATTTTTTTTGTTTTCTCTGGACGTCTATTAGTTTTTTAAGTTCTTTCAGTTTGACGGTTTTATCGTAAGACGGTTCATATTTTTTCATATGCTCTTCAGATGTTAAAGAGGTCGGGGCGTCGCCCATGCTGTTGCTAGAGGGAGTGGGACTGTGTGTGTCTTTAGTCCCTGAGACTTCAGGGGACTGAGGACCCGCTGGCTGACGCTTCCCTCTGACCCTGCCAACTACCTGCCATTCCCCTTCTTCCCCCTTCTTAGCCGCAGAAGCGGTGGAAGAGGGCTCTTCGGGGGATGGGGGCTTGGATGGTGACCCAACCGGGGGAACAACCTCTCCGGTCCCGGCAGCTGGCATGCCCATTACAGGCGCGGCGGATTTTGCAGACTCGGTCAGAGGGGGAGTTTGGTCTTTAGTGACCTGAGTCCCAGAGGCCTTCTTCTCTGGGCAGGAAGAGGAGAGATGACCAGTCACTCCACACTTCCAGCAGGCTGGTTTACGACCGGTCACGATGACCGGCAGCTTCAAGTCACTAACGTCAATCCAGTTGGGGACGGAGCTGAAGGCCTTACGATCGAGCATCATATCAAAGCTCCATCCCCCAGTCAGGCTATCACAGGAAGCGGCCAATATCTCCCCGTATTGGTCCAGGAAAGCCGCGAGGTGTTCCCCGATAACCTGAGGAGGGACCTCGTATACTGCCACCCTGGTCCTTCGCCGACCCTCATACTCGGTTCGGAGGATGAGATCCTTTGTGATCAATTCCCTCCGGGTGGCTCTCACGCAGTCTTCCTCTGTGGGCAGCAGTACGTCCCACATGAAGAATCCCTTTCCCTTGACAATTCTTAGGGGTTTGAACCCCAGGGACTCCAGTGCTTTAAACACTGTGTCTTTAGTCGAACGACAAATTTTGCGCGAACGCTTGTCGACGACAAAGACAGACACTATTCTTTTCTCGACTCTCTTCAGTTCCACTGGATCCTCCAAGAGCCCGTCTTTCACCACGAGGTGAGCGTAACTCTTGGCACGCTCCAGGAACTCCGCGATGTCGATTATACAACTCGGAGGGGACTTCCAACAAGAGGGCGAATCCCCGACCTCGGTGTTAACTTTTGGCTTGTCTGGGTTTTTATTTGTTTCTTTTTCCAGGATTTCTTTCTCTATCCTGGCTTTGGCGGCCTTTTTAAGGACGTCAACTATTTCCTCATTTGTGGGGGTTCGAGGAAGGGCAGGATATTCATCCGGATTATCTTTATCTGGGGGGTCTTTTTTGGGGTTGAATAAATGCTTCCTCACCGATTTTCGGATGGAAGCAAGGGTCGCTGTCTTTTTTTTAGTAATAAGGAAAGAAGGGGCTTTTTTTTCCTTCTTCTCCATGGTGGAGAAAAAAAAGGGGGGTCAGGGGTGAAGGAATGGGGAAGGCGTAATCAATAAATTTCGCCTAAAGGCGAAAACAAAAAAAATAACGCCAAAAGGCGGGGAAAAAAATAAAAAGGGGAAAATGGACGATAAAATAAAACGTTCAAAGAAAAAGTGGACACAAACCTAATATAAATAAAACTCTAGCCGAAGCTAGTTAAAAAAAATAAAGTTGGCCGACTCTAAGCAGCGAGTCAAACCAGTAATAACAGAAAATTAACGGCTAAATTTAACAGTACAACAATTACAAATATAAAACAAAAAACACGTAAAACTTAAACACAAATATCGCCTAAAGGCCTAACAATTAACAAAACACGAAAAGGACAATTAAATAATAAAATAAAACGTTCAAACAAGGTAACCAAAGAAAATACTCAAATTCGACAAAAAATCAAAATGGCCGACTAGACGAAAACAATAACAAAAGAAAATACGGAACTTTGGCAAGAACCAAAGCTAGCAACAAAAATTCAAAATGGCCGACCCAAAACAAACAAGTCGAACCAATAAAGAAAATAAACAAATAAATTAGACAATACAACGATTACAAAACGATTTTAGTACAAACAAATTTATAAAACGAAAAACACGTCAAACGTAGAGTTAGGACAGAAACAAGAAATTAAAATTAATTAACGCAAAACACGGACAAGGGTTACAATATAACTAGAACGAAGATAGAAATTAACGGGAAATGAAAATTCTAAGGAAGACTAAAAATGCGTGGAAATTAAAACGGGGTAGAAACAAAAATTAACGGGGGAAGGGAATTAAAACGAGAAACTAGAATAGGGGATAAAATGAAAAACAAAGAATTAACGGGGGTAAAAAGAAAAACTAAAACAAAAAATTAAAGGGGGAAAAAAAAATGAAAATAAAAATGGAATAGAACTAAAAGAGGGGGGTAAAAATAAAAAAATGGATAGAAGAAAAAATCAAAAGGACTTTTTTTTTTTTTTTTTTTTTTTTTTTTTTTCCAAAACAGTTGCAACAGAAAATAATAAAATAACAAACTTTAACCAAAATACAGTTCACTCAGAGATTCAGGCAACAAGGCAGTCGTGCAGCGGTCTGAAAAATGGAACACAAAATGACAAGGCGGACAAAACGCAATCGTCGGGCCAAGAGTGCTGTTATTTTTCTCGGCCATTTATATATACGGGTCAGTGGTGCATTGTGGGTAGTCTGTTTTGGCGGTTATTTTTACCGGAAGTCATTTATTTGTTTATTTATTTATTTGGTTTAAATTATTTTGCTTGTTTTTATTAATTTTATTTTTTATTTTTATTTCTTATCTTATATAATTATTTTTTTTTATCGGTTTATATGTATATATATATATATATATGTATATATGTATATATATATATATATATATATATATATATATATATATGTGTGTGTGTGTGTGTGTGTGTGCGTGTGCGTATAAAGTGAACATGGATATTAGCTCCCAGAGACGGCAATCTGCGTTAAGCATGAAAAAAACTGTTGTCTCTGGATGTTGACTTACATGTCCACTTTTATATTTTGATAAGGTCTCTCCCTGATATTGAGCAGTTTAACCCATAAATATACCATACGTTAAAACCATATATATATATATATATATATATATATATATATATATATATATATATATATATAGAGAGAGAGAGAGAGAGAGAGAGAGAGATAGATAGATAAATAGATAGATAGATAGATATACTTCAATATGTTGTACCTATAAAAATAAACACACAGAAAATATAATAAATAATTATGCGGCCTTCAGTAATGGTACCAACAAAGTAGAGTCCAATAAGTGAGATAGTAATTTCTAAAATACAACGGATCAGAGATTAATCTAATAATTGCACAATTTTACTGTTACATTATTTGGACACTTTTGCTGATATACCCGGTATATATAATTATTTTTTATCAGCAGTAAGAATAAGGTTTGATCATTTGTTTAGATTTTCAGAAGGACATGTTTTCATTCCACCTTCGAACATGCTACGGATCGTGAAGCTAAAGTCGTCGATCATTGACACAAATGATAAAACAAAGCAAATTCAATGACATTGGTCATGTAAGTTATGCGGAGACAAAGTGGCGTCGTGGTTAGCGGCTCGGGCTGAGGAATTACTGTAGTCCCGTACGAATTTCTTTCGAGTTCATTACATTCACTTACACTGAAGTTTTTCTAAAAAGCAAAAAAATAATTACGGAGCAGATTTATATATATATATATATATATCAAGATAACTATCCTACAATTTCTTGACGACATATTATATATAAAGTACAGTGTATGCGTATGTGTTTGCGCGTCTGTGTGTCCAAACATTTCAACCGCTCCCACTGATCCGATTTAAACAATTCATAGCTCTTTCAAAAGCGCTAGAAAAGTTATGCGCAGGGAACGATTTTCGTTGATCTCAGATTCAGGGCTGCCAGATTATGCAAGGTGATATATATATATATATATATATATATATATATATATATATATATATATATATATATATTATACTAGCCATTATCGTTGTTTGCATGGTTCAAGGAAAGTAGCTCTTATTTTCCTTTTGTGTCCCAAATTGCAGTATATATATATATATATATATATATATATATATATATATATATATATATATATATATATATACTTTTATTAAAAGTAAGTTCACAGTTTTCAAACATTTTTTTAAAATAGCGATAAGTGTAAATGAAACTTAATTTTAATTATTCTTACCTTAGAGAAAGGTATGATTCCACCCTTCTCCCGTGCAAATAGAAGGACTTTTAGCCTTGGTTGGCGTCAAGTCTATAAGAAGGAAAACTCTGAATTCAAACAAACCTGGAGTAAATAGCCTCCTTGCCTAAGACACACCACTACTGCTCCGGTTGTAGTACATGCGGTTCCCCTTCAAACCAAATAGCTTACGGGACTCTTTATCGTGCTTCGCTGAGGACTCATTTCTTTCGGTAATTACAGGAGGGGCGTCCGTATCAAGATGACTATCCTACAATTTCTTGACGACATATTATATATAAAGTACAGTGTATGCGTATGTGTTTGTGCGTGTGTGTGTCCAAACATTTCAACCGCTCCCACTGGTCTGATTTCAACAATTCATAGCTCTTTCAAAAGTGCTAGAAAAGTTATGCGCAGGGAACGATTTTCGTTGATCTCAGATTCAGGGCTGCCAGATTATGCAAGGTTAAAAGTTAACATAGAAGTCAACAATTAGAGGCGACAGTCTGTTTCATGCTAGATATAATCGTCAGGGATTTTATATTTACACACGCTCTATATCTGATATTGAGCACTTTATCCCATAAATATAGCACACTTTGAGACTATATTTCTTCATATATATATATATATATAAATATATATATATATATATATATATATATATATATTATACTAGCCATTATCGTTCTTTTCATGGTTCAAGGAGAGGTAGCTCTTATTTTCCCTTTGTGTCCAAAATTGTAGTGTACGTTTTTTTTTTATAAACTTGCTTAAATCCACCCTATGAGGGTAGCATATAAACTAGCTCCTATTGAGGCATCTTCGTTTGGCCAACTGTAGTTAGAGAGAAGTAGATGCGATAGACATCAATAAACTGCAGAAGAACTCAAAACTGATCGCTGCATTTAAGTATTGAATTAATGTTTAAACTCATCTTTTAAAAGTTCAACGATAATTATTCTGCTGTCAATTAAAAACGATTTGATATACGTAGATCCTTATTTTCCATAAAAAACAATTATTTTTATTTTGTTGGTGACAGAGCAGGGGACAATTTGTAAGATAAATTTAATATAGTGTAAAAATGGGAAAATAGAAATTAGAATTAGTTCTGCATTCAACATTTAAAGAGTTAGAGAAACATAATAGATAATTAAGCAAAACTTATTTAATGGTAATTATATGAATAAATGCAAAATTAGAGCTCACTTGTCCCACGAATTCTGACATTAAAAAGCCCCGGGGTCTACTTAATAGTAATTTGCTATTTATTCGAACCTCTACGGTTTAATGTGTGGAGTCCGAGTGCGTACACCCGGGCTAGGAACAAAAAATACCAGAGACCGCGCAACCGTGGGTTGCACTCGCATCGATGTTAGCACCGATCCATCTCGTTAGTGTAATGAGAAGGCGAAGCCTCGTGTAGCTGTTCCCCAGGGCTGGCTGAGCATCTCACAGTATAATCTTCCTCAGTTGCTACTCTGTCCTTTGACGAAGGCGCCCCTGGGCGCACTCTGTCCAAAGACAGAGAGACAACTGAGAGATGATAAATAGGGTGTTAAAAATTTGTCGAGAGTAATGTACACACGGTATTTACTCTGTCCCACCACTAGGACGAGATGTGACACATGGTCTATTTTTAGGTGAGGCTCCAAACGCGTACACGAGGGACAGGAACAAAAATTCCCCTCAGCCCCGGTAACCGACGGTTGCGTTGGCCTCGGTGCGAGCACCGATCCCTCCCTCTGGTGCAATGGGATGGCGCTGCCTCGGACAGCTGTTCCCCCGGGCTGGGCACCTCTCAGTATTATTTTCTTTGTTGCCCCTCTGTCATTTGATAGAGAAGCCCCTGAGCGCGCTCCGTCCAAAGACAGAGACACAACTGAGAGAGGATAAGTAGGCGCGAACGTAGGGTGTTAATAGGGTGTTACAAATTTGTCGAGAGTAATGTACACACGGTATTTACTCTGTCCCCCAACTAGGAAGAGATGTGACACAAGGTCTATTTTTAGGTGGGGACCCGAGAGCGTTCACCCGGGATAGGAACAAAGATTCCCCTGGGCCATCGCAACCGTCGGTTGCCCTGGCTTCGGTGCGAGCACGTGTCCCTCCTTCTGGTGCATTGGGTGGGCGCTGCCTCGGGCAGCTGTTCCCCAGGGCTGGGCACCGCTCAGTATTATTTTCTCAGTTGCCCAAAGATAGACACGCAACTGAGAGATGATAAGTAGACGAAACCTTACTCAAAAAGGGTACACATTGTAAGCTCAATATCTGCATTATATATTTTCTAAGCTACTATCACTCTTCAGGTTTAACTAATTTGAATATTAATTTTAAAAAAATATTTAATTTATTAACTGTCCTTCAGTACTGTTCTTTTCGAGAATTGTTTTCATTTTCATATAAAAAGTAGTTCTGTTTAGGAATATCGTCTTATATAGTGCAAAAAAGGTGTTTGAAATTTGCATTGGGGGGGGGGCTTTCAACAAGTTGGCATCTATTTGTAAAACTTTCCTTATCAATAACAACCCAATTTATGAATGAAATGTTCATTTAAAATTCTTGTTTCAACGATTTCAAGTAAGGAATATATCTAACTTTGCGAAGTGATAGTAAGCGGGCGAAACCGGCTCGTACTAAATAGAAATTGATAAACAATTATTATTGTCTAACCTGAAGATACAATCGCTGTTTGAGAGAATTTGTCGTTACAAGTGCCTCTCAAATTCACATAGGTTCTTGGTTTATTTTGTACTTAGAAATTTCCGCTCCGTAAATATCTTTTCTTTTTCTTGAGAAAACCATTTCCTGGTTCACGAAAACAAACACTTAGCCAGGAAAAGATCTCACTCTAATCGACCATCTGTCAAATCACGCATCTTTCAGGCTCATTTATAGTAATGAGGTGTAAAGATTGGTCATTTTTACTAGATATTTTGCTGGTATTCCTGGAGTTAAAATTCTTATCAGTTTTTGGGAGTCTCAAAGCAATAATCAGTTATCAAAACTAATTACCGTTTTTAATTAATTCTTTTTTTTTTTCTGTGTTACATTTTCTTAAATTATAAAATATTTTCAATCTTGGCCTTAGTTCTACGACCCCAAACTAGGCTCAACAACTAACCACCGTCATATCTCTCTATGCTTGCTTATGTGCTAGAACGCAAGTCGTCTCGTTACATTTAATTTAATCCTCATTGGGTGTTTCAGATCTTTAGTCCTAACACTAAACTAAGCTATTTTTAAAATAAATGCTGATATATTAAAACATCATTATAAATTTTGTAAACATTTATATTACAAGCAATAAGTTAAGGAGAATTTCACACCGGTATATATATGAAGCTGCAGATATTTAAGTATATGCACTGTCTATAATAAACAGTAATAACAGTATTAACAACGTTTACCGTCCTGAATGTCCAAGTAACTGTCATAGAAAATATGCGTCCTCTGACAGGGATCGAACATATATCCTATACGGAACCGTCATATAGCCTGACGTGCTTTAACTGATTTCGCCACAGAGGAGCGTTTCGGTTAGCAAGGTCGATTTTACTGTTTTTAAATTACAATTTTCTATGATTTTCTCACGTACATTCATATCTGCTAGATGCGTATCCAAATGTAAACAAATGACGTCACACATTCGACCTTGCTTACCGTACGCTCCTGTGTGGCCAAATCGGTTAAAGGCACGTCAGGCTATACGACGGTTCCGTATAGGATACAGGTTCAATTATATATATATATATATATATATATATATATATATTAAGACATTTTTATGTTTATACATTCTTTTTATAGATAAAATATTTAAGTAAATGCTCTGTTTATAATAAACAGTATTAACAACATTTACCGGCCTGAATGTCCGAGAAATTTTCATAGAAAATATGCGTCCTCAGACATATATATGTATATATATATATGTGTATATGTGTGTGATTATATTGCGTTTCACGCAATTTTGTGTTTTTTTATATGTAGTTGGATCTATGATTTTCTTGCCGATGTCTGCGACATTTTCTAATTCTAAATTAACATCTTTAGTATTATTATTCATGCATCATCTGACTTAGAATTCTTATTTTTGTATTTTTCATTATTTATTTTAAATTTTTATTTTCTATCTTTTATTATTCTTTATTTGAAATCTATTCATTTATGTTTGATATTATTGTGATTATTATATTTGTTTATTTTTTTTATTAAAGTCTCCTTTATTAGAAACTAATTTGAAATTGTTTCGATTTGTCCTGCCTAAAATAACAGTCCCTATCGATCATATCAGCCGATGTACAAAATTCCACACCTTATAGGAAAAAAAAATGTTTAACCGGGTCATTCTATTTTAGTTTTACTACTATCCCTTCATGTTTTCCTTTTTCCCTTTCCTTTCTCTAGCCACTCTCTCTCTCCTTACTCTCTTCCCCCATCTCTCTTTATTTCACGTTTTAAAAAGAACTTTACAATATGTTATTTTTCTTTCTTCCTCTCACACTTTCTTCTCTTCGCTCTTGTTTTCCCTCCCTCCTGTCGATCTAGTATATCAGTCCGGAGAAATTCTCTCCATTTATTAAAAGCTTTCGCTCTGAAGAGATGAATATATAGAAATAGTCACGAAATACATTATAACCAAAATGGATCTTTAAGGTTTCCTTTATTATTATTATTATTATTATTTACTTTGCTTCTGGTGTATACTCATTCCGGGTCCCGCCCACAAACCTAAGGTCAGAAATGTCGTTATGACATTTTCCACTGACCAATAAAAATTAAACAAATAAATCACACACACACACACACACACACACACACACACACACACACACACACACACACACACACACACACTCACACACATATTTGACATAGATTAAGGTGTGGGTTGTACTCATGAGAACGATTTTTTTGTATTTCTTTAAGGCAGGGGCTTCCAGGAATGCCTTCAATTAGTCTACTGAAATCTTTACCAACCAATCCGAGGGCTGCAACTACAACAGGGATTGTTGATGTTCCCATGTGGCACATTTTTGAGATTTCGATTTCAAGGTCCTTGTATTTTCATAGCTTTTTGAAGACCTTTTTCTTCTTCTTCTTCTTCTTCTTCTTCTTCTTCTTCTTCTTCTTCTTCTTATTATTATTATTATTATTATTATTATTATTATTATTATTATTATTATTATTTCCATTGATTTCTGGTGTATACTCATTTCTTTCCGGGTCCCACGCAGAGAGAGGTCAGAAATGGCGTCATGACATTTTCCATTGAACAATAAAAAAGTAACAAAACACACACACACACACACACACAGAGAGAGAGAGAGAGAGAGAGAGAGAGAGAGAGAGAGAGAGAGAGAGGCACACATTGAGGCATACACAGGCACACATATTTTACATAAATTGAGCCCTTCGTAATGTGTGGGCTGTACTCATGAGAACGATTTTTTGTATTTCTTTAAGGCATGGGCTTCCAGGAATCCTTTCAATGAGTCTACTGGAATCTTTTCCAACCAATTCTAGGGCTCCAACTACAACAGGGATTATTGATGTTCCCATGTGCCACATTTTTGAGATTTCAAGGTCCTTGCATTTTGATAGCTTATTGAAGATCTTTAAAGATACACCGCAGTCTGCAGGGACTGCCATATTATTATTATTATTATTATTATTATTATTATTATTATTATTATTATATAAGGCAGGATTTTATACGCCAATATTTTAAGTCTGATAAAGTCTTTCCATTTAGAAGATGTAGGCAGCCCAATCTATCTACCATGTGGCCCTTTGTGAAACGGAGCTAAACTTAGTAAATACGAACACAATCTTGGGTGTGGATCGAAGAAAGTGAACAAGATATTTGATAATATTTATCTAAAAAAAAATATGGATCTTATTCATTTTTACACCAGGGCGCACATATAATCCTGTGTACAGTACAACAGAAAGCCTATAATTAACGAAGCAGTTAACTCTTTGGATCGAAGAAAGTGAACAAGACATTGATATTATTGAAGAATACTTACATAAGAAAAACGAAACCGTGTATATCTTGTAGAATTTACAAAGAATAAAAACAACGATTCCATAAACAATAACGCTGCAAGTCATAACACAACTTCTGCCACGTTTGACAGTTTAAGAAAAGAACCTATTCAGGTTGAAGTATTTCATTCCTTAGAATCAATATCAATAAATTATCAAAGACCTCACTATCCTGGTAAGTTTGAAGTGAATAGGTGCAAACGTTTGCCAGGTGTACTCAATCCTATTCGTATTCCTCAAGTTAAATTCTGGTTGATATTATTGAGGAAAAGCCAACATATAATAATATATACTATGAAGACGGTCACAAAATACTGGCCGTGTTTGGAATATAAAACATATATACCTCCAGACACATACATAAAACAATCCAGATATTCAGTTAAACGTGAAATAAAATTCATCCTTAATAAGTGTGACATAATTTATGTCCAGAAGAAAAAAATATAAGAACGCATGAAAGATTATGTAAAAATCTTAACCATAGTAAATTGTCACTCATTTGTAACGAAACATGCATAAAAATGGGATTGCTGCCCAAATGCACAATTTGATATATATATATATATATATATATATATATATATATATATATATATATATATATATATATATATATGAAAGGGAACATAGAAGTCAACACTTAGAGCCGACAATCTGATCCATGCTAGATGCAATCGTCAGGCCACGAGTGCTGTTATTTCTCTCGGCTATTTATATATACGGGACAGTGGTGCATTGTGGTAATCTATTTTGGCGGTTATTTTACCGGAAGTCGTTTATTTATTTGTCTGTGTCAAATTATTTTGCTTGTTTTTATTTAATTTTATTTTTATTTTTTTATCTTATAGGTTTAATTATTTTTTTAATTTTATTTTTGTTGAGTCTTGACTCATTGTTGAATCTCGCCTAATGCATGTACTTAGAACAAGAATGTATTATAACAAGAAAGTGTACACAATAAGTACATATAGTATTTCTGTATATTTCTGGGAAGACGTTCCTGGAGAATGTGTTGACTAGTCGCAGTCGATCAGAGTCTCTAGTTGGATCTCGTGATTCCTCTCTGTCGTCTTCCGGTACTAACCATTATTTATATAGTTGGTAGTCACCTATGCAGATTAGGTGGATCCTACCACAACAATTTTGAACGGTGTTTTTATTAACGTAGTAAAAATTTGTTTATATAGCTTATTGTGGGTAGTCTATTTTCGCGGGTATTTTACCGGAAGTTGTTTATTTCTTTATTTATTTGGGTCAAATTAGTTTGCTTGTTTTTATTTTTTATCTTATATATTTATTTATTTTTTGTTTGGGAAGATAATTAAAGCTATTTGTTGAATTTTGGGGTTGATTCTTGTAGTTTGTTTGTGGGCCACAAAGAAAATTTCAAAACAAACCCTGAATGCAGACTCATAAACCCAGCCAAAAACGAACTAGGTAAAATAAGTAAAACGATACTAGAAAGATTTAATTCTGCACTTAGGAAGAAGTTAGGAGTAAACTGGTTCCACAGCATAAATTACAAACAAAATTGCCACTTCCTACAATTAGACATAAAAGAATTTTACCCATCCATAACAGAACGCATGTTAGATAAGGTCATCAACTTAGCTCAGGAACAAATAATAATAAAACCAAACGAAATCGACGTCATTAAGCACTCGCGTAAATCATTACTATTTCACCACGAAGAAGCATGGATAAAGAAAGATGGGATATTTGACACTATAATGGGAAGCTTTGACGGTGCGTATACATGCGAAATCGTAGGTAATTATTTACTACACGAACTAGGCAAAATAATAAATAGAAATGACACAGGACTCTACAGGGACGACGGTTTCATGATCTTAAGAAACTGCAACAAACAAAACACAGACAAAACTATTATAATAATTATAATATTATAATAAAGATTTGCAAAAATAACGGATTCGACATAGATATAAAAACTAACCTAAACGAAGTAGATTTTCTAGATGTTACCTTCAACCTAAGAAAAGGCACATACGAACCATACAGAAAACCCAATGATAAACCACTCTATATACACACATCTTCCAACCACCCGCCTTCTATAATCAAACAGATACCAAAATCGATTAACCGCAGGCTTTCCGACAATTCCTACAATGAATCTATATTTAATAAAGCTAAGAAAGACAACGAAACAGCCCTAAAAGATAGCGGATTCCCAGCAACACTCACATACCACAGAACACAAAAAAGGTCAACAGGAAAAGAAATATCATATGGTTCAACCCACCGTTCAGCAAAAACGTAAAAACAAACGTAGGAAAAAAATTCTTCAAAGTTTTATACAAACACTTCCCGGAATCAAGCACCCTACACAAAATATTCAACAAAAACACAGTAAAAATCAGCTACAGTTGCACCGAGAACATGGCACAAATAATAAAAAAGCACAACAGGAAAATTATTAACAAACCACACGAACAAATTAAACCCACGTGCAACTGCAGAATAAAAAACCAATATTCCTTAAACGATAATTGTTTACAAAACAACGTAATCTACCAAACCACGATAAAATCACCAGATAATGAAGAAAAAAGTATACATAGGAGTAACTGAAGGACCCTGGAAACAAAGAAATTATGTACACAAAACGTCTTTCACAAATAGTAAATATGCGAACAGCACAATGCTTTCTAAGTATATCTGGGAAATAAAAAACAAAACGCACACCAAACCAAAAATATCTTGGAAAATAAGGAAAAAATCATCAGCCTACAAAAACCTATCAAAAACTTGCAAACTTTGCTTGGAGGAAAAAATAGCTATAATTACCTTCCCAGACCAAAATAAATTATTAAATAAAAGATCCGAGCTAATCTCAAAATGCAGACATGAAAACAAATTTTTACTACGTAACTTAAAAATCGAAAACGGAAAAAATAAATAAATACATAAACAAACAAAATGACAATAAAATAGATTTAGATTGTAAAAGTTTTGGAAGATATTAAGGATTTACTGAAACATATTCTACCATGTGGATTCATACCTTTCCCAAGGCTATTTACGCGTAAGTGAATAGAACGAACCCGATTGGGAATGGAACTCGTCTTCTAGATTTCCAATTCCGATCCGTTATCCATTACACCGCCCGCACAAACATAGTTTAATCCATTTGTTTTTCCCAAGCAGTCAGCCATTCATGTATTAATCAGGCCCGGCGTGGCTTCACTTTGGTGATCGTTCGTGAACCGCTGATTCAACGTGGCATGGCCGTAAGCCTATGGCAGCTTGGCGACACCCGTTCTAAACAGAAAAGCTGATAAACCTACTGCATCATTGTCTAAAGACCAATTCCAAAGAATTAACCAAGATTCTTTTGTTAAAAAACAAACACGATATCGGAATCTGATGAATTGAATATGAGTTATGGGGACTTGACAACAAGAGCAATTAAGAGGTGGTTCCACGCTCCCCAAAAAACTCCAATCTCCTGTAGTTTATCGTCATACCAAGGACTCAGTGGCTATTCAGATGTCTAATCTGATGAACTCTTTGGAAAACAAGTCCTTCTTAAATGTTGTACGTTATCTAAACAGGTTGATTTATTGCCTGATTGATTTGTTATATTCTGGAATACAGTTTTCTCATGGAAGGGATCTTTCATGTTGTTTTCTTTGTAGTAGCTACAAATTATTATGCATGTACTGCTGGTATTATTACTGTAAAATGTATTTTAAATTTCGTAAATCATATATAATATTTAGTTGTTATTTATGATTTGATTGATTTGTCTGTTCAATGACACATTAACTCTTTATGGATCATTTAATTTTCTAGCGGCCTTAGAAGTAATAAATTTATGTTATTCTGCTTTCACAATTGTATACATGGTAGATGATACTCAGCTTTTGTGCATATACGTGCTTGTGTGTATATGATTAATAGAGGTGGTGATATTTGTGCTTCATGTTGTAGTTTTGTTGTTGTATTTTAAAATGAAATTAGACAGTGCACTGGGTTTGTTTCCACTCTGTGGACAACTCAAGCAATGATCCGAAAAGAAGAGAGCGAAAACCTCATCGGTTTCTAGTGTGACGCAGGTGTAACATCAGACTTTAATTTTCCCATTCTCCTGATGTACATATAAACATACATACAGTAAAATTTAACATAGACTCTAGATTTTTATAAGACAGTTTAATTCCAGTCCAAATTGCTGCTTTATGGAATTCACTACTCTTAATTAACTAGACAATAGACCAACAACATTAATGACATTTTTACAAGGTTCTCCTTCTTCACATATGTTTCATTTTTGTTATCTCAATTAGAATCTGCAAGAGCGATGGATCCGGCGTAGTGGATATGAAATTGCCCCCGCGGTCATCGGACCTGATCCCGTGTGATTTCTTTCTATGGGGCTATGTGAAGGGACTGGTCTATTATACCCACTCTTTCTGCTAGCATTGATGAACTCAAGCAGAGAATCACTTCCGCTCTGGATCATGTGACCGGCGACATACTACAACGTGTTTGGCAAGAGCTTAACTACCGACTTGACGTGTGCTGTGTCACAGGCGATGTCCATATTGAACCCTTATGAAATGGATCCCATAAGAAAATTATGATGTTCAACACCTGAACTGTTCAATTTCATTGAGCTAGACTTCGTACTTTTCAAGATAATTGCTTTTAAAATATCGCCAAGAAACGTTTTGGGACACACTGTATATATATTGTAGTTTTGTTGTATTTTAAAGTGAAATTAGACGGTGCACGGAGTTGGTTTCCACTCTGTGGGCAACTGAAGGAATGATGCGAAAAGAAGCGGGCGCAAACCTCATCGGTTGCTAGTGTGACGCAGGTGTAACATCAGGCTTTAATTTCCCATTCTCCTAGTGTACATATAAACATACATACAGTAAATTTTAATAGATACTCTAGATTTTTATAAGACAATTTAATTCCAGTCCAAATTGCTGCTTTATGGAATTCACTACTCTTACTTAACAAGATAATGGACCAACGATATCAAAACATTAATCACATTTTTACAAAGTTCTCTAGTTACATTATTCGGGTGATTGTCCTCATCTTTGTCGCCATATTTATTACTTCACGAAGTGGTCGGAGTTCCGGTCGTATGAAGGAGTCTTTCCGATCAATGGGTCAATTATATCTACAAGGAAGCGACTCAGAGGGTGGCAGACAGAGCCTTGGCGACTCACAATCGGCCTGAAAGAATACCGTCGTTGTGAATCTTATGGAGACCGTATATGTGAGGTAGCTTGGTGTAACGCTGTGATAACTGCCTATACGTCTAAATATGGCGATAAAGATTAGAACAATAGTCCGAATAATTTCAATAGTATACATAATACCTCATCTCAGAAATATAGACAGATACAAAGTTCTCCTTCTTCACAAATGTATCTAAAGAGTATACTGCATTATCGTCTCGGGCTGGGGTTGGAAAATTCCGTTCCTCCAAATATTTTTTCCAAAAGGATTCCCTTGCAATCAATATAGCTTCAGGTTCTTGGTAGTTTAAGAAAACAAAATGTCAGCCAGGAAATCCATCAGATCAGATTTCCATCAAATCAAAAACCTGTCAAGGCCCACGTCTATCCTGCGTAGTTTATAGTGAGTAGATGCAAGATGTCGATTTATACCCACTCCTACTAGTTGTCTTTGAATTCAACTCCAGTCTCGCTAGAAACTCTAATCTCAAATACAACTTTATTTATGAGAATTAATTAATTTTTAATTAGTTCTTTATTTTCTTTCTGTTCCACTTGGTCACCTTACAAGAGTAGTGAAGCCCTTTTTTCACACTTTTACTCGGCTCTGTGCAATTAATTCAGCTGTAAATATATCTGATCCAAAGATATCCTTTCGGAAGAGGCTCTGTAATTTCTACAGATATCCGAAAACTTATGTAATTAATCTTTCATTCAATCTCGAATAATTCCTCCTCAAATCTTTGACACTTTCTTGTTCAAGTCCTGCTATTCAATGTTGTCGATTTTCTTACGACGGAATTATTTTGCAACACGCTAATGCGTGTTGAAATCATCACAGCATTTATTATTGTTGAAATTACGGCTAAGATTTTTTGTCGAGATTTACAAACTCTACGTTCTATTCAATTTCACAAACCAATCGAAGAAATTTGAATAAAAGCTGATTTATTTGGAAAAATACTTTAACAAAAACCCTACTTCGTGGTTTAATAAATTCTTTGGTTTAATTTAATTTTATAGAACTTTATAGTAAACAATATTTTTAAGACAATTTCTTTTTTTCTATTTAGCTTTCTAACAGCAGAGAATAAATCTCTTAGGATTTCTTACTCTAGGGCATGCAAAATACAACTGACTATGAGTACATATTTATTTCTGGATCCAAATACCAACTTTTTGACGCATTTGGCCTTCTGATTTGTATATAGTTCTCGCAGAAGTAGATCGAACTGGAAACTGGATTCTTGTATATATAAAAACGTATAAAGAAAGTTATGCAAAGAACAATATTGTCTTTTTTATTAAATAAGTATTTATTATTTTAATCATTAATTTTTTTTTAAATAGTGGAATTATTTTATGTTAAATAATAAAACTCTTAATTTTTCTAAAAGAATTAATTGTACTAACCTACGCATTCAAGTAAAACTAGTCGTACTTTGTTCCAGCTTACCTGTTTTAATCTCTCTCCAAAATATGGTTTCCTTCGATCAATGTATGGTCATTTTAGAGGTCGTGACGGAAGGACGGACAGACTAATGGATGTCACGGAATTTTATATATAGAAGAAATACACTTTATACATGATGAAACCTCATTCATATCAAATACATCCTACTATGAAGAACTGGAGAAACATACCTTTGTAGTAAAAGAAAAATACAGTATGGTGTATTCTTGATGATAGCCTTGAAACAAAGCCAGAAAGAAATGAAGTGGTTTGCTTAATTTTGTTTAGTGGCATATCAAAACCTCTATGGGTTACTTAATTCCGAAATCTAAATAATTTGAACGCAATTACATGCCTTCAGCTACAGATAAATTGTATTGCTTGTGATTTTGCTATAAATAGCTATTGTTAGCCATTTTACTATAAAAAATGTTATGCTGGTATTTATACTATAAAAATGGATTTTTAAACTTTCATACTATTTTTATTTGTGGCCTCACTATCTGACTATAGCTTGAACTCTAACTGGTGCCCACAGCCCCGCGTCAGTGTGGACTTGCATACAACAACAATTAAGAGATGATTCATGCTCCTGAAAACCTCCAATCTCCGGATCAGAGGCCTTGCTGCCGGATGTAGTTTATCGTCTTACCCAGGACTAGCAAAGAAATGAACGAGCGAATCAAAGTAAATGTCAGTGTACTTGGAGCAACAAATAACTCATCTCTTTTGATTAAGTGTGTCAGAGCTGGCCCAGAATTAAATCGATTTATTGCTGACTTTGAAACATCTGAATACTCGAAAATAATTTTGTGATGTGGCACCGTCAGTTCAATTCTACTTTGCAGAACTTGCCAAGAAAATCTTCGCAATCAAGAATTGGAAAACGTATTCACAGACAGGAACAGAATATCTCGGTCGGCTGGATACGAAGGCGGTGATATATTTAAAGACAAAAGTCCAATTTCAAGAATATTAAATCAATAAGGCAATTCAGTGTTACTGATCGGCTTGAAAAATGAGTCACTATGGTGTCAGACATCATTTCAAATCAAATTAAGATTTTAAAGACAACTCTGAAAGTTCTGGCAGAATTTACATTTCCTGCCAATCTAGGAATGCGGACGAGGATGTATTTTCAATGCAAGAATCAGTGGGGCAAAAACTTCTTTTTTTTCCAGACATTGGAGAATTGATGTAATTGATCGGCTGGATACAAAGGAGGTCACATATATGAAAACACATTTATTCAATTACTGATCGGCACTTCATATCAAATTAAGTTTCCTGATTTGCAACTGCAAATAATTTTGTCAGATTTTGTATTTCCTCTCAATCTAGAAATGTGGACATGGATGAATTTTAAACACACAAATCAGGAAGCATCACCTTCTTTTTCAGACATGGCTGAGTTAAATCAATGAAGGAAGCTACCGCTTATCCGTTGCTTCCATTAAAGCCTCGGATTATGAAACAATTACAATAGAGGCAGCGTTTTTATACAACTGCTATATTTGAAACTGTTTTTCGTGAATCATATGTAATATTTCGTGGCTATCCATGATTTTATTGATTTATCTGTTTAATGCATATCAACAACTTTTGGGTCATTTAATGCTGAAATTTAATTTTCTTGTGAGTTTTGAAGTAATAAAAATGAAATATGTTATTCTGCTTTCACAATTGAATACATGGTAGATGATACTTAGCTTTTGTGTATATACATGTTTGTATGGAAGTAATTACTAGAGGCGGTGATATGTGTTTTTATGTTGTAGTTTTGTTGATGTTATATTTTGGAATACACTTTGATTTCTGTAAGAAAATGTAGAATATTATATGAATGAATATCATGAAACAGTTCTTTTGTGTTGGTTATTTAGTTGTTTTTTTAGCGGCATATCAAACCATATTTAGAAAATAACAAAAGGGTTAAATTTAAGAAAGTCAGATTACCTCCTCGGTTATCCAATAAAACTGCTATCTACCGAAAATAAAGAAAAAGAAGCCAGTCTCAGACGGAAACCATTTAAAAGATAGTCCGCGCAGCTGATTGGTTGTTACAAACCTCCAATCAGGTGCGGGGAAAATGTGGTCTTTCTTTGTCTAATTTATTAAAAAGGCCATATTATCTGCTAGCGTTTGATTGATCTCCCCTGATTGGGTCGACTGGGTGATGGGGTGCATGATGTTGAAAGACTCTAATGAACCAAGTCAATTTACATTACTGACGACTCCCTCCGGCGCTTACTTAAGAGCGTGTATCTGAATTAAAAGAAATATGGGTTATTTTATACCGAAATACAAATATTTTGAAAGCAATTGTTTTTCGTAATTCATATATAATATTTGGAAGATATTGATGATTTAATCGTTTTTTTCCTGTTTAACGGTATATCAACATCTTGTGCGTCATTTAATGCTGAAATATAATTTTCTTGTGAGCATTGAAGCAATAAAAATATGATATATGTTATTCTGCTTTCACAATTGAACACATGGTAGATGATACTCAGATTTAGTGTATATACATGTTTCTGTATATATGATTAATAGAGGCGGCGTTATGTGTATTTTATGTTATAGTTTTGTTGTCATATTTATATTTTTAAGTGAAATTAGACAGTGCACGGGGTTTGTTTCCACTCTCTGGGCAATTCAAGCAATGATCCGAAAACAAGAGGGCACAAACATCATCGGTTGCTGGCGTCCACGCAGGTGTTAGACCAGACTTTTCTTTCTCCTTCTCCTGGTGTGCATATGAAGATGCATTAATATATAACAGAGATTCTAGAATTTAAAATATAATTTAATGTCAGTACAAAATGCTGCTTTTATGGACTTCGCTACCCCAACTTGTAAAAATGCTAGACCAACAAAATCAAGTTATATTTTAGAATACAGTTTTTTTTTATGGAAGACGTCTTTCATGTTGGTTGTTTGTTAGTATTTTAAAGGATTTTGGTGAAGTGGCTGCACATTGTAAGTATGTATGTACTGCTGGTATTTTTAATATAAGAATAAAGTTCATAGTGTTTTTTTTTTGTTTTTTTTTGTTTTGTTTTTTTGCTTGGCGGATTCAGCTCTGACCCAAACTGATGCTAACACCCGAGGTCAGTTAAGAGGTGTTTCCACGCTCCCGCAAAAGCCCCAATCTCCTGTGGTTTATTGTCATACCAAGGCCACTGTGGTTATTCAGAAGTCCAATCTGAAGAACTCTTTGGAAAACACAGTTATTAAATGTTCTGCGTTATCTAAAAAGGCTGATTTATTGCCTGTTCGATCTAATTTGTTAAAGTTTACCAACGTGTTGCATATCATTTAAAACCCGAAAAAATTCCTGAGATTGTAAAAGTTTTTGATGGATAATAATGAATTGCTCAAACGTGTTCTACCATGTAGATTCATACCTTTCCCAAAACTGTTAGAATTAGAAATAGTTTGTGTGTGTTTTATAAAGTGATTCATTTTTTTGTTTCAAAACACGGTCAAGATATTATGTCCATGTTCAAATCACTTTATAAAACACACACAAACTATTTCTAATTCTAACAGTTGAAATATAATCCTTGATAATGGCTAAATGTATAACGGAAAGCAATCGGAAAGGAACATTCGGACAATTTTTATATAATTTATCCTCTGAAAAGAAAAACTTTATTAGATCGCACGAGAAATTATATAAAAAACTAAATAAACGCACCTTGTCAGTCGTTTTTAATGAAATATATATATATATATATATATATATATATATATATATATATATATATATATATATATGTGTGTGTGTGTGTGTGTGTGTGTGTGTGTGTGTCTTCAATACACACACACAAATATATATATATTTACTCCTACCTTGCTTGGGGCGATTTTTATTTCAATAATGTGTCAAAAATCCTTTCAAAGTATCTCAATTTACAAGGTCATAATGATCATCACCTATCACCAGCGTAGACCAGTTGCCATGCAAAGCTATAGAACCCGGTCTGTCCTGCTATTTACCAATATATAGGGGGGAAGAAGAGGATTCATAACACGTAAGTGAATGTATTGGATCCGAGGGGAATTTGTGTTCCTCAATCTGAGCCGCTATCCACTACTCTACACTTCCTCTTACTCACCTATATGTAATCTTAATTTCTATGGTATGAAATACGTTGTTCTGTTTAATATAAATATTGATCTCTTTGTGTGAATCAGTTTTAATATTTAATATGTGATATTGTATTAATAGGATTCACTTGGATTATGTACTAACAGATTATTACCTGTATATCAAACCGTGAAGTGAATGTCGGCCTAAACGGGTTCTCCTCCAGTTCCTTTCACACGAATGCTGGTGTTCCCCAAGGGTCCAACACTGTTTCTGATGTGCACCAGCGATTTTCCTGATGTCATCAACTCCCAAGTTGATATCTACGCTAACGATACTACTATTTACTCCTGCCTTGATAGTAGATCTGTCATCGTTGACAAAGCTAAACTGGCCGTAGGCCTCGATAAGGACCTCCAATCTGTGGTTGACTGGTCCAGGAATGGCTTGTAAACTTTAATGCCTCTAAAACTAAACTGCTCTCAGTTACCCTACCAAAGAGAACCCTCCCTGCTTCCCTTCATGATGGCTGATGCCCAACTCCACGAACGCCTGCTTGGTCACACGCTGACCACTGACCTGAAGTGGAACAAGTACATTGAATCTATAGCTTCACCTACCGCAAGGAAAGTTGGTTATCCGTGTCACACCAGAAAGTTCTTCTCGCCTGAGTCCATCCTTCAAATCTACAAATCAACCATTCGTCCTTGCATGGAATACTGCTGCCATATATAGTCTGGTGCTCCTGCTGTTCATCTCGAGGTCCTTGACAAAATCCAGAGACAGATATGCAACGTGGTTGGTCATGATCTGGCATCGCGTCTGCAGTCGCTATCACACAGACGTGCTATGTCTTCCCCTCTACGTTTTCTACAAGTACTTTCATGGCAACTGTTCCGAAGAGGTACATTTATTGGTTCCCAAACTGCATTAATTTAAACGTACTACTAAGTTGGCATCTCACTCCTACCCTTTTCACTGTCGAAACGACTAAATATAGCCATCTCTTTTACTCAAACAGATTTTGTCTCGCACCTCTCGTCAGTGGAACTCCCTTCATATCACTTGCTTCCCTAATAGCTATAATCTTCAAATCTTCAAATGTAATGTCAATCGACATCTTCTAATGCCTTGACCTTGATCCCTGTCCTTCTCTTTATCTTTTTTCGAAATTTCCAAAACCCTCCTCTTTACTCTTACTCTCACTCTCTGTAACCCCTTGCGTCCTAGTGACACTCCTGCCTTGCTTGGGGAGAATTGCTGATATATATATATATATATATATATATATATATATATATATATATATATATATATATATATATATATATATATATATATACACACACACACACACACACATATATATATATATATATATATATATATATATATACACACACACACACACACACATATATATATATATATATATATATATATATATATATATACACACACACACACACACACATATATATATATATATATATATATATATATATATATATATATATATATATTATTTAAAACGCTATTATAGTGAAAATGGTCGTATTTTAAATTTGTGTCAGAGGCCGGTAGTTGTTGATTTGATTGTTTGAGATTAAAAAAAAATCCATTGATACAAACTCAAGCACGTGTACCCACTAAAATTACTTTTATAGTAATACGAAATAATGTGTAATTAAACATACCATTTACATATCAAGTAATATGTTTAAATGGATTCAATTTTGGAGTAATGCCTAAAGAAAGAATAAACGTGAGCAGATTATAAAAAAACTGGGGAAGTGTCAATTTTTTTCCCACGGATATTTACCAGCCGGCGCCACACAGCTTCCTTACACGAAACTCACATTAAATCTTCCGTCTTTGTTCAAACACTTACTCACATTACCTTCCGCAGCGCCATTTTTTTTTTATATTCCCGCATACACATACACACGCATTTGTATCCGATCAATTTATTTTCGTTAATAGGAAAGAAAAGACATCCTTCCCGTAGAAAATATTTGAATCTAAAAACGACCGGAAGTTCCTCTTTCGACCAATACACCAAGCGGAAGTGTTAAAGTCGTATCAAATTGAAATACATTGATATCAGTCACGTCTCAGGACGGTAAAAATTATTCTCTCTGGAAAGATTGAAAGGCCGACATTTGTGCTGTCCGGCAATGAATGATGAATACAAGTACAAATATTCAGGGAACTTAAAATGATTGCTTGGTTACTTATTTGAGTCCATCGTTTCACTTACAATTATCGGCACGTGACGCAAATACTAATAATGTGTCACAAATTAGCTGTAAATAATCAACGGTTTCTTTTCACAACCATTTTTATTATTGTAAACTGGGGCACCCCGAGACGGTTTAATGGTTAGCAAGCTTGTCTCGCTAGAATCAGTTCGATTCTCACTGGGTGTCCTATATTTTCGACCTCGTGCCACATCTAAGTAATACTTGGAAAATCACTATTGGGAACCCCGAGGCGGTGTAATGGTTAGCAAGTTTGACTCGCTGAAACAATTACACATATGTAGTGAGTTCGATCTTCACAGAGTGCCCCACACATTCGGCCTTGTGCCACATCTGAGCTACGCTTTGAAAATCACTGGGGCACTTCGAGGCGGTGTAATGGTTAGCACGCTTGTCTCGCTAGAACAATTACGACTGATTAGTGAGTTCGATCCTCACTGGGTGCCCCATACTTTCGGCCTTGTGCCACATTTGAGCTACGCTTGGAAAATCAATTAGGGCACCTCGAGGCGGTGTAATGTCTAGCAAGTTAGTCTCACTAGAACAATTACGACTGAGTAATTAGTTCATTCCTCACTGGGTGCCCCATACTTTCGACCTTGTGCCACATCTGAGCTACGCTTAGAAAATCACTGGGGCACCCCGACGCTGTGTAATAGTTATCAAGCTTGTCTCACTAGAAAAAATACCACTGCGTAGTGAGTTCGATCCTCACTGGGTGCCCCATACTCTCGGCCTTGTGCCACATCTAAGCTACGCTTGAAAAATCACTATTATTGTCGACTGAGACTGCTTTTAAATTTATATAAGTAGCGAAGTAATCGTTCTAAGTAACGCAGTCAATCGAAAAAGTGCTGCGTAATTTGATCGATTATCCGCAATCGATTTTCATTAATATCGATAACTTATTATCAAATCTCCCGAAAGGGAAGCTTTTGGCATAATCCGTATAATTACATTTTTATAATTCCATATGTTATACGGATAACTATCTTCATCTTTGTTGTTTTGAGCACAATACTTAAGTGGGCATATTCTTAAGACTATAATGTAAATATCAGTAATCAAGAATGTAGTGTAGTTATTCTTCTTCTTTTGTATGTGCCGTGTCCCCTCAGCGCGTAGACGATCATTGTTCTCCACAACTTCTAGTCATTTGTATCTCTGAATAAATGTTGTCTAGGTTATTTATCAAAAACCCTGTTCCGCCATCCGTATACTTAAGCTTACTATGTATGTCATGGGCTGTTTTTCTCTGTCTGTCCTGTGAGTATCAGATTTTCCAAACCCTCTTTCCACATGATGTGCCTCAGAAATGTCAACTGTCTGTTTGTGATGTTAAATATAGGATTCCTTTTTGTTTCCATTTTCTCTAAAACCTTGTCGTTGCTTACATGTACGGTCGATGGTATCCTCAGCATCCTTCTGTAGAACAAGATTTCTCTAATGTGATCTTCGGAGTAAATCGAAGATCTTATTGACCGGGCAGCGCTTTGTCATCCTCGCTATCTTATCAACGTTTGCTTTAGCATCTGTCTATATTTCTGAGATGAGGTATTATGTACACTATATACATTATTCGGACGATTGTCCTCATCTTTGTCGCCATATTTATTACAGCGTTTCGGCCGCTGTACACTCCGGCCGTCTTCAGGTGATTGGAATGATGAACTTAACCCTTTATTTCACTCCTGGGGTAGACTGTTCTAGTTCCATGTGTCATGTTTAATGGACGTCAGTTATCAGTTATCTCCTGTTAATTCCCCTCTCCAAGTTCTTCACTGCCTTAACCGGGTATTGAACTCACACTCTTTGGGTCCTGTCTTTGGATCTAACTAACGCCTTTATCCACGGTGGATAAAGGATAAATATCCGGTTAAGGCGGTAGAGAACTTGGAGAGGGTAATTAACAGGAGATAACTGACAACTGACATCCATTAATCATGGCACCTGGAACTAGAACAGTGAGAGAAATAAAGGGTTCAGTTCAACATTCCAACCACCTGAAGAAGGCCGTAGTGTACAACGGCCGAAACGTTGTAATATATATGGCGACAAAGATGAGGACAATAGTCCGAATAATGTAAATATTGAACATTTGCTTTGTCGTATACTGTCGGCACTCCCACATTTAAAATAAAAATAAATTGAAGAATAAATTTCATTTAAAAGGACGGCGACGGTTGTGTACAAGCTGCACAATAAAGAAGGAGTTTAAAACAATCCGTCGACAAAATGCCTGGGATCAGAGTGTTGTATCTGTTAAAAAAAATAAAAATAATTTTTTGTCATTATGTATGTGCATTTATTTTATTGATGCACTGTATTTTATTTTAAAATTAAAAAAATAATGTACGTGTGTCAAATTTGGCAGACGTCGTTTTTATAACCGTTTGCTTATTTATTTATTTATTTTTTTTTTTAAAGTTAATCCGTGGTAATTTAAACAAGGGATATCTGATTTTGTTTACTTTGCCCATATAGGGTCTTCTCGTTTTCGGCAGAGAGCAGAGAAGTAAGAAATGTTTACCAAAACTCTGTTGGACTTTCTGCTTTCAGGCGGAGAGGAACTCTGACGAGGCTATGCCTACGGGCAGAGTCTGGGGAGACCCAACCCCGTATTTGCGGAATCTATGGGGAATTTTTGCCCGAGTGTACATATAACCGTTCCTTGTGGCACATACCGACTTGTGGGGATGTTTCAGATAAATACTGAGTGGAGTGAAGTGAGGTGAGAGACAAAAGAAAGGAGAGGGGGGGGAAGAAAAACAAAGACGTGATTGGCTGCAGTGAGTTGGGCGGCAACAAAGAGGACAGAGAAGAGAGGATCTGAGAGGCAGACAGAGAGCGTTCCGGCAGAGAATTCGGGCCGAATGGGAGCGACGACATCACCTTCAACTCACTGATATTTCAAACGGAGAGAAGCCGGGGGTCGTCATGAGTACAGAATTGCAGCAAAAGCCGAAGCGGTCTTCAGTTCATTGAAGAAAATCTTAAAGGTTAATTCAAATTTAATAACCAGTTCTTATGACCCCTAATCCAGAAGTCGTTTTAATCCGTTAATCTTATTATTAACAAAAAATATTATTGATTAATTTGAAAATAATCTGAGTAATTCCTCTTTTTTCTTTCCGGTGTTTGTAACGCATATGTTTGTAATTTATTGTAATGTAAGAACAAGCTTCGCGTTTTTATTTTTAAATATTTCGAGTTAAATGGCTGAGAAAAATTCCCATAGCACTATAAAAAAAAAGGAAAATAAAAAAACATAATTATTGCAACCCCGCTTTTTAAATGTAACATTCTTTTTTATTTTATTGTAAAATAAAGTTTGTCTTGATTTCCAAAAAGTTTCGGTCAGGCGTCGTTTTTTGTTATCGTCTGTCTCCCTCACACCATTGTTTACATTACTATACATTGATTGAAGGTCGTTTCTGTTAACCTTTCATATCGGACTTGCTGCTGTTTGTTTCCGAAAAGCATCTCGTTTTCCGATATATCTGCCAGCCTTCACCAACAGCGGCTCGAACCGGCCCTCACCAGTAATAGCAATTTGCGATAAACTTTCCTTTACAGAGGACAGTGGCCTAGACCGCACTAGAAAATCTCCTACTAACATTCTACATGAATATGCAGAGATCTTTTGCTTAGTGAACAGTCACCATGTTTTTCCAGTCTATTTTCTTTAGCGACATAAACTTAGCAATAAACATTACAAGTTAAACTAAGTGCAACTGATTAAAAATGATTCAAAATAACACCATAGGACAACCTTCAAAAGCTGAAGGACACTTCGCAGATATCTCTCCCGAGTAAGACCCCTCCCCATAGGGGAGAACATGATTAAAGACTGTGTGTACTCTATCCCTTGCAGCTGCGGAAAGAAATATAAAGGGGAGACAGGCCGCCCCCTTAAGGTAAGGTTTCAAGAACACAAGAAAGTTGTAACACGAGGGGAAGTGGAAAAATCAGGCGTGGCTGACCACATATGGAGAGAAAAGGGAGATCACTGCTCTCTGTGGGATCAGGTTGAGATCATAGACAACGAACACCATTGGAAAATTCGCAAACTTAAGGAATCAGCACATATGCTAGGCCACAAAAATCTGAGCCGACCAAGCATAGTAATGAATTAACTATGGGGAGAAACGCATTCACATCATGATACGCAAACACACAGATATAATCAAATATATGAGCACGCAAATATAAAGGCGGATATTCACACATGAAATAGAAGGAAAAATTCAAAAAAAGGAAAAAAGATAAGGAATAAAAGGAAGAAGAATAAAGACGGACAGACGTATAAAAAACAACGCCAAAGAAAATTATGTCAGACATATATATATATAAAAGCATATGAAAACAATCACACAAAACGTACCTATATAGAAATAATCAGATTCACCAAAATCCAAGCACAAATACAATAATAAAACAACACAAACCAACTATTAATATTATACATACACAAACATATAGATAAAAAAGGGGATGAAATAAAGGTAAGATTGTCAAATCCGATGTATCCATATAAGTAGTTGAAATACGTATATCGTCTATAAACAAAAGAAAGAAAAAAAGACCTATATACATACACAAACATATAGATAAAAAAGAGGGATGAAATAAAGGTAAGATTGTCAAATCCGATGTATCCATATAAGTAGTTGAAATACGTATATCGTCTATAAACAAAAGAAAGAAAAAAAGAAAGACCTATATACATACACAAACATATAGATAAAAAAGGGGATGAAATAAAGGTAAGATTGTCAAATCCGATGTATCCATATAAGTAGTTGAAATACGTATATCGTCTATAAACAAAAGAAAGAAAAAAAGACCTATATACATACACAAACATATAGATAAAAAAGGGGATGAAATAAAGGTAAGATTGTCAAATCCGATGTATCCATATAAGTAGTTGAAATACGTATATCGTCTATAAACAAAAGAAAGAAAAAAAGACCTATATACATACACAAACATATAGATAAAAAAGGGGATGAAATAAAGGTAAGATTGTCAAATCCGATGTATCCATATAAGTAGTTGAAATACGTATATCGTCTATAAACAAAAGAAAGAAAAAAAGACCTATATACATACACAAACATATAGATAAAAAAGGGGATGAAATAAAGGTAAGATTGTCAAATCCGATGTATCCATATAAGTAGTTGAAATACGTATATCGTCTATAAACAAAAGAAAGAAAAAAAGACCTATATACATACACAAACATATAGATAAAAAAGGGGATGAAATAAAGGTAAGATTGTCAAATCCGATGTATCCATATAAGTAGTTGAAATACGTATATCGTCTATAAACAAAAGAAAGAAAAAAAGACCTATATACATACACAAACATATAGATAAAAAAGAGGGATGAAATAAAGGTAAGATTGTCAAATCCGATGTATCCATATAAGTAGTTGAAATACGTATATCGTCTATAAACAAAAGAAAGAAAAAAAGACCTATATACATACACAAACATATAGATAAAAAAGGGGGATCAAATAAAGGTAAGATTGTCAAATCCGATGTATCCATATAAGTAGTTGAAATACGTATATCGTCTATAAACAAAAGAAAGAAAAAAAGACCTATATACATACACAAACATATAGATAAAAAAGGGGGATGAAATAAAGGTAAGATTGTCAAATCCGATGTATCCATATAAGTAGTTGAAATACGTATATCGTCTATAAACAAAAGAAAGAAAAAAAGACCTATATACATACACAAACATATAGATAAAAAAGGGGATGAAATAAAGGTAAGATTGTCAAATCCGATGTATCCATATAAGTAGTTGAAATACGTATATCGTCTATAAACAAAAGAAAGAAAAAAAGACCTATATACATACACAAACATATAGATAAAAAAGGGGGATCAAATAAAGGTAAGATTGTCAAATCCGATGTATCCATATAAGTAGTTGAAATACGTATATCGTCTATAAACAAAAGAAAGAAAAAAAGACCTATATACATACACAAACATATAGATAAAAAAGGGGATGAAATAAAGGTAAGATTGTCAAATCCGATGTATCCATATAAGTAGTTGAAATACGTATATCGTCTATAAACAAAAGAAAGAAAAAAAGACCTATATACATACACAAACATATAGATAAAAAAGGGGGATGAAATAAAGGTAAGATTGTCAAATCCGATGTATCCATATAAGTAGTTGAAATACGTATATCGTCTATAAACAAAAGAAAGAAAAAAAGACCTATATACATACACAAACATATAGATAAAAAAGGGGGATGAAATAAAGGTAAGATTGTCAAATCCGATGTATCCATATAAGTAGTTGAAATACGTATATCGTCTATAAACAAAAGAAAGAAAAAAAGACCTATATACATACACAAACATATAGATAAAAAAGGGGGATCAAATAAAGGTAAGATTGTCAAATCCGATGTATCCATATAAGTAGTTGAAATACGTATATCGTCTATAAACAAAAGAAAGAAAAAAAGACCTATATACATACACAAACATATAGATAAAAAAGGGGGATCAAATAAAGGTAAGATTGTCAAATCCGATGTATCCATATAAGTAGTTGAAATACGTATATCGTCTATAAACAAAAGAAAGAAAAAAAGACCTATATACATACACAAACATATAGATAAAAAAGGGGATGAAATAAAGGTAAGATTGTCAAATCCGATGTATCCATATAAGTAGTTGAAATACGTATATCGTCTATAAACAAAAGAAAGAAAAAAAGACCTATATACATACACAAACATATAGATAAAAAAGGGGGATCAAATAAAGGTAAGATTGTCAAATCCGATGTATCCATATAAGTAGTTGAAATACGTATATCGTCTATAAACAAAAGAAAGAAAAAAGACCTATATACATACACAAACATATAGATAAAAAAGGGGGATCAAATAAAGGTAAGATTGTCAAATCCGATGTATCCATATAAGTAGTTGAAATACGTATATCGTCTATAAACAAAAGAAAGAAAAAAAGACCTATATACATACACTAAACATATAGATAAAAAAGGGGGATCAAATAAAGGTAAGATTGTCAAATCCGATGTATCCATATAAGTAGTTGAAATACGTATATCGTCTATAAACAAAAGAAAGAAAAAAAGACCTATATACATACACAAACATATAGATAAAAAAGGGGGATGAAATAAAGGTAAGATTGTCAAATCCGATGTATCCATATAAGTAGTTGAAATACGTATATCGTCTATAAACAAAAGAAAGAAAAAAAGACCTATATACATACATAAACATATAGATAAAAAAGGGGGATCAAATAAAGGTAAGATTGTCAAATCCGATGTATCCATATAAGTAGTTGAAATACGTATATCGTCTATAAACAAAAGAAAGAAAAAAAGACCTATATACATACACAAACATATAGATAAAAAAGGGGGATCAAATAAAGGTAAGATTGTCAAATCCGATGTATCCATATAAGTAGTTGAAATACGTATATCGTCTATAAACAAAAGAAAGAAAAAAAGACCTATATACATACACAAACATATAGATAAAAAAGGGGATGAAATAAAGGTAAGATTGTCAAATCCGATGTATCCATATAAGTAGTTGAAATACGTATATCGTCTATAAACAAAAGAAAGAAAAAAAGACCTATATACATACACAAACATATAGATAAAAAAGGGGGATGAAATAAAGGTAAGATTGTCAAATCCGATGTATCCATATAAGTAGTTGAAATACGTATATCGTCTATAAACAAAAGAAAGAAAAAAAGACCTATATACATACACAAACATATAGATAAAAAAGGGGATGAAATAAAGGTAAGATTGTCAAATCCGATGTATCCATATAAGTAGTTGAAATACGTATATCGTCTATAAACAAAAGAAAGAAAAAAAGACCTATATACATACACAAACATATAGATAAAAAAGGGGGATCAAATAAAGGTAAGATTGTCAAATCCGATGTATCCATATAAGTAGTTGAAATACGTATATCGTCTATAAACAAAAGAAAGAAAAAAAGACCTATATACATACACAAACATATAGATAAAAAAGGGGATGAAATAAAGGTAAGATTGTCAAATCCGATGTATCCATATAAGTAGTTGAAATACGTATATCGTCTATAAACAAAAGAAAGAAAAAAAGACCTATATACATACACAAACATATAGATAAAAAAGGGGATGAAATAAAGGTAAGATTGTCAAATCCGATGTATCCATATAAGTAGTTGAAATACGTATATCGTCTATAAACAAAAGAAAGAAAAAAAGACCTATATACATACACAAACATATAGATAAAAAAGGGGATGAAATAAAGGTAAGATTGTCAAATCCGATGTATCCATATAAGTAGTTGAAATACGTATATCGTCTATAAACAAAAGAAAGAAAAAAAGACCTATATACATACACAAACATATAGATAAAAAAGGGGATCAAATAAAGGTAAGATTGTCAAATCCGATGTATCCATATAAGTAGTTGAAATACGTATATCGTCTATAAACAAAAGAAAGAAAAAAAGACCTATATACATACACAAACATATAGATAAAAAAGGGGGATCAAATAAAGGTAAGATTGTCAAATCCGATGTATCCATATAAGTAGTTGAAATACGTATATCGTCTATAAACAAAAGAAAGAAAAAAAGACCTATATACATACACAAACATATAGATAAAAAAGGGGATGAAATAAAGGTAAGATTGTCAAATCCGATGTATCCATATAAGTAGTTGAAATACGTATATCGTCTATAAACAAAAGAAAGAAAAAAAGACCTATATACATACACAAACATATAGATAAAAAAGGGGATGAAATAAAGGTAAGATTGTCAAATCCGATGTATCCATATAAGTAGTTGAAATACGTATATCGTCTATAAACAAAAGAAAGAAAAAAAGACCTATATACATACACAAACATATAGATAAAAAAGGGGATGAAATAAAGGTAAGATTGTCAAATCCGATGTATCCATATAAGTAGTTGAAATACGTATATCGTCTATAAACAAAAGAAAGAAAAAAAGACCTATATACATACACAAACATATAGATAAAAAAGGGGATCAAATAAAGGTAAGATTGTCAAATCCGATGTATCCATATAAGTAGTTGAAATACGTATATCGTCTATAAACAAAAGAAAGAAAAAAAGACCTATATACATACACAAACATATAGATAAAAAAGGGGATGAAATAAAGGTAAGATTGTCAAATCCGATGTATCCATATAAGTAGTTGAAATACGTATATCGTCTATAAACAAAAGAAAGAAAAAAAGACCTATATACATACACAAACATATAGATAAAAAAGGGGATGAAATAAAGGTAAGATTGTCAAATCCGATGTATCCATATAAGTAGTTGAAATACGTATATCGTCTATAAACAAAAGAAAGAAAAAAAGACCTATATACATACACAAACATATAGATAAAAAAGGGGATGAAATAAAGGTAAGATTGTCAAATCCGATGTATCCATATAAGTAGTTGAAATACGTATATCGTCTATAAACAAAAGAAAGAAAAAAAGACCTATATACATACACAAACATATAGATAAAAAAGGGGATGAAATAAAGGTAAGATTGTCAAATCCGATGTATCCATATAAGTAGTTGAAATACGTATATCGTCTATAAACAAAAGAAAGAAAAAAAGACCTATATACATACACAAACATATAGATAAAAAAGGGGATGAAATAAAGGTAAGATTGTCAAATCCGATGTATCCATATAAGTAGTTGAAATACGTATATCGTCTATAAACAAAAGAAAGAAAAAAGACCTATATACACATATAAACATATAGATAAAAAAGGGGGATCAAATAAAGGTAAGATTGTCAAATCCGATGTATCCATATAAGTAGTTGAAATACGTATATCGTCTATAAACAAAAGAAAGAAAAAAAGACCTATATACATACACAAACATATAGATAAAAAAGGGGATGAAATAAAGGTAAGATTGTCAAATCCGATGTATCCATATAAGTAGTTGAAATACGTATATCGTCTATAAACAAAAGAAAGAAAAAAAGACCTATATACATACACAAACATATAGATAAAAAAGGGGATGAAATAAAGGTAAGATTGTCAAATCCGATGTATCCATATAAGTAGTTGAAATACGTATATCGTCTATAAACAAAAGAAAGAAAAAAGACCTATATACACATATAAACATATAGATAAAAAAGGGGGATCAAATAAAGGTAAGATTGTCAAATCCGATGTATCCATATAAGTAGTTGAAATACGTATATCGTCTATAAACAAAAGAAAGAAAAAAAGACCTATATACATACACAAACATATAGATAAAAAAGGGGATGAAATAAAGGTAAGATTGTCAAATCCGATGTATCCATATAAGTAGTTGAAATACGTATATCGTCTATAAACAAAAGAAAGAAAAAAGACCTATATACACATATAAACATATAGATAAAAAAGGGGGATCAAATAAAGGTAAGATTGTCAAATCCGATGTATCCATATAAGTAGTTGAAATACGTATATCGTCTATAAACAAAAGAAAGAAAAAAGACCTATATACACATATAAACATATAGATAAAAAAGGGGGATCAAATAAAGGTAAGATTGTCAAATCCGATGTATCCATATAAGTAGTTGAAATACGTATATCGTCTATAAACAAAAGAAAGAAAAAAAGACCTATATACATACACAAACATATAGATAAAAAAGGGGGATCAAATAAAGGTAAGATTGTCAAATCCGATGTATCCATATAAGTAGTTGAAATACGTATATCGTCTATAAACAAAAGAAAGAAAAAAAGACCTATATACATACACAAACATATAGATAAAAAAGGGGATGAAATAAAGGTAAGATTGTCAAATCCGATGTATCCATATAAGTAGTTGAAATACGTATATCGTCTATAAACAAAAGAAAGAAAAAAAGACCTATATACATACACAAACATATAGATAAAAAAGGGGGATCAAATAAAGGTAAGATTGTCAAATCCGATGTATCCATATAAGTAGTTGAAATACGTATATCGTCTATAAACAAAAGAAAGAAAAAAAGACCTATATACATACACAAACATATAGATAAAAAAGGGGGATCAAATAAAGGTAAGATTGTCAAATCCGATGTATCCATATAAGTAGTTGAAATACGTATATCGTCTATAAACAAAAGAAAGAAAAAAAGACCTATATACATACACAAACATATAGATAAAAAAGGGGATGAAATAAAGGTAAGATTGTCAAATCCGATGTATCCATATAAGTAGTTGAAATACGTATATCGTCTATAAACAAAAGAAAGAAAAAAAGACCTATATACATACACAAACATATAGATAAAAAAGGGGGATCAAATAAAGGTAAGATTGTCAAATCCGATGTATCCATATAAGTAGTTGAAATACGTATATCGTCTATAAACAAAAGAAAGAAAAAAAGACCTATATACATACACAAACATATAGATAAAAAAGGGGGATCAAATAAAGGTAAGATTGTCAAATCCGATGTATCCATATAAGTAGTTGAAATACGTATATCGTCTATAAACAAAAGAAAGAAAAAAAGACCTATATACATACACAAACATATAGATAAAAAAGGGGATGAAATAAAGGTAAGATTGTCAAATCCGATGTATCCATATAAGTAGTTGAAATACGTATATCGTCTATAAACAAAAGAAACAAAAAAAGACCTATATACATACACAAACATATAGATAAAAAAGGGGGATCAAATAAAGGTAAGATTGTCAAATCCGATGTATCCATATAAGTAGTTGAAATACGTATATCGTCTATAAACAAAAGAAAGAAAAAAAGACCTATATACATACACAAACATATAGATAAAAAAGGGGGATGAAATAAAGGTAAGATTGTCAAATCCGATGTATCCATATAAGTAGTTGAAATACGTATATCGTCTATAAACAAAAGAAAGAAAAAAAGACCTATATACATACACAAACATATAGATAAAAAAGGGGGATCAAATAAAGGTAAGATTGTCAAATCCGATGTATCCATATAAGTAGTTGAAATACGTATATCGTCTATAAACAAAAGAAACAAAAAAAGACCTATATACATACACAAACATATAGATAAAAAAGGGGGATGAAATAAAGGTAAGATTGTCAAATCCGATGTATCCATATAAGTAGTTGAAATACGTATATCGTCTATAAACAAAAGAAAGAAAAAAAGACCTATATACATACACAAACATATAGATAAAAAAGGGGGATGAAATAAAGGTAAGATTGTCAAATCCGATGTATCCATATAAGTAGTTGAAATACGTATATCGTCTATAAACAAAAGAAAGAAAAAAAGACCTATATACATACACAAACATATAGATAAAAAAGGGGGATCAAATAAAGGTAAGATTGTCAAATCCGATGTATCCATATAAGTAGTTGAAATACGTATATCGTCTATAAACAAAAGAAAGAAAAAAAGACCTATATACATACACAAACATATAGATAAAAAAGGGGGATCAAATAAAGGTAAGATTGTCAAATCCGATGTATCCATATAAGTAGTTGAAATACGTATATCGTCTATAAACAAAAGAAAGAAAAAAAGACCTATATACATACACAAACATATAGATAAAAAAGGGGGATCAAATAAAGGTAAGATTGTCAAATCCGATGTATCCATATAAGTAGTTGAAATACGTATATCGTCTATAAACAAAAGAAAGAAAAAAAGACCTATATACATACACAAACATATAGATAAAAAAGGGGGATCAAATAAAGGTAAGATTGTCAAATCCGATGTATCCATATAAGTAGTTGAAATACGTATATCGTCTATAAACAAAAGAAAGAAAAAAAGACCTATATACATACACAAACATATAGATAAAAAAGGGGATGAAATAAAGGTAAGATTGTCAAATCCGATGTATCCATATAAGTAGTTGAAATACGTATATCGTCTATAAACAAAAGAAAGAAAAAAAGACCTATATACATACACAAACATATAGATAAAAAAGGGGATGAAATAAAGGTAAGATTGTCAAATCCGATGTATCCATATAAGTAGTTGAAATACGTATATCGTCTATAAACAAAAGAAAGAAAAAAAGACCTATATACATACACAAACATATAGATAAAAAAGGGGATCAAATAAAGGTAAGATTGTCAAATCCGATGTATCCATATAAGTAGTTGAAATACGTATATCGTCTATAAACAAAAGAAAGAAAAAAAGACCTATATACATACATAAACATATAGATAAAAAAGGGGATGAAATAAAGGTAAGATTGTCAAATCCGATGTATCCATATAAGTAGTTGAAATACGTATATCGTCTATAAACAAAAGAAAGAAAAAAAGACCTATATACATACACAAACATATAGATAAAAAAGGGGGATCAAATAAAGGTAAGAAGGTCAAATCCGACGCATCCATATAAGTAGTTGAAATATGTTGTGGATTTCCGGGATGAAATCCGGTATCAAATAATTAAAAAAGCCAAGAATGAATATAGGAAATAAATGTATTCACGTAATAGTACAAACTCGTAATACAGGTTAGTAGTTCCAGGAATGCGGGGTTAGTTGACAAATGTATATATAAAGTCTTTGGTATCGACGTATCGCTGTATGACTTCTTACTGAGTCTAAGTGCTTGTGACTGTGACTCTTGCCGCTACGTCATTCTACCGACCGACTCAACGTTCCACTACTACTACTGACTACTACTACTGTCCGACTTGACTACTGTTCGGGTGTTCACTGATAGTAGTATATGTATACCTTAGCTGAGTCCATTTGTGTAAAAAGGGGAGACCCCCTCAACAAAATACGTATATTGTCTATAGACAAAGCAAAGAAAAAAGACATATACATGCACAGTAGAATATCATTCAGGGCTTTTGGTTGGTTTTTGAACTCTTAAAACCCTTTATTTTGCAATCAACATCATCACTTGATAAAACACCAGTAGTGTTCAAAATTACAATTTTTATAGTAATGTTATAAAATACATATTTTATAATGTGAATCTCTCTCTCTCTCTCTCTCTCTCTCTCTTTACACACACACACACACACATATATATATATATATATATATATATATATATATATATATATATATATATATATTAAATATAACAGACAATGAATGTCTATTATGTTTGTTCATGAACCGTTCTAATGTTCGAATACTTGCTTTAATTTCGGGTGAAAATAAAGACAAAAATTGTCCAGCATTTGCTATTTTGTTATTATTAAGATAGTCCTAAGTTTTTCGGCTTACATGAGCCATCCTCAGAGTGGTTTCCTGAATCCCCCCCAACATCAACTCTTTTCTCCGTAACCCCCTTCATGCTCGTGGCACTCCTGCTTTGCTTGGAGTGAAATGCTTAAAAAGATACACAACACGAAAAAGACAATCGTTTAACATCGAAAAACATAATGGAAATTAATTCCACTCTTAGCCTGAAGAACGTCCAGAGTAGCAAAAATATGGAAAATAAATTATAATATAAATTTAAAAAATATCTACATTATAACCAAAAACGTTTGCGGTTTCTCTCTTCTTTTTTTACACATTTCTCTCGTTGGAACAACTATACCCACTTCCTCATATATATATATATATATATATATATATATATATATATATATATATATATATATATATATATCCCTGAATCGATCCTCCAAATTTACAAATCAACCATCCGCCCTTGCATGGAGTATTGCTGCCATATATGGTCTGGAGCCCCTTCTGTTTGCCTCGGGGTTCTTGATAAGATCCAGAGACGGGTATGCAATGTAATTGGCCCTGATCTGGCTTCTCGTCTGCAGTCTCTCTCTCACAGATGCACCGTCGCCTCTCTCTGTCTCTTTTATAAATACTTCCATGCTAATTGCTCCGATGAGTTGCTATCGCTGGTTCCTAGGCTCCATGAATTCAAGCGTCCTACGAAGCTGGCTTCCCGTTCCCACCCTTTCACTGTTGATACTGTTAAATGTAGACGTCCCTTCTGCTGCAATAGCTTAATATCTCGCACCTCTCGCCTGTGGAACTCACTTCCTCATTCCTGTTTCCCTGACGACTATGATCTCCAACTATTCAAGTGTAACGTCAATCGACATCTCCAGTTGCCTTGATCTATCCTCTATCCTTCTCCACATCCTTTCCTCTAACACTCCTATTTACTCTCGCTCCAAATCCTCTGTAACCCCTAGCGTGCTAGTGGCTTCCAGCCTTGCCTGGGGTGAAAAGCTTTTATATATATATATATATATATATATATATATATATATATATATATATATATATATATATATATATTCTGTTTAGACGTTACTTTGGGATGCGACCTGTGCTGATACATTCTCGGTCGGTAATTTGATCAAGTCCGCCGTTGAGCCGGGGTTCGTCGCCCGAGACGCAGAGATAAAAAAAAAATAGCTAAATATTCTTCTCTTGCTGATAGATTTTTTTCTACTCCTGTGGCAGTGGAGACTTCAGGGGTTATTGGCCCTCGTTCGATGGTGTTCCTTCGGAGGATTGGCACGATTGCGTCTCGATTAAGGAACGAGCCTCGCGAAACGGAGTGGCTCTTGCAGCGTGTCTCACTGGCGACGATTCCAGGTAAAGCGTTCTCCATCATAGCGGCTGGCAGAGGATAGAAAGAAAAAAAAATGTTTATAGTTACGTTGTTCTGGAATTGTCATCAATGGCCGACTGAACTTGCTTTGTTTCAATTATTGTTTCTCTTAGATTGAACTTACCATTTCTTTTTACACTAAAATATTAACCTGCAGCTAAAATGTTATTTTCGCCGTCTTTATGTAAATTTTAAAAACCATAAAGACATGAAAACAAAAAACAAAAAAATCAGTGTTACAAACAATATGTTCCCGACCATTTTTTATTTTAAAAATTTATTTAAGTAAATGATCCGTTTTTTTTAAATAAACAGTATTAATTACATTTACCAGCTTTAATGTTCGAGAAATTACTTAGAAAATATGCGATCTCCGTCAAGTAATCTGACGTGCAGTACCACTCGACTGCAGAGAAGGAAAATTGTCTATATATTTATAAATGTAATGTATAATTCATAAAACGAATATTAATCACTTAATGAAGATACTTTCATTTCGAAAGACATCTCCAATGATTGCTAATAGATCTGTCTAAGGACTTTTTTCAGATACGTAGACGTTAGGAATTTTTTTTTTTTTTTTGCAACAATATAATCGACCGATGACTTTCTATCGAGAAAAAAAAAACAAAAAAAAAACGTAATTCTTAATGTTGCCCTCTACGTGTCGGACTTTTTTCCCGAATAGAACCAAAGACATACTTCTTTTCATGAATGGCTAACCGTCTGTAATGGAATTAATGACCGCACATTTGATTGGCTGGAATGTATGACATCTAATGAAGCCGCTTATTCATTGGCTACGGTGTCGAGAGCAAAATGAAGGTTGCGCTCGATTGTTCACGTAAATGTAACGCTACCTGTCACTAACATAATAGAGCGACTACCTGATTAGCTACGCTGGATACTCTGAAATGAAAAAAGCAATTTGATTGGCTGAATAACGCCTGTTGGGTTATGAAAGGGAGATAATTAGAAAATGGCATTAACGCTGTCAAGAGTAGCTTGATAAAAATAAAAAAAATAATCATGATTGTCTTTAAGAGTTGCGGCTGTCGACGAATTTTTTAAAATTCTTTTCTGAGCGGGCTCTGTTCGTTGTATTTTCATTAAAATCAGAGTAAAATAATTTTTTTTTATAAAAAGAATGAATAAAAGACAGTAGTTTGCGGAAAAGATTTAAATCCCAAGAGCATCATTCATCGCACACACAATCACACACAAACACACACACTCGCATGCATAATGAGCGGCACACGCGCGCGCACGAAGAGAGAGCGGCACATACACATGCGCGTGCCCCCCACTACACGCATGCTCAAACAGACACGCACGCACGCACAGTAAACGAAAAACACATGGGCACGCAGACTGAGCGGTCCATACACATGTGCGTGCTCACACACACACACACACACACACACACACACACACACATCCGCACCCATAGGACGTGGCGCACACAAACGCACACAGAATGAAAGGTACGTACGCCCGCGCATGCAGAGTGAACAACACACACACACACACGCATACACACACACGCATACACACACACGCATACACACACACGCACATTGAGCGGCACACACACTGGCATGCAGATTGAGTGACAGATACACACGTGCATGATCACACACACACACACGCACGCATAGTGCACGGCACACACATGCGCACGCAGAAAGAACGGGCATACACACGCGCGCACACAGTCAACGGCACATACACAGGCGCATGCGAGCGCACACGCGCTACCGCAATGAGCGGCACACACACACGCAGGCAGAGTGAGCAGCACATACACACGTGGGTGCTCCCACACGAACACGTACGCGCTCTCTCTCTCACACACACACACACACTCGCACTCATAGTGACCTGCGCACGCATGCGCACAGAGAGACAGAGAGCGGCACATACACAAGCGCGTACCCACACACGCACACGCACACGCGCATGCACAGTCAGCGGCACAAACACGCGCACACAAGATCTAGCGGTATATACACACGCGCGTGCTCTCACACGCGCGCGCGCACGCACACACGCGCACGCAAATCGGCACATTCATACACGCATGCACGAACACATACAGTGAACACCACACACACACGCGCAGTGTTCGGCAAACACACAAACACAGAGTGCGCGGCACACAAACATAGTGACGGGGTGCACACAGACACATGCACGCAAACACATGCAGGTGATTATGCTGATTAAAATATGTCACGTTTAAGGGAAAAGAGTAGACAGAATCGGTACGAGAGTATTCGCCGATATATAAAAAAATAATATGTCAAATATATAAAGAATACAGAATACAGAAAAAAATATACAGCAGTGTTAAATATGAATAAAAGCAAAAAATATAAGCAGTAAATTGCTGATACCACTGACGAGTAGACAGACGCGTCCGTTTACGAAACTCTGAAGTCGGGTTCCTGATGGTAACATCAGTCAGCTAAGTGACAAAATTTATTCACATTAATCATATATATATATATATATATTGAACAATAAAAATATAAAAAAATGAAAAATCTTCTGACGCCTTGGGTTGTATATTAATATTCTTTCATTTTTATTATTATTTCATTTAGATTCCTCGACTAGTTTCGGCCAACATGGCCATCATCAGGAGAAAAATAATTTTCTGCTTGCTGATAGCAGTGAACTACAGAAATGAATGTCTTGATGGAGAAAATGAACTTTTGTCTCTAGTTTTCATTTGTTTTTTTTATTTTTTTATCTTTTTAAAATGAATTATTTAACATTCCTTGTGTTGGTCAAACAGTCTCTTTTAAGTTGTTATTTGAGATAAGAGCTGGATGGATTCATGCTGTTCTGAATTGCCCTGGTTATTTTAACAGTTTAATTGGTTCGAGGTTCGAGCGTGACACTCTGGACTTATGAATATATGTTTTCCGACAAGTGTATAAACAGCGGTGTCAGGCTACTGAGTGTAGTGACCATTAAGTGAATATTGAGTGACTATTAAGTGAAACTATCCAGTCGAATTAGTGTGAATTATTGTGCGTCGATTATTTGGGTTTTACCGGATGTTAAGCCGAGCCGAGCCGAGCCGAGCCGCGCTACTAACAAGGTTTTCACTGAAATGACTAATTATCTTTGGTTGACTTTTATTTCTTTGTTCTTGGTAAGTCTTTATTTGCGGTTGTAACTAAATACTGAAGTCTTGAGTTATACTTAATTATTAACAGTTACTGTACGTCACAATATATATATACGGGCCCGATGATTGATCTAGCATGAAACAGACTGTCGCCTCTAAGTGTTGACTTCTATGCTCACTTTCATATATATATATATATATATATATATATATATATATATATATATATATATATAAACATTGTTTGTCTTGTGTTGAAAAAAACGGTTGTCCTGATTATAAATGTGTCAAAACGAATGAAATGCCGCCAGCCTGAAGGCATGCAACTGAAGCATTCTTAATATGATGGTCATCTTGTTCATCTTGGGATTCTCTGTTATCTTTTTTTCCGTTACTTCATAGGTAACGAAGAGGAATTAATCAAACAGGTTAGTATAAATCTTATGGAACTCTCCTGTCAATCGGTTCATTCCTGAACAGAAAAGTTCCATAAGATTTATCCTTAGCTGTACTTTTAGTAAGTTTATTATTACAGGCTGTCCACCCGGCAAAAAATTTAAAAAAATTAAAATCAAAAAACAGGAAATTTGGTACAGTTTATTTAATTGTTGAAATTTTTGTTACTGCCATTTGAAACAAAAGCAAAGAAAAAATTTAGTAACTTAAAACAAATGAAAATAAAGTTAACTATGGAGTTCTTGTCATATTTTCAGTCCTCAAGTTTGACGCTCTTTCTCAAAGAGAACAATTACGTCAAGTTGAAAATTTAATAACTGTGGTATACTGGAACAACAAATGGTTAAACAATTTATATGTTGGTCAATTTTTTTGTTCATTCATATAGTAAAATATATAGTTAATTTTTTATATATTAGTTAATTTTTTGTTCATTCATATGATAATAGATATAGTTAATTTTTTATATGTTAGTTAATTTTTTTGTTCATTCATATAGTAAAATATATAGTTAATTTTTTATATATTAGTTAATTTATTGTTCATTCATATGGTAATAGATATAGTTAATTTTTTATATGTTAGTTATTTTTTTGTTTATTAATATAGTAATAGAAATAGTTAATTTTTTATATGTTAGTTAATTTTTTTCATTCATATAGTAAAATATATATTTAATTTTTGATATATTAGTTAATTTTTTGTTCATTCATATGGTAATAGATATAGTTAATTTTTTATATGTTAGTTAATTTTTTTTTCATCATATAGTAAAACAATATAGTTAATTTTTGATATGTTAGTTAATCTTTTGTTTATTCATATGGTAATAGATATAGTTAATTTTTTATATGTTAGTTAATTTTTTTGTTCATTCATATAGTAAAATATATAGTTAATTTTTTATATATTAGTTAATTTTTTGTTCATTCATATGATAATAGATATAGTTAATTTTTTATATGTTAGATAATTTTTTTGTTCATTCATATAGTAAAATATATAGTTAATTTTTTATATATTAGTTAATTTTTTGTTCATTCATATGGTAATAGATATAGTTAATTTTTTATATGTTAGTTATTTTTTGTTTATTAATATAGTAATAGAAATAGTTAATTTTTTATATGTTAGTTAATTTTTTTCATTCATATAGTAAAATATATATTTAATTTTTGATATATTAGTTAATTTTTTGTTCATTCATATGGTAATAGATATAGTTAATTTTTTATATGTTAGTTAATTTTTTTTTCATCATATAGTAAAACATATAGTTAATTTTTGATATGTTAGTTAATTTTTTGTTTATTCATATGGTAATAGATATAGTTAATATTTTATATGTTAGTCAATTTTTTTAGTTCATTCATATAGTAAAATACATAGCTAACTTCTTTTGTATGTTAGTTAATTTTTTTTCATCATATAATAAATCTAACATTTCATTTTTTTTCCATGATACCCCGTATTATCACACTGTGTCGTATCTAGAGGGAAGACGATTCTGATTTCAGAGCTGTTGAGAAGCGATGAAGAGCCAATCCGCTACCTTTCCCAAGATATCGCAGGATTTCATATAGATTAAAAAAAAAGAAAAGAGGCATTATGTTTATAAGTGACAGTATATTTCAAAAATGTTTAATAAAGGTCTCTATTTTTATTTTTTTTATTTTACAAGACTTCGTGTTTCAATTACCGTGGGATTGCTTCATGGAATCATTCACTGTAAAGAATTGCATCCTTCATCGCCCTTTTTAAATGTCACACAGAGTTAATGAGTCTGTCATACACAGTTTCTCGACTGAAAAACCGCGGTCGAGTTTTCTCAGCGCCTCCACTTATGCTTGCATCGACATGGATTTCTGTTTACGCTTGTCATCACCACAGAATTTACCTGGAATCCATTACCAGGAATAATTATAAGCAAACAACGCGACCAATTTTACAAAACCGATGGAGCAGATATATACCACTGCAGTATAAACAATGAAATGATGGCTTTTGCGTGCAGCGTCACCTGTGGCCATTCAATGAACTATATCGTTTGAGAGTAGCTAAACATTCAAGTATCTGTTCGTAATTCTGCACTTTTTAAAAGACGTAAAAGTGATTGTCATTTTGCCAGAATCTCCAGGATGTATCTGTTGTCTGCGACGCCGTATTTACAATTAGGTTGACAATGAACATTCCATGTTACGACAGACGATGACAGTTTCAAACTGGCCAATGGTAAATAAAAACAAGGTACAGATAACCCCTTAAAGAAGACAGGGCTCATTTTGACATGGTATAGATGTTAAGAGGATTATCTTCTAAAATGATGCAAGATCAATATTATTATTTTTATTCTGATAAATGTTGTGCCTTAAGAATTGTGTAATGAACGAAAATATACAAAAATTATTACCTATAAAAGTTGTTTACAGATTTTTTACGGGCGGACCACTCTATTTGATTAGTACCTATTCTATTAAAGTTTGGGCATGTGGCTGAGTGGTTAGAAGGTTCGCAATCTGACCATGAGACCCGGGCTCGAATCTCACCATGGTCGATTTGTGAGACTTCCTCTGGAAAGTGCCTGGAAACCATACCACGTGTTGGCCCAAGCCTTGTGAGTGAAATTGGGTAGCCGGAACTCTTGTGCTAGCACAAAGTCACAAGTCATCGTGACCGAGACCTTGAGCGTGCTGGGCTTGTTCAAATTGCTGATCACACTCTTTCCCAGAAACTGTAACTAACGTCTGCTCAGCATAGTAGCAGTATAAACCACAAGTGGGCTCTGTGGGTGTTGAATAAAAACAAAAATGCGTCCGAGCAAGCGTCTGCGATAGGGATTGCCTAGCCGCACTAGTAGACAGATATCCTAGAATATGAGTGGCCAGCTACACATTCTATTAACGTTGAGTACAATAAGAAAATTCGAAACGAATGTTTTATTTTCCAATCGCGCCAGAAAATAATGGTTTGGTTTTGTTTTGTTTGTTCTACGGCATATCAATAATCATTTAATGCCGACAAAATTGCTAGTAATATTTTTTCCCCAAAAATGTATCGCTGGTAATATTTTTTTTTTTCAAAAAAGTATAACTGGTAATATTTTTGTTTCAAGGAAGTATTGCTGGTAATAATTTTTTTCCTGAGTATTTCTGATATTAAAACCTATTTTTACACTTTTATAATACTTTTTACCCCAGTTTCAGGTTTAACTTTTTGCCCAAAACTGGGACCCTAACAGGTGCTACCACCCCGGGCCAGGGTGGACCTGGGAACACCAGCAATTAAGAGGTGGTTCCATGCTCCTCAAAAGCTCCTGATCAGAGGCCTTGCTGTTGGACGTATTTTATCGTCTTACCCAGGACGCGGATGTAGTTTATCGTCATACCCAAGACGCGGATGTAGTTTATCGTCATACACAGGACAATTTGATAATTGAAGTCACCGCGGTAACAAGTAAATTCTTTGACAAGAGGGAATCTTCTACTAATGATTTCTTTTTCAGTTACCGTCTTACTTTGTATCTGTTTTTGTATTGATCTCCCCGATGTTATCAGTTCACAACTAGGTATTTATGCAGATGACACTACTCCTGTCCCAGTAGTAAATCTGATAAAGTTAACCTGGCAACTACTCTTAAAAAGGACCCCCCAGTCTCTGGTTAACTGGGGCAATAAATGGCTTGTAAATTTTAACGCCTCCAAAACAAAACTGCTTTCAGTTAACCACCACCGAGAAACTTTCCTGCCTGCCTTTCAGCAAGAGCACAAAAAAACTGCGCGTTCTTGGCATCACGTTTCAACTGACTTTAAGAGGAACGACTACATCGACTCAATAGCTGCATATACTACAAGGAATGTTCGGTAACTGTGAGAAGAAATAAGAAATAGTTAGTTGCAAGTATGTTTATTTTTCATTTTTCAAACACGGTCAAGGTATTATGTCCATGTTCGAAGTTAATATTATTAAGTGATTTTTTTGTTTTTATTAATAAGGCTTCCATTCTTAACCTTATTTTTTGCATGTAGATGATGATATTATATTAGTGTTGTCGACAAGTATGTTACGAATAGTGTCCGGTAGGTCAGCCATGAATATTTACATGAGATCTAATTGAGCTATTGTTAGAAAGGTGTAGAGTGAGTCTGCGTGTCAAATATGGTGTGGTGTGGCCTATATAATTATTTACGAATTCTGATAGATCAGGAATACAGTTCCGTAATGGGCATTTAAATACGTAAATAATATTTGTCCTATTTAATGAAAATATATAAAACATGCATACAAAAAACTATTTCTTATTTAACAATTAAAATATTAAATTCTTGAAAATGGCTAAATGTATAGCCGAAAGCGCTCGGATAAAAAGAACATTTGGACATTTTTTATGTATTTTATCATTTGAAAAGAAAAAAAAATAGATCGCATGAGAAATTGTATAAAAAACTAAATAAAAACACCTTGTCTGTCGTATTCAATGAAATATATATATATATATATATATATATATATATATATATATATATATATGTGTGTGTGTGTGTGTGTATGTATATATATATATATATATATATATATATATATATATATAAGGGTTAGAAATTAGGAAGATTTTGAGATAATTATAAATTAGTAATTAATCGAGTGTAGAAGAAACCTAAACAGAATGTAGAAAGTACTTCTCGGTAGTGGATGCGCATTGCTGATGAGTCCCAAATATAGGACGAAACGGCTGTCCAGTGTTTTCTGCATTCTGTTGAGGTTTCTTCTACACTCGATGAATTACTTAATTATATATATATATATATATATATATATATATATATATATATATATATATATATATATATATATGTATGTAAGCAAATATGTGGATGTAGATCCGATGGTATGATGAAAATGTGGAAAAGACAAAGCAAAATCCGAATATGTGAGTTTACTGTTTTTTATTTATTTATTTATTTATTTTTTCTGTCAACGTCAGACGTTTCGGTCTAATAGACTATAAAAAAACAAAAAAAAACAAAAACAAAATAAATAAAAAACAGTAAACTCACATATTCAGGTTTTGCTTTGTCTTTTCCACATTTTCATCATATATATATATATATATATATATATATATATGTGTGTGTGTGTGTGTGTCTGTATGTATATATTCCGTTTATACGCTATTTTTATAGATACAAATATTTAAGAAAATTCTCTGTTTATAATAAACAGTACCAACAACGTTTACCGGCCTGAATGTCCGAGAAATCTCATAGAAAATAAATATGCGTTCTCCGACAGGAATCGAACCTGTATCCTACACTTAACCGTCATATAGCCTGACGTGCTATACAATTTAGCTACAGGAAAAGGGTCTGGTTAGCAAGGTTAATTTAATGTTTTTAATGGATTTATTTATTAATAATTTTTTTTTCGGTTATTCAGGCTGGTAAATTTTGTTAAAACTTCTGGTGCGCCGCTGATATCTAAAGATGGATTGGGATGGCCATGGATGCATTTCTTCATTCTGGGCAGAGTACTGCGAGACAGGAGGATTTCTTTGGTGACAAAGAAAAGGGTACTGAGCTGCTACGTGACAACTGTCTTCCTATACGGCAACGACTGTTGGATGGTCTCCTCAAGGACGAACAAGAGACTCGAAGCGGAGATGTGGTTCTACAGAAGGATGCTAAGCATATCATGGAGCGAGTGTGTGAGCAACGATGAAATCTTGGAGAGGATGCAAACAAGGAGAAGGCATATACGTAACATCATAAAGAGGCAGGTGAAATTTCTGGGACGCGTAATGAGAAAAGAAGGGCCTGGAGAATCTGATACTCACAGGTCGAATAGAGGGAAAGAGAGACAAAGGAAAGCTTCGCATGACATACCTGACGGGCAGAAGTGGATAGCAGAACGTGGTCTGGTGGAGTTGGCAGAGGCACGAAACTTATTGAGACCCACAAGACATAGGGGTAAGTGGAGAGCCATGATCGCCTACTTCCTGGAGGGACAATAATACACATAAAAAGAAAAGAAAGAAAAAGTGTCTAGTGGTGAGGTGACGGCTTGCGTCTGGTAGTAATGGGTTACATGGTACCAGTAAGATATTTTTTTTCAAAGAAACCATTAGTTCGTATTCTCTAATACTGATCGCATTAGAACAGTCTACCCCAGTGAGCGAAATAAAGGGTTCAGTTCGACATTCCAACCACCTGATGAAGGTCGGAGTGTACAACGGCCGAAATGTTGTAATACATATGGCGACAAAGATGAGGACAATAGTCCGAATACTGTAAAGAATGTCATAGTTTTATTGCATTTTTTATTTTATGATTCAGAGTAGATTTTTGGTAGTCGGTCTTTCCGTTTGACAAAAATAAATTGATGTTTGAAATTCTCCAAGGTGTCCTGCTTTTTACCGTGAAGATAACAGATGTAAATAAAAGATGTTTACCAAGATTTTCTTTAAAAAAAATTAGTTTCATTCATTTGTGAAAACAGCCAAAACAACAAAATGGTCCAAATGCAGAAACTATAGTAAAATAAGACAAACTAAAACTGCACAAGACCAAGAATTGAAAACTAGAAATTCCCAAGCACAGATACGGAAAAATGGTTTTAATACGAAATGCATAAATATCTCGAAACAACTGAAAATCTTTTATTAGGTTACTCAGTGTTTGCACTCGATGACAATGCAACTCGGCATGATAGTGTGAGCCAATATCTGCAGTGGAAAATATGCAACGTTTACAGAAAGGAACCTGCAAGATACTGCTATGAACATCCCCCAGATCCGTTTACAGAGATAGGACCTGTAACAATTTTATGAGATTTTGAAATATACACAGACAGAACAATCAAAACAAATCTCACTGACATCGTGATTAAAGACCACAAAAACAGAATCTGCTTTCTTATTGATATGACTGTAAAGTATGAATATCTTCAAAACAAATATCAAAATACAAGGATCCTGAAGTTGAAAGATGTATCACATGAGGACATCAATAATTCCAATTGTGATTTGAGCCATTAGTTTGATTGAAAAAATTTCCGATAGATTCATCGATGCTATCCCTGGTGGCCCAATGGCAGAAATAAATACCAAATATTTTACTCACAAGGACAGATCACTACTTACGAAAGGCTTTATCTAATATAATCTCTGTAAAATGTATCTGAACTTAGGCTATCTTTTTTTCGTTTCTTTTTCTTTTTACAAAAATGCTCAGTAAAAAATGCCATGATACCATTTCTGACATTAGAGCTCTGGTTGGCACCCGGAAGGAAATAATTATACAACAGAAATCAAAGGATATAATAATAACCTCTGGGACATGCCAATTCAAACTGACAGGGAAATAAAAGCCAAATGACCAGATATTATAATAAAAGACAAATAATTAAGATGTGTATGCTTATTGACATATCAGTACCATCTGAAAGAAACAGCTCCATGAAAATTAGCGAGAAATTGTCCAAATACACGGACCTGGAGATCGAGATTAATAGGATGTGAGAATGAAGAATGAGGCTGTACCAATGGTAATCGGACCTCTGAGCCTCGTAAGAAAAGGAATAGGCAATTTTACTAACAGTGTCCCAGGTTAAATCATCATACAAGTTGCCCAGAAGAACGCGCTACTAAGAACATAGTGAGAAAAGTGCTATTAATGAAATGACAATTCACTTATAAGGACCATAGTTTGAACCCGGGTTTACAGGATACGAAGAAGGAAACATTAGTCAGTTATGTGCTATGCTTGATACACGCTTAAGCGATAATGTATCATTCGATACATGAATGACGAGGCAGATTTTTTTCCCGCAGAAGGTTGCTATTTCTTTCTCCGGTAGACCAGTTGCCATCCAAGGCAAGTGGTCTACCGGACCAGTCCTAATATTTACCTATAGTTGTGGGGGAGAAGAAGAGGATGCATACCTTTCCCAAGGGTATTAGCACGTAAGTGAATGTAATGGATTCAACTGGAATTCGAACTCGGCTATTCCACCATAACATACAGAAGGAAAAAGTAATAATAATAATAATGGACATAGCCAGAGCCATGTACGACAAAACCAGGACAACCATCCTCCAAAGATACTGAGAAACTACATAACACTGGATTATAATGTTTTGCGGAAGAACATGAAAGAAATAGAAAAGATTAATCCGTAATAAATCAGGCCGCTGAACTCAGAAGGGAATTTCAAATGAAGAAAGTCATAACACGACGAGAAAGAAGACAAAATCAAACGCAAGAGATCAAACGCAGAAAGGTTTTCAAGATAATCGTCTCACGGTCTCACATTGTCAATAGTCTGCACATGCCGAACAAGCTTATATAGACAGACGTCCACGCCTATCGGTTGTTGTGTATCGTAAGACTAATACTTGAAACTGGGGTTTTCGTTCTTGCTGCACACGACCAACGCTGGCTAACTTCAGTAAACATAATGAAAGACTGTGTTGACCCCAAATTCAGATTCACTGATGAATATCTAGGAACAATTAACCACTTCACAGCAGGTTATACGGTATTAGCTACAACCGAATATAAAACTCGGCATGACAGGGTGGGCCAATATCCGCGCTGGAAAATCTGCAAATTTGGAAGGGAACTCGAAGAAATTGGTATGAATACAACTCACACTTAGTTACAGACATATCACCCGTAACAATTTTATGGGACTTTACAATACACAGAGATTGAGTGATGAAAGCTAATCGCTCAGATCAAAGACAATAGAATACTTTGTTATTGAAATGTCAGTTCCAGTAAAATAGTTTTGAAGATCTTCGAAAAACTATAAAAATGTGGCACATAATGACAAAAAATAATTCAAATTGTGATTAGAACCCTGGCTTTGAATCGGAAAAAAAGTTTTGATAGACTCATTGAAAGGATTCTTGGCTGGCCATGGCATAAAAACATACAGAACTATGCATTGAAAGATGTCATAATGCCATTTTTGATATCAGGCCTCATCTTGGGCCATGGAAGGAAATGAGTTCACAGCAGAAATTAAATGAAATAATAATAATAATAATAATAATAATAATAATAATAATAATAATAAGAAGAAGAAGAAGAAGAAGAAGAAGAAGAAGAAGAAGAAGAAGAAGAAGAAGAAGAAGTAAAAGAAGAAGAAGAAGAGCAACAACAACAACAACGACAAGAAATAGTCAACCGTATGTGCTTCGCCAGAACAACATACAATTTTGAATTCAGAGTTTTCCTTCTTCTAGACTGGTTGCCACCCGAGGCTATAGAAAGACGCAAATCTTACTATTTACTTATTATTATTATTATTATTATTATTATTATTATTATTATTATTATTATTATTAGAAAGGAACGTGATTTAAGAAAAGACAATATTCAACAATATTTCGAGAGTATATCTACCTTCTTCAGGTTATGCGTAAAAATTGCATCCAAATATAAGCACAGTTTTTTATATATATATTTTTTATACTTGTACGACATTTTTAAATATAACTTGAAGAAGACAGATATACTGTCGAAATATCGTGAACAGTTGTCTTTTGTTTTTCTTTTCGGTTGACTATTTCTTTTTGTTCTTCTTTTCTCAATTCTTCTCTAAAAAATGGACATCAATTATTTTGTTTAATAATAATACTAATAATACTAATAATAGTATATGAGTAAATAATGGTATTGGTAGGTTAGAAGTGACCGTCTGAGGTAAAATTATAGCCTATTCTAGTGAGTGTTAGGGAACAAATTAGCCGAGACGGGGGCTCAACTTCGTATCCAACAGCGACTGTCAAATCAAAACTACATATATTATATTATATTTATATGTCACTTTGCATGGATGATATGATTCTTTTATTGAGGTAAATTTCCATATTTCTGTCCTATGTCATTGGGTTTTCGTTGAACCGGGAAAAATGTTTTTCAAGGAAGATAATTATGACATACTAATTTCTGGATAAATACTCCACTTTTATTTATTTATTTAGCCATCTACATTTAACTAAAAACAAAAAAATGTTCCCATTTTGCGAATATAATGATAATCTTTATTGACCCTGCATGATATTTTCTCGAAGCGCAACTCAACAGATCACAGCGTCATTTGGCATTTGTTCTGACATGCAAACATCTATATTGACAGAAAACATGTTTACATAAGCGGCTTGGTCGAAAAACCATCCGACCTGATTCGATTTTCGTTTTGACTCAGTGATGTGATATTGTGATAACCTTAAAGTTGACATTGTACAAGGATGAAAATGTTGTCACCTGAGTTTCGAAAAGTCGGTTTGTAGATAGACGTGATCGGCATAGGTTCACAGTTTAGTCAGATTAGCGTCATTTCGTTCGAAGTCTTGGCATAATTCCAAACCAACTGACTTCGCGGTTAACGAGCCTTAAGACCTTCGAAACGTGTCAGCGACGATTTCTATAAATAAACTTCATCATCATCATATTTCTTCTTCTTCTTCTTCTTCTTCTTCTTCTTCTTATTATTATTATTATTATTATTAGTAGTAGTAGTAGTAGTAGTATTATTATTATTTTTCTTCTTCTTCTTCTTCTTTTTCTTCTTCTTTTTCTCCTTCTTTTTCTTCTTCTTCTTTTCTTCTTTTTCTTCTGCTTCTTCTTTTTCTTCTTCCTCTTCTTCATTTTCTTCTTTTTTCTTCTTTTTTCTTCTTCTTTTTTCTTCTTCTTCTTCTTCTTCTTTTTCTTCTTCTTCTTATTCTTTTTCTTCTTATTTTTCTTCTTATTTTTTCTTCTTCTTCTTTCCTTCTTTTTCCTTCTTCTTCTTTTTCTTCTTCTTTTTCTTCTTCTTCTTCTTCTACTTATTCTTCTTATTCTTTTTTCTTCTTCTTCTTTTTCTTCTTTATTTCTTCTTATTCTTCTTCTTATTCTTCTTCTTCTTCTACTTCTTCTTATTCTTTTTCTTCTACTTATTCTTATTCATTTTTTTCTTCTTCTTCTTCTTCTTCTTCTTCTTCTTCTTCTTCTTCTTCTTCTTCTTCTTGTATATACCATATCTCTTCATGTAACGACAAAAGGAGAGAACATTAGACCACGTAGAAGGCAGAGCCTGAATAAAGAAGCTACCGTAGTCAGGCAAGAACGAAAACAAAAATACGCTATAAAAATCAGCGTATTAGATATTTTACGATAATTAGTTTTTTCTTACCATTTTCGGGTGGCTTTTTACAGAAGAAGACAATATATGTGGTACATATTTTCAGGATGACGCCCAGTCCTGCAATACTTACGGTAAGCCAATTACAGCGTTTCCCAACCAACATGCCACTGCACACTAGAGTACCGCACGATCCTCTTAAAAATATTTTCATGGCATACATATATGCGTCACACACTACGAAATGGACAAAGTCCGACAATTATTTTAATATAATGCTGTTTTAATATTGTTAATTCTGTTTATTATAAACAGAGCATTTACTTAAATATTTGTGCCTATATAAATAACGTATAACAATAAAATATATTAAAATAATTGTAGGACTTTGTCCACTTCGTAGTGTGTGACGTTATTTTTTACGTTAAGAAAAGCTTCAAGCAGATATGAATGTTCGAGCCAATTCATGGAAAATTGTAGTTTAAAAGCAGTAAAATGAACCTTGCTAACCAGGTGCTCCTCGGTAGCTAAACTGGTATAGCACGTCAGGCTATATGACCGTCCCGTATAGGATACAGGTTCGATTCCTGTCGGAAAGAGCATATTTTCTCCGAAAATTTCTCGGACGTTCAGGCCGTTAAATGTTGTTAATTCTGTTTATTATTTGCAGAGCATTTTCTTAAATATTTGTGTCTATGTAAATAACGTATAAAAAATAAAATATATTAAAATAATATATATGTGTGTGTTTGGAAGTAGTACTTGTACATCTTTAGTGTCTGAAACATTTATTAACACATTGGCTAAAATGGTTTTATTGCAATTTTCTAATTCTTTTCTATATGAATTAGGCTTCTCAATGCTAAATAACATATAAAAAAGCGGGAAAGGACGTTGTACTGAAGAAGAAATAAGGGTTTGCTTATGGTAAATTTCTACCAATCACTGAAGAAATTGTAAAAAAATAAAATATTGAAATAAACTAAGTTCATATCTGTATATTTTTCTTCAAATCTATGGTTTTATTTCATAACATTTAAATGTACATCCTGCAAAAATATTGCTACGTGAGCCGTGATATTTTCATTTGCTCATACGTGTGCCGTTGCTTAAAAGGGTTGATTTATACTGGCCTACTATTATTGCTCAGAATCGGGGTTTACTGTATGCACGAGCTATCTGAAGAAAAATCAGGTTTTTCACAAAAAATTCAGGGATAGCATTATGTTATATAGGAATAAAGTGTCGCTGCCGACACTTGAGTTTGAACATAGATCGCCAGTGAGCAAACACAGGCGATCCCATTATTGAATTAAGTAGACCACGTGACCATAGAGGAAAAGCCTAAGTAGGAGGTTATTTCATACAAAATATGATTCATGTTAAACCACTGATTCTTACTGTCATATAGGAATAAAGTGTCGCTGCCGACACTTGAGTTTGAACATAGATCGCCAGTGAGCAAACACAGTTGATCCCATTATTGAATTAAGTAGACCACGTGACCATAGAGGAAAAGCCTAAGTAGGAGGTTATTTCATACAAAATATGATTTATGTTAAACCACTGATTCTTACTGTTATATAGGAATAAAGTGTCGCTGCCGACACTTGAGTTTGAACATAGATCGCCAATGAGCAAACACAGGCGATCCCATTATTGAATTAAGTAGACCACGTGACCATAGAGCAAAAGCCTAAGTAGGAGGTTATTTCATACAAAATATGATTTATGTTAAACCACTGATTCTTACTGTTATATAGGAATAAAGTGTCACTGCCGACACTTGAGTTTGAACATAGATCGCCAATGAGCAAACACAGTTGATCCCATTATTGAATTAAGTAGACCACGTGACCATAGAGGAAAAGCCTAAGTAGGAGGTTATTTCATACAAAATATGATTTATGTTAAACCACTGATTCTTACTGTTATATAGGAATAAAGTGTCGCTGCCGACACTTGAGTTTGAACATAGATCGCCAGTGAGCAAACACAGGCGATCCCATTATTGAATTAAGTAGACCACGTGACCATAGAGGAAAAGCCTAAGTAGGAGGTTATTTCATACAAAATATGATTTATGTTAAACCACTGATTCTTACTGTTATATAGGAATAAAGTGTCACTGCCGACACTTGAGTTTGAACATAGATCGCCAATGAGCAAACACAGGCGATCCCATTATTGAATTAAGTAGACCACGTGACCATAGAGGAAAAGCCTAAGTAGGAGGTTATTTCATACAAAATATGATTTATGTTAAACCACTGATTCTTACTGTTATATAGGAATAAAGTGTCGCTGCCGACACTTGAGTTTGAACATAGATCGCCAGTGAGCAAACACAGGCGATCCCATTATTGAATTAAGTAGACCACGTGACCATAGAGGAAAAGCCTAAGTAGGAGGTTATTTCATACAAAATATGATTTATGTTAAACCACTGATTCTTACTGTTATATAGGAATAAAGTGTCACTGCCGACACTTGAGTTTGAACATAGATCGCCAATGAGCAAACACAGGCGATCCCATTATTGAATTAAGTAGACCACGTGACCATAGAGGAAAAGCCTAAGTAGGAGGTTATTTCATACAAAATATGATTTATGTTAAACCACTGATTCTTACTGTCATATAGGAATAAAGTGTCACTGCCGACACTTGAGTTTGAACATAGATCGCCAGTGAGCAAACACAGGCGATCCCATTATTGAATTAAGTAGACCACGTGACCATAGAGGAAAAGCCTAAGTAGGAGGTTATTTCATACAAAATATGATTTATGTTAAACCACTGATTCTTACTGTTATATAGGAATAAAGTGTCACTGCCGACACTTGAGTTTGAACATAGATCGCCAATGAGCAAACACAGTTGATCCCATTATTGAATTAAGTAGACCACGTGACCATAGAGGAAAAGCCTAAGTAGGAGGTTATTTCAGACAAAATATGATTTATGTTAAACCACTGATTCTTACTGTTATATAGGAATAAAGTGTCGCTGCCGACACTTGAGTTTGAACATAGATCGCCAGTGAGCAAACACAGGCGATCCCATTATTGAATTAAGTAGACCACGTGACCATAGAGGAAAAGCCTAAGTAGGAGGTTATTTCATACAAAATATGATTTATGTTAAACCACTGATTCTTACTGTTATATAGGAATAAAGTGTCACTGCCGACACTTGAGTTTGAACATAGATCGCCAATGAGCAAACACAGGCGATCCCATTATTGAATTAAGTAGACCACGTGACCATAGAGGAAAAGCCTAAGTAGGAGGTTATTTCATACAAAATATGATTTATGTTAAACCACTGATTCTTACTGTTATATAGGAATAAAGTGTCACTGCCGACACTTGAGTTTGAACATAGATCGCCAATGAGCAAACACAGGCGATCCCATTATTGAATTAAGTAGACCACGTGACCATAGAGGAAAAGCCTAAGTAGGAGGTTATTTCATACAAAATATGATTTATGTTAAACCACTGATTCTTACTGTCATATAGGAATAAAGTGTCACTGCCGACACTTGAGTTTGAACATAGATCGCCAGTGAGCAAACACAGGCGATCCCATTATTGAATTAAGTAGACCACGTGACCATAGAGGAAAAGCCTAAGTAGGAGGTTATTTCATACAAAATATGATTTATGTTAAACCACTGATTCTTACTGTTATATAGGAATAAAGTGTCACTGCCGACACTTGAGTTTGAACATAGATCGCCAATGAGCAAACACAGGCGATCCCATTATTGAATTAAGTAGACCACGTGACCATAGAGGAAAAGCCTAAGTAGGAGGTTATTTCATACAAAATATGATTTATGTTAAACCACTGATTCTTACTGTCATATAGGAATAAAGTGTCACTGCCGACACTTGAGTTTGAACATAGATCGCCAGTGAGCAAACACAGGCGATCCCATTATTGAATTAAGTAGACCACGTGACCATAGAGGAAAAGCCTAAGTAGGAGGTTATTTCATACAAAATATGATTTATGTTAAACCACTGATTCTTACTGTTATATAGGAATAAAGTGTCACTGCCGACACTTGAGTTTGAACATAGATCGCCAATGAGCAAACACAGGCGATCCCATTATTGAATTAAGTAGACCACGTGACCATAGAGGAAAAGCCTAAGTAGGAGGTTATTTCATACAAAATATGATTTATGTTAAACCACTGATTCTTACTGTCATATAGGAATAAAGTGTCACTGCCGACACTTGAGTTTGAACATAGATCGCCAGTGAGCAAACACAGGCGATCCCATTATTGAATTAAGTAGACCACGTGACCATAGAGGAAAAGCCTAAGTAGGAGGTTATTTCATACAAAATATGATTTATGTTAAACCACTGATTCTTACTGTTATATAGGAATAAAGTGTCGCTGCCGACACTTGAGTTTGAACATAGATCGCCAATGAGCAAACACAGGTGATCCCATTATTGAATTAAGTAGACCACGTGACCATAGAGGAAAAGCCTAAGTAGGAGGTTATTTCATACAAAATATGATTTATGTTAAACCACTGATTCTTACTGTTATATAGGAATAAAGTGTCACTGCCGACACTTGAGTTTGAACATAGATCGCCAATGAGCAAACACAGGCGATCCCATTATTGAATTAAGTAGACCACGTGACCATAGAGGAAAAGCCTAAGTAGGAGGTTATTTCATACAAAATATGATTTATGTTAAACCACTGATTCTTACTGTTATATAGGAATAAAGTGTCGCTGCCGACACTTGAGTTTGAACATAGATCGCCAATGAGCAAACACAGGTGATCCCATTATTGAATTAAGTAGACCACGTGACCATAGAGGAAAAGCCTAAGTAGGAGGTTATTTCATACAAAATATGATTTATGTTAAACCACTGATTCTTACTGTTATATAGGAATAAAGTGTCACTGCCGACACTTGAGTTTGAACATAGATCGCCAATGAGCAAACACAGGCGATCCCATTATTGAATTAAGTAGACCACGTGACCATAGAGGAAAAGCCTAAGTAGGAGGTTATTTCATACAAAATATGATTTATGTTAAACCACTGATTCTTACTGTTATATAGGAATAAAGTGTCGCTGCCGACACTTGAGTTTGAACATAGATCGCCAATGAGCAAACACAGGTGATCCCATTATTGAATTAAGTAGACCACGTGACCATAGAGGAAAAGCCTAAGTAGGAGGTTATTTCATACAAAATATGATTTATGTTAAACCACTGATTCTTACTGTTATATAGGAATAAAGTGTCACTGCCGACACTTGAGTTTGAACATAGATCGCCAATGAGCAAACACAGGCGATCCCATTATTGAATTAAGTAGACCACGTGACCATAGAGGAAAAGCCTAAGTAGGAGGTTATTTCATACAAAATATGATTTATGTTAAACCACTGATTCTTACTGTTATATAGGAATAAAGTGTCGCTGCCGACACTTGAGTTTGAACATAGATCGCCAATGAGCAAACACAGGTGATCCCATTATTGAATTAAGTAGACCACGTGACCATAGAGGAAAAGCCTAAGTAGGAGGTTATTTCATACAAAATATGATTTATGTTAAACCACTGATTCTTACTGTTATATAGGAATAAAGTGTCGCTGCCGACACTTGAGTTTGAACATAGATCGCCAGTGAGCAAACACAGGCGATCCCATTATTGAATTAAGTAGACCACGTGACCATAGAGGAAAAGCCTAAGTAGGAGGTTATTTCATACAAAATATGATTTATGTTAAACCACTGATTCTTACTGTTATATAGGAATAAAGTGTCACTGCCGACACTTGAGTTTGAACATAGATCGCCAATGAGCAAACACAGGCGATCCCATTATTGAATTAAGTAGACCACGTGACCATAGAGGAAAAGCCTAAGTAGGAGGTTATTTCATACAAAATATGATTTATGTTAAACCACTGATTCTTACTGTTATATAGGAATAAAGTGTCGCTGCCGACACTTGAGTTTGAACATAGATCGCCAGTGAGCAAACACAGGCGATCCCATTATTGAATTAAGTAGACCACGTGACCATAGAGGAAAAGCCTAAGTAGGAGGTTATTTCATACAAAATATGATTTATGTTAAACCACTGATTCTTACTGTTATATAGGAATAAAGTGTCGCTGCCGACACTTGAGTTTGAACATAGATCGCCAATGAGCAAACACAGGCGATCCCATTATTGAATTAAGTAGACCACGTGACCATAGAGGAAAAGCCTAAGTAGGAGGTTATTTCATACAAAATATGATTTATGTTAAACCACTGATTCTTACTGTTATATAGGAATAAAGTGTCACTGCCGACACTTGAGTTTGAACATAGATCGCCAATGAGCAAACACAGGCGATCCCATTATTGAATTAAGTAGACCACGTGACCATAGAGGAAAAGCCTAAGTAGGAGGTTATTTCATACAAAATATGATTTATGTTAAACCACTGATTCTTACTGTTATATAGGAATAAAGTGTCACTGCCGACACTTGAGTTTGAACATAGATCGCCAATGAGCAAACACAGGCGATCCCATTATTGAATTAAGTAGACCACGTGACCATAGAGGAAAAGCCTAAGTAGGAGGTTATTTCATACAAAATATGATTTATGTTAAACCACTGATTCTTACTGTTATATAGGAATAAAGTGTCGCTGCCGACACTTGAGTTTGAACATAGATCGCCAGTGAGCAAACACAGGCGATCCCATTATTGAATTAAGTAGACCACGTGACCATAGAGGAAAAGCCTAAGTAGGAGGTTATTTCATACAAAATATGATTTATGTTAAACCACTGATTCTTACTGTTATATAGGAATAAAGTGTCGCTGCCGACACTTGAGTTTGAACATAGATCGCCAATGAGCAAACACAGTTGATCCCATTATTGAATTAAGTAGACCACGTGACCATAGAGGAAAAGCCTAAGTAGGAGGTTATTTCATACAAAATATGATTTATGTTAAACCACTGATTCTTACTGTTATATAGGAATAAAGTGTCACTGCCGACACTTGAGTTTGAACATAGATCGCCAATGAGCAAACACAGGCGATCCCATTATTGAATTAAGTAGACCACGTGACCATAGAGGAAAAGCCTAAGTAGGAGGTTATTTCATACAAAATATGATTTATGTTAAACCACTGATTCTTACTGTTATATAGGAATAAAGTGTCGCTGCCGACACTTGAGTTTGAACATAGATCGCCAATGAGCAAACACAGGCGATCCCATTATTGAATTAAGTAGACCACGTGACCATAGAGGAAAAGCCTAAGTAGGAGGTTATTTCATACAAAATATGATTTATGTTAAACCACTGATTCTTACTGTTATATAGGAATAAAGTGTCACTGCCGACACTTGAGTTTGAACATAGATCGCCAATGAGCAAACACAGGCGATCCCATTATTGAATTAAGTAGACCACGTGACCATAGAGGAAAAGCCTAAGTAGGAGGTTATTTCATACAAAATATGATTTATGTTAAACCACTGATTCTTACTGTTATATAGGAATAAAGTGTCGCTGCCGACACTTGAGTTTGAACATAGATCGCCAATGAGCAAACACAGGCGATCCCATTATTGAATTAAGTAGACCACGTGACCATAGAGGAAAAGCCTAAGTAGGAGGTTATTTCATACAAAATATGATTTATGTTAAACCACTGATTCTTACTGTTATATAGGAATAAAGTGTCGCTGCCGACACTTGAGTTTGAACATAGATCGCCAATGAGCAAACACAGGCGATCCCATTATTGAATTAAGTAGACCACGTGACCATAGAGGAAAAGCCTAAGTAGGAGGTTATTTCATACAAAATATGATTTATGTTAAACCACTGATTCTTACTGTTATATAGGAATAAAGTGTCACTGCCGACACTTGAGTTTGAACATAGATCGCCAATGAGCAAACACAGGCGATCCCATTATTGAATTAAGTAGACCACGTGACCATAGAGGAAAAGCCTAAGTAGGAGGTTATTTCATACAAAATATGATTTATGTTAAACCACTGATTCTTACTGTTATATAGGAATAAAGTGTCGCTGCCGACACTTGAGTTTGAACATAGATCGCCAATGAGCAAACACAGGCGATCCCATTATTGAATTAAGTAGACCACGTGACCATAGAGGAAAAGCCTAAGTAGGAGGTTATTTCATACAAAATATGATTTATGTTAAACCACTGATTCTTACTGTTATATAGGAATAAAGTGTCACTGCCGACACTTGAGTTTGAACATAGATCGCCAATGAGCAAACACAGGCGATCCCATTATTGAATTAAGTAGACCACGTGACCATAGAGGAAAAGCCTAAGTAGGAGGTTATTTCATACAAAATATGATTTATGTTAAACCACTGATTCTTACTGTTATATAGGAATAAAGTGTCACTGCCGACACTTGAGTTTGAACATAGATCGCCAATGAGCAAACACAGGCGATCCCATTATTGAATTAAGTAGACCACGTGACCATAGAGGAAAAGCCTAAGTAGGAGGTTATTTCATACAAAATATGATTTATGTTAAACCACTGATTCTTACTGTTATATAGGAATAAAGTGTCGCTGCCGACACTTGAGTTTGAACATAGATCGCCAATGAGCAAACACAGGCGATCCCATTATTGAATTAAGTAGACCACGTGACCATAGAGGAAAAGCCTAAGTAGGAGGTTATTTCATACAAAATATGATTTATGTTAAACCACTGATTCTTACTGTTATATAGGAATAAAGTGTCACTGCCGACACTTGAGTTTGAACATAGATCGCCAATGAGCAAACACAGGCGATCCCATTATTGAATTAAGTAGACCACGTGACCATAGAGGAAAAGCCTAAGTAGGAGGTTATTTCATACAAAATATGATTTATGTTAAACCACTGATTCTTACTGTTATATAGGAATAAAGTGTCGCTGCCGACACTTGAGTTTGAACATAGATCGCCAATGAGCAAACACAGTTGATCCCATTATTGAATTAAGTAGACCACGTGACCATAGAGGAAAAGCCTAAGTAGGAGGTTATTTCATACAAAATATGATTTATGTTAAACCACTGATTCTTACTGTTATATAGGAATAAAGTGTCGCTGCCGACACTTGACTTTGAACATAGATCGCCAGTGAGCAAACACAGGCAATCCCATTATTGAATTAAGTAGACCACGTGACCATAGAGGAAAAGCCTAAGTAGGAGGTTATTTCATACAAAATATGATTTATGTTAAACCACTGATTCTTACTGTTATATAGGAATAAAGTGTCGCTGCCGACACTTGACTTTGAACATAGATCGCCAGTGAGCAAACACAGGCAATCCCATTATTGAATTAAGTAGACCACGTGACCATAGAGGAAAAGCCTAAGTAGGAGGTTATTTCATACAAAATATGATTTATGTTAAACCACTGATTCTTACTGTTATATAGGAATAAAGTGTCACTGCCGACACTTGAGTTTGAACATAGATCGCCAATGAGCAAACACAGGCGATCCCATTATTGAATTAAGTAGACCACGTGACCATAGAGGAAAAGCCTAAGTAGGAGGTTATTTCATACAAAATATGATTTATGTTAAACCACTGATTCTTACTGTTATATAGGAATAAAGTGTCGCTGCCGACACTTGAGTTTGAACATAGATCGCCAATGAGCAAACACAGGTGATCCCATTATTGAATTAAGTAGACCACGTGACCATAGAGGAAAAGCCTAAGTAGGAGGTTATTTCATACAAAATATGATTTATGTTAAACCACTGATTCTTACTGTTATATAGGAATAAAGTGTCGCTGCCGACACTTGAGTTTGAACATAGATCGCCAATGAGCAAACACAGGTGATCCCATTATTGAATTAAGTAGACCACGTGACCATAGAGGAAAAGCCTAAGTAGGAGGTTATTTCATACAAAATATGATTTATGTTAAACCACTGATTCTTACTGTTATATAGGAATAAAGTGTCACTGCCGACACTTGAGTTTGAACATAGATCGCCAGTGAGCAAACACAGGCGATCCCATTATTGAATTAAGTAGACCACGTGACCATAGAGGAAAAGCCTAAGTAGGAGGTTATTTCATACAAAATATGATTTATGTTAAACCACTGATTCTTACTGTTATATAGGAATAAAGTGTCGCTGCCGACACTTGAGTTTGAACATAGATCGCCAATGAGCAAACACAGGCGATCCCATTATTGAATTAAGTAGACCACGTGACCATAGAGGAAAAGCCTAAGTAGGAGGTTATTTCATACAAAATATGATTTATGTTAAACCACTGATTCTTACTGTTATATAGGAATAAAGTGTCACTGCCGACACTTGAGTTTGAACATAGATCGCCAATGAGCAAACACAGGCGATCCCATTATTGAATTAAGTAGACCACGTGACCATAGAGGAAAAGCCTAAGTAGGAGGTTATTTCATACAAAATATGATTTATGTTAAACCACTGATTCTTACTGTTATATAGGAATAAAGTGTCGCTGCCGACACTTGAGTTTGAACATAGATCGCCAATGAGCAAACACAGTTGATCCCATTATTGAATTAAGTAGACCACGTGACCATAGAGGAAAAGCCTAAGTAGGAGGTTATTTCATACAAAATATGATTTATGTTAAACCACTGATTCTTACTGTTATATAGGAATAAAGTGTCGCTGCCGACACTTGACTTTGAACATAGATCGCCAGTGAGCAAACACAGGCAATCCCATTATTGAATTAAGTAGACCACGTGACCATAGAGGAAAAGCCTAAGTAGGAGGTTATTTCATACAAAATATGATTTATGTTAAACCACTGATTCTTACTGTTATATAGGAATAAAGTGTCGCTGCCGACACTTGACTTTGAACATAGATCGCCAGTGAGCAAACACAGGCAATCCCATTATTGAATTAAGTAGACCACGTGACCATAGAGGAAAAGCCTAAGTAGGAGGTTATTTCATACAAAATATGATTTATGTTAAACCACTGATTCTTACTGTTATATAGGAATAAAGTGTCACTGCCGACACTTGAGTTTGAACATAGATCGCCAATGAGCAAACACAGGCGATCCCATTATTGAATTAAGTAGACCACGTGACCATAGAGGAAAAGCCTAAGTAGGAGGTTATTTCATACAAAATATGATTTATGTTAAACCACTGATTCTTACTGTTATATAGGAATAAAGTGTCGCTGCCGACACTTGAGTTTGAACATAGATCGCCAATGAGCAAACACAGGTGATCCCATTATTGAATTAAGTAGACCACGTGACCATAGAGGAAAAGCCTAAGTAGGAGGTTATTTCATACAAAATATGATTTATGTTAAACCACTGATTCTTACTGTTATATAGGAATAAAGTGTCGCTGCCGACACTTGAGTTTGAACATAGATCGCCAATGAGCAAACACAGGTGATCCCATTATTGAATTAAGTAGACCACGTGACCATAGAGGAAAAGCCTAAGTAGGAGGTTATTTCATACAAAATATGATTTATGTTAAACCACTGATTCTTACTGTTATATAGGAATAAAGTGTCACTGCCGACACTTGAGTTTGAACATAGATCGCCAGTGAGCAAACACAGGCGATCCCATTATTGAATTAAGTAGACCACGTGACCATAGAGGAAAAGCCTAAGTAGGAGGTTATTTCATACAAAATATGATTTATGTTAAACCACTGATTCTTACTGTTATATAGGAATAAAGTGTCGCTGCCGACACTTGAGTTTGAACATAGATCGCCAGTGAGCAAACACAGGTGATCCCATTATTGAATTAAGTAGACCACGTGACCATAGAGGAAAAGCCTAAGTAGGAGGTTATTTCATACAAAATATGATTTATGTTAAACCACTGATTCTTACTGTTATATAGGAATAAAGTGTCGCTGCCGACACTTGACTTTGAACATAGATCGCCAGTGAGCAAACACAGGCGATCCCATTATTGAATTAAGTAGACCACGTGACCATAGAGGAAAAGCCTAAGTAGGAGGTTATTTCATACAAAATATGATTTATGTTAAACCACTGATTCTTACTGTTATATAGGAATAAAGTGTCGCTGCCGACACTTGAGTTTGAACATAGATCGCCAATGAGCAAACACAGGCATTCCCATTATTGAATTAATATGACCACGTGACCATGAATAGGAGGTCGCGTGACGTCTAGATGATTACCATTTCTAGTCTATCCTTTATGCTATACGGATGACCATTTCTACTCTGTCTTCTATTACTATACGGACCGCTAATCTCTACTTTATTTACTATATAATTCCTCTAATTGGATTACTATTCGAACGAATATTATCGAGTAAGTACTATTAGTGCGACTGATATTCGCAGGCATCTGACGCCAGCATTGTTCAACGGCTTACCATAGTTGTATCTGCGATTACAAAGTATCTACTACAGCGAGCATTGCGAAAGTGGCAACAAATATTCATTGTCATTACAAAACATTATACAGGATATTTCAAAAGTCTATGCCACATTGTAAGAACTCTTATATGATGAACTGCAAATGGTAGCAAGATTGAACTGGTATCATTTAAAACTAAACCTGTCAAGTTTTCTTCTGTTAATTTAATTAACCCTCACCATGAATTTGGCACAGAAATGCTAGAGATACACTATTTACATATTTCGGACTATTGTCCTCATCTTTGCTGCCATATTTATCACAACGTTTCGGTCTTTGTACGCTCCGGCCTTCTTCATGTGGTTGGAATGACGCTTTTCTCTGGCACTCATTATTGGTTCCCATATTGTATTCATTTCTATGCTTGGTTGACTCAGGAGATTTTTGTGGTCTACCATGAGGACAATAGTCCGAATAATGGAAATAGTGTACATAATACCTTATCTCAGAAATATAGTCAGATACCGATAGAGATATCGGAAGAAGACGGATTTGATGACCAAATTGTTTTTAGCGATGAGACAACCTTCCACGTAAGGTGCAAACTTAACATGCATAACACATGCATATGGGGAACTGGGAACACTATTCCCCTGAGGTAAACGTGTTCTGTGACAAAGAAACGTGTTTATGGACAATATCTCTTTGAACTGAAGAAGGAACAGTCAATGGTGAAGCGTACTTTGCCTTGATGCAAAACTGGTTGATGGAAAAATTTGCTTGTGTACTTCACAAACACACAAGCAAGGTCATTCTTACAGTTATTTCCAATATCTTTTTCTTGATACATATGTAATTACTTTTGTTAATAACATGCATTGTCGTTTGTTTTATATTCTTTGTTTTATACTTATTTTTATCTGGACTCACATGAGTCCGCCAATATTATTTGCGGGATAAATAACGCTATAGATATTTACTATGCAATGTACACACATCCCTATCCAAGGTGTTGATTCCCAGTGTTGGGGACTTATTTCTACCCAAGCAACAAGTATCCCGCAACACGTGTTTCGATCACAGTGTCGTATTTTCCATGCTTTTCAAAACACCTCTGTAGCAGACATGATGAGGCAGAACCTGGGACGAGCACAACCGGCTCCGACTTGCCTTTTCCCCGCCAAAAAAGAGCCCGTATTTGCTTAGCATGTAGGGCTACTGCAGTTGAAATGAAGGAGAAAAAAAGAAAGCACTTACCGCTCTGCCGTAATCCGTCCTTGGCCAGATAGCGTAAAAGAATAAGGGGAGACTTGCATCGCCTTTTTATGCAATGAATATGCAATGCATTATGGGACTGAGACGGAATGAACTATGGTATCCCATGAAGGCGCAAGGGATTATGGGTATATGGACAAATATAAAAGCACCTAGTTTTTCTCAGTTCGGGTCAAGCTTGGAGTGACGTTCCCGGTTGGCGGCTGGAATAGTCTTTTTGTGCGATTTTGAGACGGAACGACTAGAGGTTGGATTACCAATTGGGTTACATACCTTGTGTCACATGTAACCGTCGTGGAGCTGTGACGATATATACTATCCGAAATCTTTTTGGCCAGACGGTCGAATTCTCTGACTCTGAACAGAGAGGAACCCGGACGAGGCTCCGCCGAAGGGCAAAGTCTCGTTTGGCGAGGTTGACTAATCCGATCCCGTTTATACGGGTTCTACGGGCATATTTTGCCCGAACCTACGGGCTCGGAAAACCCGCGTTAAACCCAGCCTTATACCACATGCAACCCACGTGTGGAGGCTAAATATCGCCTAGCTGAAATCTTTTCAGCTATACGGACTAACTCTCTCCCTTCGGGCAGATTGTAACCTAGACGAGGCTATGCCGAAGGCAGTCTCGTTCGCAAATGTAGATCGGCCCGATCCCGTTTATGCGGGTTCTGCGGGGAATTTCTGGCCGAACCTACGGGCTCTGATGACACACGTTAAACTCGGCCTTGTGTCACATCTACCCACGTGAAGGGGCAGCTACTAAATATTGACTAGCTGGGATCTGTTGAGTATGACTCAGACTTACCCGAGAACTACCGTTCTTCCAATAGTAGCACTCATTACTGGATTGACTTGTAACTATCTTGTGCATAACTGTTACCTTTATTCTTATGGTACTGTTTTTTTTACAATAAACCTTTACTTATTTTATCCACCTTGTTTTTCAAGTTTATATTTCTATTAGCACGGAATATAACAGTTACGGTTACGGCAACGGATAATAAAAAAATGCCGGTAGGGTCTGCAGTTTCCTTAGGATAGCTCCACTGTAAAGAAAGGTTGAATAAATCTGGGGAGAAGACTTATCCTTGACTTACGTTTCTGTCTATACTGCTTCGTTTCTATTTATAGTAATCGTTGTATGAACGGTACAATGATTACTATAAATAATAGTCAATAATCGCAGTGCCTATATTGATTCGAATTAATCAGTCGCCATCTTTTCATAAGATGTCTATGCCGATGACTTTGATATCCACAAATTAAACCCGCTGTATGAAAAGAAAATGATTAATTTATTTGTAATATCATTGTATACATTACAGTGTTTTTTAATAGACCAATTTCGCCACGATATTGAAAAGAAATACAGGTTGTGAAAACCTTTATCCAAAATTCTTAGGTGTCGGAAGTGTTTCGGTTTTCAGACGTTTTCGGATTACGGTGTCGCATTTTGCATCTTCTGTTAAAACACTTCTGTTATATACTGTACCTATGAACACAATGTTCCAAACGCCGTAAATACGTTGGACACTATTGTAAGAGGGGGTAATATGCTGTCTAAGTAGTCTATAATGAGAAGTGGTTTACCTACTTCACGCCGCTAGCGAGTATTGTAAATTGTTGATGTTATGAAGATTACCATTTCATTTCCAACCTCCTCTTTAAAAACCCTTTCTAGGTTACAATATTCTGAGTTTCCACGTAGTAAGACATAATTCCTACCGCCCACACTAGGTTACAATATTCTGAGTTTCCACGTAGTAAGACATAATTTTTACCGCCCACACATCTAAGCTGACAGACCCTGGTATTCCCAAGCATTAACCCATCTAGGTACTGACCAGGCTCGACGCTATTGAAAAGGAAGTACTAACGAGGCAACACCACCGTGCCATCGAAACAATTTCCCAGTCCTTCCCTACTTCGCCTAAGATGTCAGTCTTACCCGTTTGCCGTGCTTAATAGGAAATTGAGAAAGTGTCAGTCATATGAAATCAATGGAAGTAAATACGGATGGCCATAAATGATATTTTCTTTTCTTTCTTTTTTTGAGACACTTTTTTTCTTCTTATACATCAAAGCTGAAGACACAAAGACGCAGTGTGACCTTTCGAGTAATTGATGTTTTTTTTCTGTTTTTACTTGTTTCGCTTTTGATTTAATTTAAAATATTTTATTTGATAGGCAAGGAAATTCAGCTTTCTTGTCGTTCCAAAGCTTCCAGCCAATTTGAAAGGCGAATTCAGTCAGGCGTTCATGAAAATGGCTTAAAGATCGGCATTATCACATATAACCAGAAACAATTAAGGCCAAAGATGTTCTTTCTTTTGTGCAATAAACTCATTACACACACACAAACACACACATATATATATATATATATATTTATATATATATATAAATATATATATATATATACGGGATGAGAAAAAGATAGAGGAGTGTATAAAAGCTATACATATCAAGAGACAGAGATACGTAGACTTAGATCGTCTGGCTGTTGTACGATAACCAAAGTAATTTAGATTGGGCTAGGTTAGTTAATTGAACTACTTATCATCACCCGTCGCTTTATTTACAATTGAATGCATCATAAGTTTAATAGGCCAAAAATCACAGTGAGAAATAGTTACACGCCAGTATTAGACTAGAGTCAAAAGGCGAGGTTAGTTAATTGAAAGATTTATCAACACCCGTTGCTTTATTTACTAGCGAATGCATCATAAGTTTAATAGGTTAAAATCACAGTGAATTGATATATATATATATATATATATATATATATATATATATATATATATATATATATATATATCACAGAAAAAATAACCAAAACGAGTAAAGAAAACAACTACATAAAGTGCTCAATGCTCTAAGCAGAGCGATGACTTAAAATAATCCTAAGGGGCCAAGCAAACATACCGAGGTTTCACCTAAATGGATTTTCCGGGTAAAAATCGTTTTAGGTGAAATCTATGTAGCTTTACTTGGCCCCTTAGGATTATTTTAGGCTATACAAACATACATATATATATATATATATATATATATATATATATATATATATATATATATATATATAATATATATATATATATATATATATATATATATATATATATATATATATATTATGAAATGGACAAAATCCGACATTTTTATTATAAACAGACCATTTACTTAAATACTTGTATCTATAAAAAGAATGTTAAAGAAATGACAACCCACTGCGGGAAAAAATCTGTCTCGTCAGAAAGATGTGTCGAAAGATACATGATCGCCTAAGCGTGTATCACGCATGGCACATAACTGAACTGATGCGATTACTATTCGAGCCAGTATTATTGAGCAAGTACTATAAGTACGAGTGTTATTCGAAGGCGTTTGAAATCAGTATTGTTCAACGGAGTTACTATAGTATCTGCGATTACAAATTCTCTACTACAACGAGCATATAAAAATGACAACGACTATTCGTTGATATTACAAAAGTGGCAACGAGTGTTCGTTGACATCAAAAAGAATTAATGTTTGTTGTTATGTAGATCAACTCAAAACGGATTAACCCAATGCCACCAATATATCTGCCAACACCTCTCTTCGGATTGTGCATCTTTTCGGAAAGTCGTTTGTATTCTTGGAATACAGTTTATTTATTTCAGTAAAAATTCGGTTGATAATTCGGATACTCAAAGTAAAAATCTGCATCGCTAGCGAATTTATAGCCATAATCCTTTTACGATTATTGAGTTCAGTTCTCAGAATTGGTCTTTATCTTCTGCAGAATTCTTTTCTGACATTTTCTTTGTTTGCCAAATGCATTAGGTTTTTTACTTCTTGGATTCCGAGATATATTTAGGCCTCATCATAGTTTACGATCTTTTATTGCCGTATCTATATTATTATTTCTTTTATTTTATTTTCTTTGATCGCTGGCGTTTACACATTTCTTTCCGGGTCCCGCCCAGAAACTTAAGGTTAGAAATGGCATCATGACATTTTCCACTGACAAAACAGAAAAAAAAATTACATAGATAAAGCCCTTCGTAAAGTGTGGGCTCTACTTGTCAGAATAATTTTTTGTATCTCTTTGAGGCATGGATCTCCAGGGATCCCTTCAATTAGTCTACTGGAATCTTTTCCAACCAATCCTAAGGCTCCAACTACAACAGTGATTGTTGATGTTCCCATGTGCCACATTTTTAGATTTCTATTTCATGGTCCTTGTATTTTGATAGCTTTTCGAATATCTTCAAAGATACATTGCAGTCTGCATGGACTGCCATATCAATAAGGAGGCTTTTTCGTGGTCTTTAATAACAATGTCTGGGCGGTTGGCTTTGATTGTTCTGTCAGTGTGTTGTATTGTGTAGTCCCATAGAATTGTAACAGGTCCTATCTCCGTAACCGGGTCTGGGTGGTGTTCGTACCAATTTCTTTCAGTTTCCTTCCCGTAGAAGTTGAAAATTTTCCAGTGCAGATATTGGCCCACTCTGTCATGCCGGGTTTTATATTCAGTGGGTGCCAATATCGTGCAACCTGCTACAAGATGATCAATGGTTTCTGGATATTTATCACAGAATCTGCATTTTGGGCTAACAGAGTATTTTAGTATATGTGCTTGAAAATTCCTAGTTAACAAGCATTGGTCCTGTGCAGCAAGGATAAAGCCTTCAGTTTCAGCTGTCAACCCTGCACTACGTAGCCACTGATGGGTACGGTTTTTGTCTACGTCAGCTTGTTTGGTACGGGCAGAGTATTGGCCATGAAGCGGTTTATCTTGCCATTGTTTCTGTATCTGGTCTGTTGCATCTGTCTTTGCTTTCTTTTTTAAGTATTTTGCAGCTTTACTTGTATTTCTGTGCCCATTTGAAACTCCATTTTGAATTTGTTGGCTTCCTTTATTACGGAGTAAAGACGTTTACTACTTTCATGTTCCTTGACACATACCATCATCCAGTCTTCATTAGTTTCCAAATATCTTTGGAGGCCAGTTGTTGTAGTTCCAAGTATCTTTGAAGGCCAATTGTTGCAGTTATTATTATTATTATTATTATTATTATTATTATTATTATTATTATTATTGTTGTTGTTGTTGTTTCTGTTGAGTTCCCAAACAGATATCTAAGGTCAGAAAAGGCGTCATGACATTTTCCACTGAAAATGTTTGCCAAAAAATAGAAATGAACCAACTTAAATTCGCACGCATTTTACAAAGATAAAATAAAGCCCTTCGTAAGGAGTGAGAATTACTTGCACAAACAATCGTTTGCATTTCTTTAAGGAATATGCTACCAGCGATACGCTCAATGAGTCTATCAAAACCTTTTCCAGTCAAATCAATGGTCCCAACCACAACTGGAATTATTGATGTCCTGATGTGCCACACTTTTTAGATTTCCACGTCAAAATCCTTGTATTTACGTAGTTTTTCTTAAGGATCTACAAAGATGCATTACAATCTGTAGGGACTGCTATGCGAATAATAAAGCAGATCCTTTTTTTGTCGTCTTGACCCAGGGTGGTGACACATGCTAGGGTCCTAGCTATGCGCAAATAGTTAATCCCCAAACAGATGTCAAAACACTATGAAATTGTAAAAATAGGTTTTTATAGTAAAAATATCAGCAGTATATTTTTGAAAAAAATTATTACCAGCAATACATTTTTGGTAAAAAATATTACCGCCAATACATTTTTGAAACTTAATATTATCAGGCATACATTTTTGAAAAATAAAGTATTGCCAGCAATACATTTTTGAAAAAAATATAACAATATATTTCTGAAAAAAAATTATTACAACCAATACATTTTTTAATATATATATATATATATATATATATATATATATATATATATATATATATATATATATATATATAAGCAATACACTTTTGAAAAAATATATAACCAGCAGTAAAAGTATTGTCGGCATTAAATAACCTATTGAGGTTGATGTGCCATAAAACAAAACAAACCAAATTAAACCTAACCATTATGTTGCATCTCCACGGAAGAATGCTATCCTGGCTTTGGTTGTCTGTAGTCGCCATCGCAATCACCTTAAACTAGTTGTTTAAGCGACGCACAACGCCTTCAGCAACGAGTTCGGTATTTCGGCTAGAGAACCATATTTATGTTTCTTTGATAGGTAAATGATTACAGATATTTGTTTTCCTATAGATTCTCAAATACTCTCTCGAGAACTGCTTGCAGAAACTTAAGATCAAAAGACTAAGAAAAAGATAAGCATTGATTACATGAGTGAGGGCTTTCTTTAAAATGGAATCTTCCAATTTGGCATCAATGAAGGCCCGTGTCATTGAATATCACTCTTCTTTTGTTTTTCAAGGCACTGAATGTGACCAGCCAGTCTCCAATCCCTGTGCTCGGAACTAGGTTAGAGGGGAGCTCAGATGCCAAGCTCTGGTCTACTGTTTGAGGCGTACACTGATATACCGTTATATAGCTATTCACAAATGATCGGAGTAAACACTTAGGCAAATCAGTTATGTCAAATATTCACTATAGGAGAAAAGTAAATTGAACGTAGAACAGGCTGCGCCAGAGGTAGTCTCACCCAACACCGCCAATTGCTGTAAAACGAAAACATCAACCCGAAAATACGAGTCATGTTCTTACATAGCCTCGCCAGATGGAGACTTTTGTAAGGAGATATCATGCAAGGCACGAAAGCACTTCAAAGATATTTAAATTGTAAGCTGTATAAAACCGCTTTAAAAAAAGGCTTTGATCTAGTGAAGACAGATAGTCTTGGTGAAGGTCATTCTTCTTTGAACATGGTTGACCGGCGCTACAGATTAACAAACAAACAAAAAACTGTACCAAATAACAGAAAGCAAATCACTGGAGGACTAACATCACCAGCAACAACTAAAGTGGATAGCACGTGTAACTCAAAGGAAACATAATGAAATAACCAAGATGTTGACATTCCACACCACTTCAAATAAAAGGTTAGGAAGGAAACCTTCCGTCAATACTGGAAAGAGCAATAACAGCAACCAGACTTAAGAAACCTGTTTTCCTGAAAAATTGTTTTAAAAAAATGATTTTATAAATTTCAACCGAAAACAGAACTACATGCTCGGTCAATGAATAACCAGATGCTTCCTTATAGGGAAACGGATATTAGCATTACCATTACCACATACTCCGCCCCAAACAATCAGTATATACTTTCCAGAAGTCATTATATTCCTCCAATGAATATGTATACAACCACTTTCTAAGCTAAATGGTGAAAAAAGCTGTATACAACCACTTTCTAAGATAAATGGTGAAAAAAGGCTTTGAGCAAGTGAAGCCTGAGGTTCTTGCTGAAGATCATCCTTCTTTGAACATTGTTGACTGGCGCTACACATTCACAAACAAAAACCTGTACCATATAGCAGAAACCACACCACTTGAGAGCAACCAATGACAGCAACAACTAAAATGGATAGCAAATATAACTCAAAGAGAAAATAATGGCATAACCAAGATGTTGACAATCTACACCGCTTCGAATAGAAGGTTAGAAAGGAAACCCCCATCAATACTGGAAAGAGCGATCACAGATACTGGACTTAAGAAACCTGTTTTCCTGAAAAATTGTTCAAAGAGAAAGATTATATAAATTTCAACCGAAAGCAAGTTCTGAGGGCTCGGTCGATGAATGCGAAATGTTCCCTTATACGTAAACGGCTAATATTACGATTTCCATAGGCAAGATCTTCACATTTTCTGCTATCAAAAGGCTTTCAAAGCAAATTCTCTGAGATTTTAGTCAGGATTTTTCCGTTAACACCAATCAGCGTCCTGACCTTTTCAGCTGCTAGGTCACCTTACGTTTATACTAGATTACTAGTTTCAAAGGTAACGCGGCTCTTAATTTTTTTTATTCAACTGAACATATCGTCATTCAATGTCCGACATTAAGCTTCCACACTAGAGCCGAGTTCGAATTCCAGTCGAATCCATTACATTCACTTACGTGCTAATACCCTTACGAGAGGTATGAATTCTCATTTCTCCTCCTCCTAGACAGTGGTAAACAGCAAGACAGACTGGGTTCCATAGCCTTGGATGGAAACTGGTCTACCGCAGAAAAGAAATGGCAAACTATTGCGGGAAAAATCTGCCTCGTCATTCATGTATCGAAAGATACATGATTGCTTAAGCGTGTATCACGCATGGCACATAACTGACTGAAATTCACTTACGTGCTAATACCCTTGGGAAAAGTATGAATTCTTTTCTTCTCTTCTCAGCTATGGGTAAATAGCAGGACAGACCGGGTTCTATTGCCTTGGGTGGCAACAGATCTACCGCAGAAAAGAAATGGCAACCTAATGCGTGAAATATATATATGTCTGTCTGTCTGTCTATCTATCTATCTATCTATCTATCTATCTATCTATCTATCTATCTATCTATCTCAGTCTATTCCTTATCTATCTATCTATCTATCTATCTCAGTCTATTCCTTATCTATCTATCTATATATCTATCTATCTATCTATCTATCTATCTATCTATTTATCTATCTCAGACTGTTCATTAGCTATCTATCTATCTATCTATCTATCTATCTAACTATCTCAGTCTGTTCATTATCTATCTCTCTCTCTCTCCCTATCTCTCTCTCTATACATACATACATATATATATATATATATATATATATATATATATATATATATGTATATATATATATATATATATATATATATATATATATATATATATATGTCTAATTCTCATTATGCACTCTTACTAAAGATTCTTTTATACCACCTTCCCTTTCACTGTACTACACGAATTCGTCAATCAATTTACCTACTTGTGTGATCAATCTCTCATCGTATCCACTACGTGCTTCACAATGAATCTCATTTAATTTTAATCTTACGAGTATAAGTGCATCGAATACCTACCCCGATAGTCGAATCTTATCTGCTTGTTCCTCAACAAGCGATACCCATATATTAAAGTTGACTGACAAAGAGCGTTTTTATTTATTTATTTTTTTTATTTATTTATTTTTTTGGTTCTTGTCAATATAACATTCTGTCTATACCGTCGATCTGGGCGTTTTGTCTGCCATCAAATCACTCGAGCGATATTTTCGCTCGAAATAATTTGCGGCAGTTATCAAATTTAACCACGTCGTTACTAATTAGTTTTGTTTATTGGAAAACCAAGATAATTACAAAATATTAAATAGACTGCCCCGCTTACACTTCTCCGCCTTTGCCTTCTACTCAGCTTCCTTTCACTTCGTCTTTCGCCTCCCCCTCTTCCTCCTTCTCTTTCGCCTGGCCATCCTCTTCCTTCCCTTTGCAATGTTTCTACTCTTACTTCTCCCTTTGCCTCCTCTCTCGCCTTTTTCTTGCTTTCTCCTCCTCTACCTCTTTTATCTCTCAGACGTTCCTTTCCTTCTGCATGCACTTTTTCTACTCTTACTTCAACCTTCGTCCCCTTTCTCGCTTTTTTCTTGCCATGCTTCTCCTCCTCTTCCTCCGATTTAATTCTCCTTGCCCTTCTCTACTCTTACTTCCACCTTCGTCTCATTTCTCGCCTTTTTTCTTGCCGTCTTTCTCTTTCTCTTCCTCCTTTATCGCACAGACGTGCTCTTCCTCCCCTTTGCACATTTTCTACTCTTACTGCTCCCTTTTTCTTTTTTGTCTCCTTTCTGGCCTTTTTCTTGTCGTCTTTCTCTTCTTCTTCCCCCTTTATGGTATAGACGAGCTCTTCTTTCCTCTTGCACCTTTTTCTACTCTTACTTCTCCCTTCGTCTCCTTTATCGCCTTTTTCCTCCCGTTTTTTTTTCTTTCTCTTCCTCCGTTATCGTATAGACGTGCTCTTCCTTCACCATTGCACCTTTTCTACTCTTACTCCTCCCTTCATCTCCTTTCTCGTCTTTTTCTTGGCGTCTTTCTTCTCTTTATCGCGCAGATAACCTCTTCCTTCTCATCGCAATTTTTCTACTATCTCCCGCCATCTTGCCGTCTCCCAGGCTTGCGGGCATATCACGTCATTACATTGGTTTTTGTACGATCACCGAAATTAAGCAATTTTCTGCTTGGTGGCCGCTGGAAATTCCACGTGCTGTAAGGTTGGATGTGCGGCCGGTGTTAAGGATAACGGCTCAGAATTGTTGATAGGAAACCAGAGTTCAAATTACAGTCGGGATCGTTATATTTACTTCCGCGTGAATATACAGAAGAGATGTATGAATATACTTCTTCCCCCAGCTATGGGTTAATTAGTTGGGTTTGTATGAGTAAATCCTTATTATGTAAAAATATTCTTAGAACGTAAAAATATTTTCTGACTTGAAATAATCAGCAAAGTTGACTCTCTTATTCGCCTTTCTCTTCAAATTTGTGCTAAAGTGTCCATTAAACTAGGCTTGGGAGACTTGCCGAGCCGCCAGTATGATAAAGAAAATTCTAAATTCACAACCGTAGGGAAAACAACTGTCGAAGAGCTATTTTCCAAGGGGAGACACTGAAATCTGGCATGGCTGATCATGTATGGAGGGAGAATAATGGTTATCAACCCTTGTGGAATGAAGGGAAATGAACATGTGAAATAGAATGGTGAGTAAAAAAAAAATAACAGAGAAGTCGGATTAGTTATATTTACTTTCGTGTAAATACCCTTGCAAAATTATCAATCTACTTCTTCTCCCAGCCATGGGTTAATTAGTTTGGTTTGAATGAGTAAATACTTATGTAAAAATATTCTTAGAATGTAAAAATACTTTCTGATTTAACATAATCAACAAAGTCAACCCTCTTACTTGCCCTTCTCTTAAAATGTGCTAAAGTGTCCATTAAACCAGGTATGGAAGCCTTGACGAGCAACCAGTCTGAGAAAGACAATTCTAAATTCACAACCGTAGGGAAAGTAACTATCGGAAAGCTATTCTCCGAGGGGAGACACTGAAATCTGGCATGGCTGATCATGTATGGAGAGAGAATAATGATTATCAACCCTTTTGGAATGAAGAGAAATAAACATGTGAAATGAAATGGGAAGTATTAAAAAAAAGAATAACAGAGAAGAATATAAAGATTGGAAAATCAGTTACTTCAATCCTTGGGTTATATTTTGCTAATAAGTCGCATAATCTGGTAAAAAAAGTCATGGCAATTCACATACGTTAAACAAAAGGAACCAGTAGAGAGTCATGATCGCCTACGGAATTAAGGGATATGACTTTTTTTAAGCATTTCACCCCACGCAAGGCTGGTGTGCTACTAACACGCAAGGGTTTACAGAGAGTAGGTGCAAGAGTAAAGAGACGTGATTGATAGAAGAATAAAGAGAAGGATGAAGAAATTATATCAAGACATCAGAAGATGTCGATTGACATTACATTTGAATATTTGGAGACTATAGCTATCAAGGAAGAAAGTAAGAGGAAGGGAATTCTACAGACGGGATGTGCGAGACATGCAGCTATTGGAGTAGAAGAGACGGCTACATTTAACCGTTTCACAGTGAAAGGGTTGGACTGAGGTGTCAATGTAGTAACACGCTTAAATTAATGCAGGTTAGGAACCAGCGAAAATAAGTTGTAGAAGCAGTTACCGTGAAAGCACTTGTAGACAAGACAGAGGGAAGCGACGGCACGTCTGTGAGAAAGTGACTGTAGACGTGATGTCAGACCAGAACCAACCACATTGCACATCCGTCTCTGGATTTTGTCGAGGACCTTGAGACGAACAGCGGGGGATCCAGACCATATATATCAGCAGCATTCCATGCAAGAGCGAATGGTTGATTTGTAGATTTGAAGGATTGACTCAAGCGAGAAAAACTTTCTGGCGCGACACCAGAAACCAAATTTACTTACGGTAGATGAATCCATTGATTCAATGTATTTGTTCCATCTCAGGTCAGCAGACAGCGTTAGACCAAGCAGGCGCAGAGAGGTGCTCTCGTGGAGTTGAGCATTAGACATTCTAATGGGAGGCATGGAGGTTTCTCTCTGGTGCGTAAATGAGAGCAATTTTGTTTTTGAGACATTAAAGTTTACCAGCCATTTCTTGCCCCCCGTCAACCACAGATTGGAGATCCTTTTAGAGACCAACGGCAAGGTTTGTCAGCGATACCAGATTTGTTATTGAGGCAGGAGTAAATACTAATAAAATACTTAAACGTTATCCTACTTGAGAACTGATGACATCAGAAAGATCGTTAAAAAAACATTTCGAATTCTATTAATTCTGAAATGAATAAAGATGAAAAATTATAATGTATGCTTTGTTGTTGTGGTTGTCAATATGCTTTGACCGTTCGAGACAGGGACGATCATGAGTCTCCACAACTTCTTGCCCTTTAGGGCTCTTGGTGATGTTTGTCTTTTACTCACCTAATTCCTGTTCTGTCCACAATCTCGTAAGGTAGATCATTCACTGTTCTTATTTTTCTCTCTTGTATGCAACGCGCCCTGTGTGTGTTGAATTTTCCAAACTCACTTTTCTCATTTTTTTAGGGTAGGAAAAAGTCATCGCTTATAGAAGAATGAGTAAAATTTAGAGGGAGCATGCAGGTAGGGTAACAGTTACAGCTGCAAAAAACAGGAATCGGTGTGCAGAGATCGAATCGTGACGCAGCCGGTTACGTTATCTTTACCCTGATACCCTTGGGATGAACATGAGTCCATCAATCACCACCTACCACCCACCAGCTTTGATCATAATAGTAAGGTAGTCTTATGGAGCAGTAAACACGAGCGACAGAATGCGGTTTTCCCAACAATCATTTCGAAATAAGGAATTCTTTAAGATTATAGAAACTACAAAGAACCTTTTTTTGATACTTGCAGACAGAAAGAGACAGGTGAAATTTCAAGGAAACAGCCTGAGGAAAGAGGGCATAGAGAAATTAACACCTACAGGGCATGTTGAAGGCAAGAGAAACAGACACTGGAATCGAAAAGATGGGAAAAGAAAGAGATAGATAGATAGATGTGAATAGAGTGATATATATATATATATATATATATATATATATATATATATATATATATATATAGATAGATAGATAGATAGATAGATAGATATAGATAGATAGATGTGAGAACAATGAGATAGACAGAATGCAATAGCTAGCGAGATAGATGTGAATAAAATAAGACAAATTGATCTATAGACAGATATGAACAGAATGAGATAGATAGATAGATGTGAACACAATGAGATATATATATATATATATATATATATATATATATAGAGAGAGAGAGAGAGAGAGAGAGAGAGAGAGAGAGAAAGATATATAGATAGCTAGATAGATGTGAAAACAATGAGATAGCTAACGAGATAGATGTGAGTAAAATAAGACAGATAAATTGATCTATAGACAGACATGAACAGAATGAGATAGATAGATAGATAGTTAGATAGATAGATAGATAGATACGAACAGACTGAGATAGATAGATAGATAGATAGATAGATAGATAGATAGATAGATAGATAGATAGATAGATAGATACGAACAGACTGAGATAGATAGATAGATAGATAGATAGATAGATAGATAGATAGATAGATAGATAGATAGATAGATAGATATGAACAGAGTGGAATGAATTGATAGATAGATAGATAGATAGATAGATAGATAGATAGATAGATAGATACATAGATAGATAGATAGATAGATAGATAGATAGATAGGAACAGACTATAAAATAGATAAATATGAAGCTATATAGATAGACTGACTAAAGAAAGAAAGAAAGAAAGAAAGAAAGATAGGTTAGATAGATAGATAGATAGATAGATAGATAGATAGCTATGAAAAGACTGCTAGAGATATTATAGAAACGAAACCAAATGCGCATTTAAATTACTGATCATGAAATATTTTTCAAACATGATAAAACAAATTATGCAGGTTGAATAGATACCTTTACCTACGCCGTGTAACCTATCACAAGAGAAACATTTCAGTTTCTCATATGCTGGAAAAGAACGATTTTTTTGAATGACAGTTATATATATATATATATATATATATATATATATATATATATATATATATATATATATATATATATATATATATAAAGCCATAGTTTATCTTTTCAAGTGCAAAGAGGTAAAAAATATTTGATTGGTTTCATATGTATGCTTCTTTTTCACTCATGATGAGTTTTTAATCTTGCCAGTAGTTCTCTCTCTCTCTCTCTCTCTCTCTGTATGTGTATATATATATATATATATATATATATATATATATATATATATATATATATATATACAATAAATACGTTTAAAATTAAATATTTCATCATTAATCTTTCAAAAGTATATTTTCAGGAAATGCAGATCTTGATGCATGCTGTACAACAAAGGAAAGAAAAAGTTGTAAATGAAAAGGTGCATGTAAAAAACGGATCAATGCTTCGTTTCGTTTCCTTATACTGTTCTGCTATTCTTGTAATATTTATGTTTCGTTATTTGCGTTTCACTATTTCGATAGAAAAAAAAAACTTAGTAGCATAGATTTTGAAAAGGTTATTATATTGTGCACTTTACAAAATTGATGCCCCCGTTTCTATCTTATAGCTTTGCTTTGAATAAAAGTCTTATTCTGGTTGAGTAGGAGTTAGTGTTATCGACAATGATACGTTAATAATTTTCAGCAAGAAAAGTTAACTTAGAATTGAAAGAATGGCAAAAAGGCCTTAAAAAGCCGAACTAAAAAGTGAATTAGCCTAGAAAAATATTTATAAAAATTAAAAGGGAAAAGAGGCGAGAAAGAAAAAAAAAAGAAAAATTACAGAATAAAACGAAAGATATTAATGTACAAAACGAAAATGGCGGATAGCAAAAATATGACGAGATCTGGCAGAGAAAGAAAAGAAAATAAGAGAATAACCTAAAATACGAGTCAACCTATACAGTGAGGCGAATCTGAGAGAATTAGAAGACCTACCAGAATTCATTATTGCCGATACAGAGATGACAGTGTTGATAGCAGACACAGAAAATAAACATTAAGAATTCCGACAGAAGCTAGTGAAGGAAAGCGAGGAGAAAAAGACTAGACTTGTTAGACTTGCTTAATGACAGAATGCTTGGTTCTTAGCAAAAGAAGCAGCCCAACAGGAAAATTACAAATTCGAGATACCGAAATCAAATAAACACAACATATTAAATATCCGGAGGACGGAAGTGCGACACTGAAATCGAAGGCAGATTGGGACAGCGAAAGATGTCTTCCAAAAGCTAAGCACAGTATTAATAAACAGTAAAAAAAAATCATTAGAAACACAAACAAAGTATACTGAACTATTACGTAATATCAGCCGTCATACATGGTCGTGAATTTTGAACAATCTCCCCAAAGATAAAAAAGAAACATGAAGCAACAGAAATATGGTTCTACAGAAGAATGCAGAGAATACCATGGCCTGAACATGGGAACAACGACAAAGTTTTAGAGAAAATGGAAACAAAAAGAAAAAAACTTATGCATGAATCAGGAAGAAATAGTTGAAATTTCTAGGGCACATCATCAGGAAAGATGGCTGTGGAAATTTGATAATCACAGGAAGATTGAAAGCAAAAGATTGACACAAGGAAAAGAACGCATAACCTACCTATCGAGTTTAAGTAAATACATGGCAGAACAAGGTATAGGAGAGATAAGAAGAAGACGAAATTTATGAAGACCTACAAAGACAGGAAATTAAGGAAAACCATGATTGCCAACCAACGTCCAGAAAGGACACGTCACACAGAAAAAGAAGAAGATTTTAAAATATCCGAATTTTGAAATACGGTGTGCACATGATTAATTAGGTTGAATAAGCAAGTCACTTGGTTTAACATGGTTCATTTTTAAATGTTCGCTTACAAACTATTTTAATACCTTTGTCAGAATGCTCTACACTGGATGTGTAGCGAAAGTTAAATCAAATATGACGATAACAGATATAGAGTTTGTTTTTATTGATGAATGTGAATTTAATTTCACCAATAAGCTGTTTATATAACCAATTATACGAGGGATAGTATTTATTACACAAATATGAGAAAGCGTACAATCTATAGCGATTACACGTTAACACAGCATTAGTAACCTCGGATGACTAAAAATGAATAATCCGCTGGGATATTTACAGACCCCAATGCAATTATGTAAAATACAGTAGTAGTGCTGAAAAAAAATATAACAGGCAATCTCCGTTGTAATAAACCAAAACTTGAACTGATGATATAATTATTTATTGAAAAGAATACATGAATTTATTTCATGAACATATGTGGTAAATTGTACGCGAAACACATCAATATATATATATATATATATATATATATATATACATATGTGTGTGTGTGTGTGTGTGTGTGTGTGTGTGTGTGTGTGTGTGTTAATGGAGGACAAGTTTTATTCATGAAAGATAACCATGATATCAAGCTAAATTCAAAATCACAGGACTGAAAGAGTATATATATATATATATATATATATATATATATATATATATATATATATATATATATATATACACATATATATATACATATGTGTGTGTGTGTGTGTGTGTGTTAATGGAGGACAAGTTTTATTCATGAAAGATAACCATGATATCAAGCTAAACTCAAAATCACAGGACTGAAAGAGTTATATATATATATATATATATATATATATATATATATATATATATATATATATATATATATATATATATATACATATGTGTGTGTGTGTGTGTGTGTGTTAATGGAGGACAAGTTTTATTCATGAAAGATAACCATGATATCAAGCTAAACTCAAAATCACAGGACTGAAAGAGTAATATATATATATATATATATATATATATATATATACATATGTGTGTGTGTGTGTGTGTGTGTGTGTGTGTGTTAATGGAGGACAAGTTTTATTCATGAAAGATAACCATGATATCAAGCTAAACTCAAAATCACAGGACTGAAAGAGTATATATATATATATATATATATATATATATATATATATATATATATAATATGGATAAAACAACTGAAAAGTTGCAAATTAAAAGAAAATAAATTGAATGTTTTTTTGTGAAAGTATTTATTTATATGTTTTTATATATATATATTTGATATTTCAGATCGCCTCGATCTTTCCTCAGAAATTAATTAAATAACTATATTCAGAAGTTTGTTTACAAGGAGCGTCCGTCCCGAGACGCAGACGTCACGTGATGTGGAATGCAACTGTGTTTGAATATTTCTAACGTAAATCTAACGAAAATATTTTAGATGTTTAAAATGGTTTTTTAACTATATCTAAAGAAATTTTTTAACTATTGAAATATTTATACAGATTTAAAATACCCAAGTCTTTGTTTAACCCTAGTTTATATGTGTCTAAATTTAAAATCCAGTATTTCTCTTTCTTTCTGCGTGTGTAAATTCGGAATCTATCAATAAACATTTAAAGTTGTCTAATGAGTGTCTTGACTGATTAAAGTGTTCAGCTATGGGGGAATAAGGATTGTTTTGACGTATGGATAGTTTGTAATTGTTGAAACGAAATCTAAAATGAATTCCAGATTCGCCAATATATCCACTATTATGACATATTGTAAAAGAGTATATAAATTACATAGATCAAAAATCCAAAGTTACCTCATTCGAATAGCAATTTAAACCTACAAGGCTTTGTCAACTCAGAGATATATGATTAAATATTTAATGAATAAAAGAAGGAGAGTGAACGATAGAAAGAACATATAAAAGAAACAAAAGAAAGGGAGAGGAATAAAAACGCATTTGCTGCATATATATATATATATATATATATATATATATATATATATATATATATATATATATACATATATATATATATATATGCAGCAAATGCGTTTTTATCTGGTGCATATATAAATATATATATATGCTCGTGGATCTTTTTCATAATATTTTTTAAAATAAAAGGAAAATAACAAAAATCAAACTTTATAATTATTTACTAGCTATGAATTTAAACCCTTATAGGTTAAAGACGTAATGGTATATATATATATATATATATATATATATATATATATATATATATATATATATATATATATATATGCCAATTTTTTATAAATTTTTGCACCAATATTGTACTTGATATATAAAAAATTATACTATTTACATTGTTCGGACTATCATCCTCATCGTTGTTACCATATTTATCACGCTCCGGCCTTCTTCAGGTGATTGGAATGTCGAACTGAACCCTTTATTTCGTCGGCTGGTTTAGACTGTTCTAGTTCCACGTGCCATGTCTAAGGGATGTGAGTTATCAGTTAACTCCTGTTAATTCCCCTCTCCAAGATCTACACTACCTTAACCAAGTATTGAACTCGCACTCTTTTGTGTCCTCTCACTGGATCTAACTAACGCCTTTAACCACTTTGCCATATGTCCTTGAGGACTCATGGCACAGGGGACTAAAAACTCGTTATCTCATATATATATATATATATATATATATATATATATATATATATATTTTATATATATATATATATATATATATATATATATATATATATATATATATATATATATATATATATATATTCTAAACAGAGAATTAACTTAAATAATTGTATCTATAAAAATAACGTATAAAGAGATAATGTCTTAAAATAATTGACGGACTTTCTCTATTTTTGTAAGGTGTGACGTCATTTGTTTACGTTTGAATACGCTTCGAGCAGATGTGAACGTTCGAGGGAAACCATGGAAAATTGTAGTTTAAAAACAATAAAATCCCCCTTGGTAACCAAAACGCTCCCCATGTAGCTAAATTGTATAGCACATCAGACTATATGACGGTTCCGTAGTAGGATACAGGTTCAATACCTGTCGGAGGACACATATTTTCTATGAAAATTTCTCGGTAAATGTTGTTAATACTGTTTATTATAAACAGAACATTTACTTCAATATTTGTATCGATAAAAATAATGTATAAACAGGAAATGTCTTACAATATATATATCTTGTTATAAATGTTGAAATAAATTTATAACCGATTATATGATGAATAATTGGGTCTTTTTCTTATTATATTTTTAATATATTTGTGTCCTAATTTACGAATAAATCATATATATATATATATATATATATATATATATATATGATGAATGATGATATATATAATCTTATTCATATATATATATATATATATATATATATATATACATATATCTATATAAAAATATAAGATATCTCATATTGAGTGATGGTTTTAATAGTTCTCGATGTAATGTAACCTTTATTAAGAAATGTACATACAATTCCTCACCTGTAGCACGGGTCGGAGCTTATATATATATATATATATATATATATATATATATATATATATAGAGAGAGAGAGAGAGAGAGAGAGAGAGATTGGGATAGATAGATAGATAGATAGATAGATAGATAGATAGATAGATAGATAGATAGATAGATAGATGAAGAGGTTGGGACAGATAGAAAGATACAGACTCGGACTAAATTTAAACATGCGAATATAATATACATTTGATATTTCTCTCTCTTTCTCTTCCCCCCTCTCTCACTCTCTTAATTGTTTCATTTTTCCTCTTTCTAATCCCCCGTCATTATATCTTTGGACAAAATCGAGCGCCAAAAGGCAAGATTAAACAGACAATTTGGTTGTAGAATGAGATGATTTTCCAAATTAGCATTAAATAGCCAGAAATGGGAAATAATTAAGTCAAAGGAGGCCAAATTTAATAAAGAAAAATTGATGAAAACCGTGAGCGTTGTCGTTAAGTCAAAATCAACAACGAAGCGACGTTTGGCCGACAGGCAGACAAGGAATCGTTTTTTTGCAGACGTGCGTCAATACTAAAACTATCCATGAAAAGCGAGACCTATCTATCTATCTATCTATTTATCTATCTATATATATATATATATATATATATATATATATGTATGTATGTGTGTGTGTGTGTGCGCATGTGTGTGTGTGTAAAAAGAAAGAACAGTAAGATATATAATCGGGTGTTGTTTTTGATATTTTTTTTCATTTTCACAAAAGAGAGCTCAATGTAAATTTACAGAGCATAAATATTATAAATTAACTGATTTAAAATATGTTTTTTTGCTACACAGTAATAACAACGTTTCAAAAATGGAAGCTAAAAACTTTAAATTTAATTATATAATTAAATTAAAAGCATTAGTTCTGATTCATCTTCAAGAGAATAATGGAATAACTTATTTTTAAATTTACTGTTTTCAAGGATACAGAGAAATTCAATCATTCCGACAGGGGCGGTAGCGTGTTGATTTTTATCTATCTATCTATCTATCTATCTATCTATCTATCTATCTGTCTATCTATCTATCTATCTATATAAATACATATATATATATATATATATATATATATATATATATGAAGAAATATAGTCTTAAAGTGTGCTATATTTATGGGATAAAGTGCTCAATATCAGAGATAGAGCGTGTGTAATTATAAAAGTGAACATAGCGAGTGGCCTTACGATTGCATCCAGCATGAAACAGACTGTCGCCTCTAAATGTTGACTTCTATGTTCACTTTAATATATATATATATATATATATATATATATATATATATATATATATATATATACCCACGGATATTTACTGTCTGTAACAGAAAAACTGTCCAAACAGTGTAACACCAAAATTGTCTAATTATTAGATTAAGATAGATATATATATATATATATATATATATATATATATATATATATATGTGTGTGTGTGTGTGTGTGTGTGTGTGTGTGTGTGTGTGTGTGTGTGTGTGTGTGTGTGTCTGCATGCGTGTGTGTATAAAATCTTTGGTTCAGCAGTATTTTTCTAAGTTAATGATAAGATCTTACCTGATTGGTTTTGTCGAATGCCTCTCGGTGCACGCAACAGGAAATCAAGATGGAGACTTTTCTTCTTTCTCCCAGGAACGGACGTGACCAACCGAAAATGTTTTTCCATTCGTTCACTGCTTTAACGTATTTATCAGCTAAATTAGCTTAGCGTCTACGCCACGTACTCAACTACGTAGGTTTTTGCTTTTGTATCTTGTCAAAGGACGTTGACTTCTTAAGACGCGTGGCTTTTCTTACCAAAGCAAAACTTTGACAATCGTTCCGCCATTGATAGGAGTTTGCGGGAAAACCAAGATTTTCGATTTTCTTTTATTTTTGCGAGAAAATTACGTTGGTTACAAATAGTTTTATTTGGATACTGATTACATGTCTGGGCAAAGATGTTTAGATTCGAATCAACGACTCCATCCATCTATACATATATATATATATATATATATATATATATATATATATATATATATATATATTTTCCTTTTCTACATTCAAATTTTCATAAAAATAATTATAATTGATCATCTTCAATTTAAGTAATATGTGCATAAATACATGTGTGTGTGTGTGTGTGTGCATATGTTAATGGTGTACGCACAAGCTTACAACGCACAAGCGTACAACGCACAAGTATATATATATATATATATATATATATATATATATATATATATATATGTATAATAAAAAAAGGCTAAAACACTAATATTCCATGGGTATAATTTATAACATTGGGATATTAGTGCTTGAGCCTTTTTATTGTATTCTTACTCTGTCCTGGACATTGGGTTCCACCTGGATTCTATCCACTTGGAAATTTATAAATATATACATATATATATATATATATATTGCCTACTATTATTATCAATATCTATCTATCTATCTATATATATATATATATATATATATATATATATATATATATATATATATATATGTATCTATCTATCTATCTATCTATCTATCTATCTATATCTATATATATATATATATATATAGAGAGAGAGAGATATATATACACGTGTGTGTACGCTTGTACGTACACAGACACAAATATCTATCTATCTATCTCTCACTCTCTCTGTCTCTGTGTGTGTCTCTCTCTCTCTCTACATATATATATATATATATATATATATATATATATATATATATATATATATATATATACATATATATATATATGTATATATATATATATGAATATTGCCTACTAATATTATCAATATCTATAATTATGTATATAATATCTGGACATAATAAATGAAACAAAATTGGGTGTTTTTTTATGAAAGTATTTATTTCTGTGTTTTTGTATATATTTATTTATTTAATATTTCAGACCACCTAGGACTTTCCTCAGAAATCAAATGAGATACTGTGTTTGTGTGTTTGTTTACAGCGTTTGTTTACAGCGTTTGTCGTGAAGCGTGCATGTCACGTGATGTGCAATGCGACTTTGTTTGAATTTTTGGCGGAAGACTGATGATAATGTCTTAAATGTTGTTTAAAAGGTTTTTTGACCATAACTCAAGAAATATTTTAAGAAATATTTTTAACTGTTGAAATATTTATGTAGATTTAAAATATCCACGTGTTTGTTTACCCCTAGTTTATATGTGTCTAATTTTAGAATTCAGTATTTTTCTTTTTTTCTTCGTATATATATATATATATATATATATATATATATATATATATGTACACGTGTGCGTACGCTTGTACGTACACAGACACAAATATCTATCTATCTCTCTATCTCTCCCCTCTCTCTCTCTCTCTCGATATATATATATATATATATATATATATATATATATATATATATATATATATATATATATATATGTATATATATCCACGTACAGGGTTGGTAGAGATGGAATTAAGTTCCGATAACCAAAAACACTATTCTTAAAAGAGTGCCCAATACCGCGTAGTGCAAATAATATTTATTCAAATTTATGACATATGCATGTCATATCATCACTACAAAGATTGCTATTTTGTTTCAACTCAACTGCTGTTTTATCAAGTGATGCTGTTGATTGCAAACTCAAGGGTTTTAAGAGTTCAAAAAACATCCAAAACACCTGAATGATATCCTACTTTTCGGCTTTGGTTGATTTTATTTTAAATGCTAAATTAAAATAATATAACCCCAAATTTTTTAAATATTAAAATATAAAATTACAGAAGTTCCCCCCTTGCATGTTCGAATTTATAAATGAACGGTGAAAAAATATATTGAATTTACGTAGCTAATGCATACACATCCACAGATATTTTAAGCTCCTGGTCTCAGATTAGATTCAAAATACTTGGGGAAAATAACAATTATTTAAAAGAAAATTTGGGTATTTTTCTTAATCAATTTTTTGCAGCGATCAAGAAATTCATTGGTGGATTTGAAAGGATTAAATCTAAAATAAATAGACATAATACGTCTATATTATTAAAACAAACATGCTTGAATATATATATATATATATATATATATATATATATATATATATATATATATATATATATATATATATATATGTATATATAAAAGTGAACATAGAAGTCAACAGTTAGAGGCGACAGTCTGTTTCATGCTAGATGCTATCGTCAGGCCACGAGTGCTGTTATTTTTCTCGGCTATTTATAGTGGTGCATTGTGGGTAGTCTATTTTCGCGGTTATTTTACTGGCAGTTATTTGTTTATTTATTTATTTGGGCTAAATTATTTTGCTTGTTTTTATCTTTTACTTCTTATCTTATACGTTTATTTATTTATTTTTTTTATTTTTTATTTTTTATTTTGATCGGTGTTTTTATTAACGCAGTAAAAAAGTTTTTGTATAGCTTCATTAATAGTTTTGTTTTTTGAAAACGGAATAAATAAATAAACAAAATGACAATAAAATAAGCAAAATAAATTAATCCAAACAAATTACCAAATCACACTTGTTAAAATAGACGAAATAGATTAAAAAAATAAGAAACAAAATCAATAAATAAAGTAAAAAATAAATAAATTAGCAAACTATTATGATGAAAATATTAGTTAGACTATAAAAATCAAACCAACAATCGGACGAAAAAATAGCTGTTATATAACGATAAATATTTATATATATATATATATATATATATATATATATAGTATTATCCGGATATAAGAGAAACCCGGATATAAGAGAAATCCGGATATAAGTGATATTTTATCTGGTCCCAAATTAGAGCCTGTGTTAATGTATATATAATAGACCAACCCGGATATAAGAGCGACCCGGATATAAGAGACTTCGACACCGGTCTCGGCAACTGTCTTATATCCGGGTTACACTGTATATATATATATATATATATATATATATATATATATATATATAGACAGATAAATAGATAGATATAAATATACATATATATATATATATATATATATATATATATATATATATATATATATATATTTAAAAACTCAATTATTTTATCATTTAAAGAAAGCTTTTGAAGTAAATTCAACCTATATTTAATACTTGGGGTGGGCTTCTTTTGCATTTATAAATGCCTTTATGCGTTTTTGCATATTGGAGTCCTGCTGAGCAGAAGCAGTTGACTCAATTTTCTGTCATCCTTCATGAAGTTTGCCTTCTAATTCGCGTTTTTGAAGGATATTTGTGCACCCTTACTCTTGTATCTTAGCAGCACCACAGATGGCCAATGGGATTCAGGTCAGGGGATTGAGGAGGCCACTTTATTACACTCACTTCTTTCTTTGTAAACTAACCCTTCGATAATCTAGATATGTGGCATGGTACCTTGTCTTGTTGGAAGATTACTCCATCTGGTATGAAAATTTTTTCTAATGGAGGATGGTATCATTGGTCTAACATGCTTGTGTCAGGGTTGGATTTCATTCTACCCCCGGAAGAGGACGTGCAGCCTCAAACCATGACTTTCGCACCTCCAAATTTTACAGCTGGGGCAATACATTGAGCATCATATGCTTCCCCAACTCTTCGACAAACAAACAATTCCAGGGTTTTCAAAAATATAATAAAAATAACATTTTTAGGGATAATTTTCTATTCAATAAAAATACCGAATTAATAGGTATAATAAAAAAAAAATATGCCCAATAAATTAGTTTCAATTAATAAAGTAACTTTAAGGTTGCTTTCATAAGACCAGACAACTCTGGTCCAATTCTCAGCCGTACAATTTTTACGTTTTTTTGCAAAAGGAAGTCTCTTTTTCTTATCAACATCAGACCGCAACGTTTTTTTCTAGCTTTACATTTTTAAGACCAGTTTCTAGTAACCTCCTTCTGACTGTGCGAGTCGATATTACGTCGTTCATGTAGAAATTCATCAGTCACGTTAGAAGAAGATTTTTTTCCCCTATCAACTAGACATACATTCTTTAGCAGTTTGTACAGCTTTTCCGACCTTGACCTTCACGATTTTTGGTTTCGTTACATCTTTTCATGGTTGTTTGTACAACATATGTCGATTATTTCATTTTGCTTGCAATTTTGACTTGGGATAACCCTTCTTTGAACAACGCAATGATTTCAGCTCTTTTAGTTTCAGGAATTCTTCTTTTTTTTTCAGAGACATTTTCAACAAAGAAGAAGAACTTATAAATTGATACTAATCTTGTTACAAAAAAATTAGCACTACAGATTAAATTTCAAATAAATGTTTTTGCCACTTACGCAAAATAAGCAAAAATGAACCAAAAATCATTCTGGTACCCATAAATGTCAGTGAAACATCACTTCAAGAATGCTTATTATAGT
>OZ038513.1:37262670-37290170 GCA_964036315.1 Acanthosepion esculentum
CAGGGATGAAGGTGAATTTTAGCGTGTTTATTTTTAGATTTAGATAAACACACAGTGACTGACAGTGACTCAATTCTGCCGAAGTGTCGTGCAATATTAGCTTAAATAGTCACTGTTTACAAACTCACACCTCAAACCAAAATATATATATATATATATTCATATATACCGTAAATATATATATATATATTCATGTATACCAAAATATATATATATATATATATTCATGTATACTGTAATACTGTGTGTATATAGTTTTTTTTCATCAAAAATCGTACCCAAAGGTTAGAATTCAATCCGTTTTTCCCAGGACACAAAACAGACAAAATCTTGTCAACTTGGGTTTATTTGTTTATCGGAGAGATAATATCAATTTTATGGCGGATTACAACAAAGGTAAATAAATAATGTTTCTCTGAGCCGTGTCCGGTTCAGCATTTTTATCTGGACTTCCATGAGTCTAATCACCTACTTGAGTTTGGAAACCATTCAAATTCTGGTCCTTAAACCACGCTAATACCGCGGACTCATTGTATATATATATATATATATATATATATATATATATATATATATATACACACACACGCACACACACACACACATCTATATATATATATATATATATATATATATATATATATATATATATATATATATATACATATATATATATATATATATATATATATATATATATATATATTATTAAAGAATTTAAATGTCCTTTAAAGAATTGGAAACCTGATCAATCAAAATTCGTAAATAATTATATCGGTCGTAACACGAAGACTCACACTACATCTTTCTGACCATAGCTCAGTTAGGGTCTCATTTAAATACCCTTGGAAACCTTACGGACCCTATACTTATTAATAACACAAATATAATAGCATTATCTACATGCAAAAGAAACTAAAAATAATGGAAGCCTTATTAATAAAATAAAAACAACAACACCTAATTATATCAATTATGAACATGGACTCAATCTCTTGATCGTGTTTTGAAAATGAAAACTTTATATAAGTGCATATATACAACAATCTATTTCTTGTTAACAGCTAAGATATTTCAAACTTGAAAATGGCTAAATGTATAAGCGCTCGAATGAAAAGAAGAATTGGACAGTTTTTGTATAATTTATCATCCAAAAAGAAAAAAAATATTAGATCACATGAGAAATTGTACAAAAAATAAATGAAAGCACCTTGTCTGTCGTCTTCAATGGAATGAGCATCTATCTATCTATCTATTAATCTCTCTTTCTTTCTTTCTTTCTCTCTCTCTCTCTCTCTCTCTCTCTCTCTATATATATATATATATATATATATATATATATATATATATATATATATACACGAGGGTCATTCAATAAATAAGTTGAATTTTTCGGTATAAGGACTTCTAATACAGATAGAAGATTACTCTTTTTATTTATTTTTGTTTTACTTCTTTTGCAGATTAAAAAAAACTGGCCTACCAAGAAGCATGCTCCAGGATTGTACAGTGGTCAGTTATCAATTTTTTTTTTTTTGCTGAAGGGTGCAAACCAGTTGAAATTCATAGGAGAATGTCAACTGTGTATGGTGCCACATGTTTCAGCCAAAAATTGTCTACTAGGGGGCTAAATTGTTTAAAGAATGATGGAGCAGTGTTGAGGATGAAGGCAGGCCTGGGAGGTCTACAGAAGTGAGGTCTCCTGAGGTGATTGAATCAGTCAATGATCTCATTCAGTCAGACAGAAGGGTGTCAGTGGATGACATTGCAAGGACTTTGAGCTTATCTGTTGGGACACACGCAGGGGTCATCAGTCAGAAGGAGTCATCTTGCATCATGACAACGCAAGGCCTCACACGGCAGCCCATACTGTGCAGACCATCAACGAGCTGGGCTGAGAACTGCTCCCGCATCCCTTTTACAACCCAGACTTTCACCTGTTTGGTCCCTTGAAAGCGTTCAGAAAGGCACGGAGTTTAAAAGTGACGATGAAGTCAAAAGAAGTTGTGAGCGACTAGGCCGAGACATCAGTCCAAATATTTTTACGCTGAGGGAATACGGAAGCTTGTGCACAGATGGGAAAAGTGTGTGACAGTGCTGGGAGACTACGTTGAAAAAAAAGTAAGCTTCTATCTGTATTAGAAATCCTTATATCGAAATATGCACCCTATTTATTGAATGACCCTCGTATATATATATATATATATATATATATATATATATATATATATATATATATATATACATGTGTGTTTGTGTGTGTGTGTGAACAAATATTTTACCGATGAACTTTAATTATTGTTAGGTTTGCAAACTAATTCAGAATTTGAAATTCGATAATAATAATGTTGGGATACGTAGGCCCCTCATGAACATTTCAATGGATCGGTTTAATAACACCCAATGCAGACACTTCAGGTAAAACTGTAAATTTTGTTATTTTAAAAAAGCCTCTACGAATAAACTCGGCTTCTTCTTACACATTCTAGAAACACCCATCTTTCTTCATTTATGTTATGGCTCCCTTCAAAAAGTGGTCGATCATGTCTCTCCACAACTTCCTTTTTCTAACTCCTTGTCCTCGTTGTGACACCCATTCTTCCAAACACAGCTTCTCCGTTTATCCTTTTACTTTTAGCATGTCATGAGAATGACCAATTTTCCAAACCCTCTTTCGTAACAATGTGTTCCATAAATGTTATTACCATTGCATTTTTCATTTATATATTGTTTAGGACTACCCTTCTGACTCATGTGATTTGTCCATACTATTTTCACAGCGTCTATCTGTGGAACTACATCTCTGTCGCTTCGAGTTTCTTTTTCCAGCCGTCAAATATTCACTTTCACTTTTCCAGCCGTGCAACTTTCACTTTCCAGACGGCCAACTTTCACTTTCACTTTTCATATATTTTAATACTGTATTCAGTTTTTGTAATAAACACCCTATGTAAAACCTGGAATTTTAAAATTGAGTCAAAAAGAAATTAAATGCCCGTATCTCCCTATGCATCGCACATAGCCATAAAAGTTGAACAATTTTCTGCTTTGAACAGAGGCGTGTGACGAGATCCACTACAAATCGTCAGTTCTATCTGACAAACTGACCCCAAAACACAAACGTTTTTCTTTGTTACATTCTCGGTAACAAAGAGATACCCAAAATAAAATTGAATTTGCTGGCACTAACTCTTGTGTTCTTCAATTTATGGAAGTTTTATAGCAGTAATAAATTAACCACAAGTTAAACATTCCTTTATTTATTCCTCTCCACACAAGGCATCGTGAGAGCGGGAAGCTGTCACCTCCTTATAAACAGCTAAATAGGCGTAAACTTATTTGCCCGGCGGCAATCCTTCAACAATCGAATCAATCGATCCGTAAATGAAATTCAATCGGCAAGATAACGAGAATCAACACAATGCCATCTGGTTTTCTTCTTCGTTTTTTTCTATGCTTCAAATCCTATTACCGTCTTTTTTATGCTAAAAGCCAAATGTTTGAAGCCACCTTCTGGATTTCCAATATTAAATTTTCAAAACTTAAATGTCGCATGCTTTTTTGAATTTACTAGCTCCTTTCGGCCTGGAGGGTATTATATAGTTAACAATAATAATAATAATAAGAAGAAGAAGAAGAATATGTGGCACATGGGAACATCGACAATCCCTGTTGTAGTTGGAGCCATAGGATTGGTTGGAAAAGATTCCAGTAGACTAAATGAAGGGATCCCTGGAAGTCCATGCCTCAAAGAGATACAAAAAATTATTCTGACAAGTACAGACCACACTTTACGAATAGCATTATCTATGTAATTTTTTTTTTTTTTTTTTGCAGTGGAAAGTGTCATGATACCATTTCTAACCTTAGGTCACTGGGCGGGACCCGGAAAGAAATGTGTAAACGGCAGATATCTAAGGAAATAAATAAATAATAATAATAATATGCTACTACTTTATACACTCCCTTAAAATTTTAGCTCTTTTTGACTAATATACTTTGCTGTTCAAAAGTAGTCTCGTTGAAGTGGGATTTTATATTTTACCCAAAGCCTTGTCAAAAAATAGATTTCATCATCCTAAGCTAGTAGAATCAAAGAATGTCTTAAGTTAACTTGTCATTAGATCCAGAGGGTGACCCGCGGTTTTTGACTTATATTAAATTCATTTCTGGATGTCCCCACATTTTACTTTTCTATTTAATCAATTAAATACTTCAGTTGACTGTATCTTTTTTAGATATAAAAACGTTTTATCGAAACCGTTCGATATTAAAGCTGATTCCTTTAAGTTTCACTTAGTTTAATCAAACATGACACCTTCCCAAACCTATATATTAAGGAGCGATATCATAAACTGATATATATATATATATATATATATATATTATAATAAATAATATATATATATTATTTCTTATAAGTTATAATTATAATTTATTATATATATGTATATATATATATAAATATATATATATATAGTTCGCAATGTCGAGGTGAGTAGCAAGAACATATCAAGGAGGTGACCTGTCCCTTTTGGAATCAGGTCGGAGTTTCTGTTTGAGCCGATATGATGCAAAACCCGAAATCGGTGATGAAAACAGTGAATCACTGAAGGCCACACTTGATGCATCTGAAATGTATTATTCAACTATATATATATATATATATATATATATATATATATATATATATATATGTCTAATGAGATGCTTTCCTTTAAGCATCGAAACAAATATGCATCTTTGTAGTGATTACATGTTTGTCCGTATGTAACAACTTATAATGCATACATACATACATACATACATACATACATATATATATATATATATATATATATATATATATATATATATATATATATATATATATATATATATATAAGCTTTTCACCCCAGGCAAGGTTGGAAGCCACTAGCAGGAAAGGGGTTACAGAGAGCAGATAAGAGTGATAGACGAAAGGATGTGGAGAAGGATAGTGGATAGATGAAGGCATATGGATATGTCGATTGACGTTACATTTGAATGGTTGGAGATGATAGTTGTCAAGGAGACAGGAATATGGAAGCGAGTTCCACAGGCGTGTGGTGCGATATATGAAGCTATTGGAGTAAAAGAGACGACTACATTTAACATTTTCAACAGTGAAAGGGTGGGAACGGGATGCCAGCCTCGTAGAACGCTTCAATTCATGGAGCCTGGGAATCAGCGATAGCAGCTCATCGGAGCAATTACCATGGAAGTATTTGTAAAAGAGACAGAGAGAGGTCACGGTGCGTCTGTGAGAGATAGACTGCAGACGAGAAGCCAGATCAGGGCCATTTACATTGCATGCCCGTTTCTGGATCTTATCAAGAACCCCAAGGCAAACAGAAGGGGCTCCAGACCAGATATGGCAGCAATACTCCATGCAAGGGCGGCTGGTTGATTTGTAAATTTGGGGTATCGATTCCGGGGAGAAAAATTTCCTGGCCCGGCACAGGGAACCAACTTTCCTTGCGGTGGATGAATCAATTGACTCAATATAATTGTTTCATCTCAGGCCAGCAGACCGAGCAGCCGCAGAGAGGAGCTCTCGAGAAGTTGATCTTCAGACATGCTAATGGGATGCAGGGAAAGATCCTTGTGGGGATTAATAGAGAGCTGTTTTATTTTGGAGGCATTAAAGTTAACCTGTCAATTCCTGCCCCAGTTCACAACCTATTGAAAGTCATTTTCGAGACGAACGGCCAGGTTAATTTTGTCAGCGACACTAGATTTGTTTCTGAGGCAGGAGTAAATTGTGGTGTCATCCGCGTAGATGACGACTTGGGAATCTATGGCGTCAGGAATATCATTTATGAATATAAGGAACAGGGTAGGGCCTAGTATGGAGCCTTGCGGAACAACTGCGTTCGTGGAGGAGAATTCATTGAGAACGACCTTCAATTCACGGTTTGACAGGAATGATTGTATTAGGTCAAACAATCGACCTGTAATACCATAACCCTGAAGCTTGCGAAGAAGGCCTGTATGCCAAACCCTATCAAACGCCTGGCAGATGTTTCATTTTTACCACTTCTTGCAGTTCTATGTGCAACACCACAATCATCAGTTGTTAGTAAGAAACAGAATAATTTTTATTATACATACATATATATATATATATATATATATATATATATATATATATATATATATATATATATATATATATATATAATTATATATATATATATATGTATGTATGTATATATATGTATGTATGTATGTATGTATAAGTTGTTACATACGGACAAACAAGTAATCGCAACAAAGATGTATATAATTTGTTTCGTTGCTTAAACCTAAGCATTTCATCTTTGTTCACCACGTGACGAGATGCTTTGTTTTAAGCATCGAAACGAATATAAATAAGACAAAAATAAGAGAAAACAACTGACAAATACCTCCATGCATAGACATCAGTAGAAGAAGAAAAATGACCATAAATTATATGAAAACCACTGTTCGATTTCAATTAAAAAAATTAACGCAAACTGACAAAGAAGAGTTGCGCAATGCTAATTCAATTAATGAAAATACAGAGCAATTTACAGTATAACATTTCAAAGAATACTGACATTCGTTTTACCACCTCCCGTATCTTCAGGAAGCAACTTAGACGTTCGTATATATATACAAGGACGTAAACAATGTAATAAAGATACCAGCTTACCTCGGTATGGATTCCGGAAATAAAAAACCGGATGTAGTAATAAGACACCATTATATAGAAGAGGAGTGTGAAAAGCCCTGTTTTCATTGGCTGACGCTGACTGACATGTGTCAATAAGAACGGTCGAAGTCCAGCCTTACTAGTTTGTGAATTTCTGTATTTTGCAATGTCGAGCTGCGTAACACGACGCTTTCAAGGAGGCGGCCTAGAATCAGGTCGAGGTTGCTGTTGGAGCCGATATGATGCGAAACCCGAAATCGGCGATGAGAACAGTGCATCACTGAAGACCACCCTTGATGCATCTAAAATGTATGACTTAACTATATATATATATATATATATATATGTCTAATGGAATGCTTTCCTTTAAGTATCGAAACAAATATGCATCTTTGTAGCGATTACTTGTTTGTTCGTATGTAACAACTTATAATATATATATATATATATATATATATATATATATATATATATATATATATATATATATATATATATATATATATATATGTATATATAAATAAAAAGGAAAGAACAGTAAGATATAAAATCCGGTGTTCTTATAGATATTTTTATTTTTACACAATAGTGCTCTATGTAAATTTAAATTTACAGAGCATTAATATTATAAATTAATAGATTTAAAATATGGTTTTACCGCTACACAGTGATGACCATGTTTCAGAAATGGAAGCTAAAGCCCCTGAATTTAATTTTGTTATTAAACCAAAGACATTAGTTCCATTTCCTCATCAAGCGAATTTTGGAGTAACTTACTTTTTAAAATTTACGGTTGTTAACGGCACAGGAAAGATTCATAGTTTGGAAACCCTCAAACTATGAATCTTTCCTGTGCCGTTAACAACCGTAAATTTAAAAAAGTAAGTTACTCCAAAATTCGGTTGATGAGGAAATGGAACTAATGTCTTTGGTTTAATAACAAAATTAAATTCAGGGGCTTTAGCTTCCATTTCTGAAACATGGTCATCACTGTGTAGCGGTAAAACCATATTTTAAATCTATTAATTTATAATATATATACATATATATATATATATATATATATATATATATATATATACATATATGTCTGATGAAATGCTTATCTTTAAGTATCGAAATCAATATGCATCTTTGTAGTGATTACTTGTTTGTTCGTATGTAACCAACTTATAATAAATAACTATTGGTCTACTTTAGATATTAAGCCGTCTTTTCAATTAATGTTATGAACGTTAGAATTTATAATCTTTTCGTTCCCATTACATCTGTATATATATATATATATATATATATATATATATATATATATATATATGTGTGTGTGTGTGTGTGTGTGTGTGTGTGTGTGTCTGTGTGCGTGCATGTGTGTGTACATGCGCATGCATTTACGTATGTGTGTATGCAAGTTATTCCCTGAAGTCTCGTTGTTACTCTCGTTTTCGCAGGAAGTACAAGGTGGCGCTGCTAGCACCATGCCCAACCTCCTTCTTGGAAAAGGGTTGGCAACAAAGTCTGAAGCGCCTGTCTTTTCTACTATCTAAACCATAGCAGGGTGGGGGTGGATTAATGCTTCTCTAAATTGTATTCGCGCAAAATGAATGTAGCCGACCCTCGTACAATGGAGAGGAAAGTAAATGACCCACGATGTGAAAATGCCATAGAGATGATACATATATAAACACATCTTGATGTTGAAAAATAAATGAATGAAAAAATGACCAGAAGGACACTAGAATTAATCCTTTGAGTCCTGACCATCGTTTTACCGGTGGAAGAGAAAAATGACCTAATGCCCAGCCAGCGGTTGAACGGTGTGTAAACACTTGCAACTATTTTTTTATATCTACCGTGAAATATTACATAACAATTGTTTTGCGAATTTTGACTCAGGAGCTCAGGCAGAATTGTTAAAATTGTTTAGGACCGAAGGGCTCTAAGTTTTAAATGCTGTTACTGAATAAAGAAAGACTAAAATTACACAAAATAACTGTATTTATATATTGTGATTTTCCAAGCGTAGTTCAGGTGTGGCAATGGGAGGGCGCGGCCCCGGGAAGCTGTTCTCCAGGGCTGGGCACCTCTCGGTATAATTTTCTCAGTTGACCCTCTGTCCTTTGACAGAGAAGCTCCTGGCCGCACTCAAACCAAAGACAGAGACGCAACTGAGAGATGATAGGCCTGCGTTAGAAAATCCTCCAAGGAGGAATTTATACGCTTAGTGATTTTCCAAGCTTAGCTTAGATGTGGCACAAGGCCTGATAGTATGGGTATCGAACTCACTACGCCGTGGTAACTGTTCTAGCGAGACTAGCTTTCTAACACTTACACCGCCTCGAAGTAGCCCAAGTGTATTTATATATTTGGGAACATTAAAAGTCGTAATCAGTATTTAGTGTCTTTGTCATTGACACGAACTGCAATCTCAACTCGACGTGGGATGGAAGAATTCAACTTCAAGACATCAAAGACTTGCTACCATTCCTCTTGAGTGGAAGTCGAAATCACTTTCAAGTTCTTTGGTTTTCTATCCTCTCTACATACACCCACGTGCAAAGTAACTGAAACAACCGCTTTAGTTTCCTTCCTTTCAACATTCGGTCAGATTTAGACCCACTGGAGTGACAGGGTGTAATCGATTTCTATTTTTACCGCAGATTCGGTCATTTGCAGTGGTGTGCATTAATATGAATCTATTTTCGGAGTATATGATGAAATTTGTTTGGCTTTGAAAAATATTGCGTCATCCGTGATTGCATCAGATTTTCATCACGCCCAGACACTATTGACTCGACTTTCGATTAGTTGTACTATGGCCATTTTCTGCGATGGACGTTATTCCAAGAAAGCGTACGAAAATTGAAACGCTGCACAAACATTATGCCAAGCCTTACCAGTGAGCAAATCAGAGTAATATAGACTGGCTAGGAAACTCTCATGATTTAAATACATACAAGAATCTGTGCTTAATTTGCAAAGACATCCTGGAATGGAGCAACATGTGCACTGGGTCATGTTTCATTGGAAAAATACGAAAAAAGGTAAATAATATGGAATTATTTGTTTTGCTTCAATTAATTTGCATATGGTATGGTTCAAATGTTTGAGCAGGACATTCTTGTAATGTCGTCATCAGTGTGAAATTTCTATTTTACACATTTTTTTTTTGTTTTATTTTTTACAGTAACCTTCACTTTGTACGATGGTCATTCAAAAAATAAGGTGGATTTTTCGGTATAAGGACTTCAAATACAAATAGAAGCTTACTTTTTTAAAATTTTTCAACGTACTCTCCCAGCACTGTCCCACACTTTTCCCATATGTGCACAAGCTTCCGTATTCCCTCAGCGTAAAAATCTTTGGACTGATGTCTCAGCCAGTCGCTCACAACACTTTTGACTTCATCGTCACTTTTAAACTTCGTACCTCTCGTGAATGCTTTCAAGGGACCAAACAGGTGAAAGTCTGAAGGGGCAAGGTCTGGGCTGTAAGGGGGATAAGGGAGCAGTACCCAGCCCAGCTCGTTGATGGTCTGCACAGTTTGGGCTGCTGTGTGAGTCCTTGCGTTGTCATAATGCAAGATGACTCCTTCTGACTGATGACCTCTGCATTTATTCTTTATGTCTTTCATAGTCCTTGCAATGTCATCCACTGTCACCCTTCTGTCAGACTGAATGAGGTCATTGACTGATTCGATCACCTCAGAAGACCTCACTTCTGTAGGCCTCCCAGGCCTGACTTCATCCTCAACACTGCTCCGTCCTTCTTTAAACAATTTAGCCCACTTGTAGACATTTTTTTGGATGAAACATGTGGCACCATACACAGTTGATATTCACCTATGAATTTCAACTGGTTTGCACCCTTCAGCAACCAAAAACTTGATAATTGACCGCTGTTCAATCTTGGAGCATGCTTCTTGGTCGGCCATCTTTGTTAATCGCCAAAACTCTCAAATTTTTTTTTAATCTGCAAAAGAAATTAAATCCATGTGAAAAAGAAGTAAAACAAAAAAAAATAAAAATAAAAAAGAGTAAGCTTCTATCTGCATTAGAAGTCCTTATACCGAAAAATTCACATTTATGAATGACCCTCGTACAATGTCCTTTTTTTAAGTTTTTTATACAATTTCTCATGCGATCTAATAATTATTTTCTTTTCGGATGATAAATTATATAAAAAAGTCCGAATGTTATTTTTATCCGAGCGCTTTCGGCTATACATTTAGCCATTTTCAAGGATTATATTTTAACTGTTAAAATAAGAAATAGTTTTTTTGTATGTATGTTTGATCAAATGTTTTCATTTTTCAAAACATGGTCAAGATATTGTGTCCATCTTGATAGTTGATATTATTAAGTGTTGTTTATTTTTGTTTTTATTAATGAGGCCTCCATAATTTTTAGACTTTTTTGCATGTAGATGATGCTATTATATTTGTGTTGTCAACAAGTATGTTCCGAATAGTGTCTGGTAGGTCTCCATGAATATTTATGAGAAATTGTATAAAAAACTAAGAAAATGCACCTTATCTGTCGTATTCAATGATATGTGCATATATACATACATACCCCCCATATATATATATATATATATATATATATATATATATATATATATATATATATATATATATATACAAATGGTGATACTCGCTTGGAAACACCTCGGATAGTTCAACTTGCAGTAGAACAAATCGGTACCCGAGGAAAAATGGGGAATAAAAAAAGAAAGAACCAAAAACATTAAAACAAGGCGAAAACAATCGTCCAGTGTTCAAGCTCCAAGTCCAAAGGAAAAAAACACACAATGAGTAAAAAGACAACTACGTAAAGTGCTCAATACACACATCCGACGATCCGTTTAGGTTAAACCTAGGTAGGTTTGCCTGGCTCCTCAGGATTATCTTATTGTTGAGGGGTCTTCACTTTTTTACACAAATGTTCTCATCCAGGGTACGCATATACTACTGCTAGCGGATACCCGATGGAGACAGAGAGAGAAGTCGAACATAGTCGAACGTCGAAAGGAACGAGCGTACGAACGTAGCGGGCAAGAGTCACAGTAACGAACACTCAGAGTCATACAGCGATACGTCGATATCAAAGACTTAATATATATATTTGTCTACTAACCCCGCATTCCTGCAACTACTAACCAGTATTACCATTTTGTATTATTACGTTAATACATTTATTTTACTATATTCATTCTTGGCGTTTGTTATTATTTGGTACCGGATTTCATCTCGGAATCCACAACACTTATATATATATATATATATATATATATAATTAAGTAATTCATTGAGTCTGAAAGAAACCTCAACAGAATGCAGAAAGCACTGGACGGCCGTTTCGTCCTATATTTGGGACTCATCAGCAGTGCGCATCCACTACCGAGAATTGAAACCCTGACAGTTAGGTTGTCAAGCAAACATCGCGCCAACTGTGATATATATATATATATATATATATATATATATATATATATATATATATATATATATATATATATATATATATATATATATATATATATCACGTTCACGTATTTTAATTTCACTATAGCAGATGTTGTTGTCCCATGTGTTTCCCATGTTTTTCTTCTATTTTTCTTATTTATTTTTTGGGAAATGCATCCATTAAAGCTATTTTACGTAATAACCATCTCATGCTATTCATAAGTCTGCAGAAGTAATTCTGTTGCCATCGGTTTACCTGTTGAGATGTTAACTTCGTGTTGGATACTGACAACCTCACTATCTCTCTTTGAATTCTTCGGACGAATTTCCATAGAGCGCCATCCATTTTCCGATACAAAGCGTTCATGAAAGTCAGCAAGCTTCTTTAGAAGGACTAGCACATGTCTTGATGTCTTGATATTGCGAGTTTATTAGCAATCGTACATTGATACATTCTCTGTGATATTTCGATAACTTCCATTCTCTTTTTCCACAATATAGTTTCTTATTTTGAAACTTGAGTCTACAAAGATATTGTAAACGATCCATTCTTTATGCGAGCCGCGTTTGATCACGTGACATGAAACTTTTACACCCGTATATCATTATGGAACGATAATTGCCTTGTGGGGGTGTCAAATCCCCAAAACCGAGCGGTCTTAGAATTCTCGTCCATCGCGATGAACTGGAGTTCTCAAGGTGAGGCCTTATGCCTTGACCACTTAAGCTCGCACAGATCTCAAATGGAACTCCTACATACGATTCATCCCCAACTATGCCGGAAAAATGGTCGGGTTGCTGTACCGCTCCAGTAAGTACTTGGCTTCTGATACCCACTCTCTTTACAAGTGCCAGATCAGACCGAAAATAGAGTACTGCTTTCCAGGGTTCACGTTCCAGTCTAAATAGGGTTAAAAAGCATCTACACGGCCTTGTAGGTAATGAATTGTTTTCCACTGTTCAGCTCCACGAGAGCGCCTTCATTGCGTCTTCTTGGTCTCACATTTTTCACGGACCTGAGGCGGAACTACATTAAATCAATAGCTGCATCTACCGCAAGAAAAGTTGGTTCTCTGTCGCGCCAGGAGGTCTAGAAGGCTGAGTCCATCTTTCACATCTACAAATCTACTATTCGTCTATGCATGGAATACTGTTGCCATATATGGTCTGGTGCCCCCGCTGTTCATCTCGAGGTCCTCAACAAAATCCAAAGACGGATATGCAATGTGATCGGTCCTGGCTTGGAGTCTCGACCCCAGTCACTTTCTCACCGACCTAATATTGCTTCCCTGTGTCTTTTCTATAAATATTTTCATGGCATCTGCTCTGAAGAGATATTTTCACTGGTGACCCGACAGTATGAATATAAGGGTGCTACTAGGTTCGTATCTCGGTCTCATATTTTACTGTCGAAAAGGTTAAATGTAACCGCCTCTTCTACTCCAACAGCTTCTTCTCTCGCACTTCCTGACTGTGGAACTCATCTTACTTGCTTCCCTGAAAAACTATCCCTGTGCCTCTTTATATCCTTTCCTCATTCCATCCTATACCCCCAGTATTTTCCCTTATGTTCACTCTTAGTTTGCGTACTAGTGGCACTCCAGCCTATCTTGGGGCGAAATGCTTAAAAAGAAACAAAAAGACACTTCGACGAAAAGTTGCAAGCCTCTCGCTACTTTATCGCTATTTTTATGAAAAGTGTTCAGAATTGCCAGATTCCTTAGTCCTACCAGTTCTGACATTCACAGCCAAAACCCGCTATGCCACGCACATTGTAGCCAACCACCAATCATTGGTGAGATTTAACTCCCACACGAACAGCTTCTTCTTTCGAACCGCTTGTTTGTAGAACTTTCTTCCAACCGGATGCTTCACCGATCACTATATGCTTAACCTGTTCAAGTCTACGGTTTTTCTTCCCCATGTATCATAAAACTGTCTCGCAAACCTCTTAGTTTGTAAACCCCTACTTCGAGCGGCTATTGGGCCTTATACAGACTGGACATTATTGTACAACAAAAATAAAGAAATGTGGCCTGCATTATTTTCAGTATCATGTTCAGACTTGTATCTCCATTCGGACTGTGTTCACGTGAATACGAAAACTTACATTGTATACTCCGATGGCCTTCTAGTGTTTTCATATTCAAAAACACTCTCTGTTTTTCTTCTGGGATTTTCATTAAGCAAGGAAACGTATACAAAATGTAGAAGGAAAAGTGTATCGAGTAAACCATAAAGATTAAATGCAATCAGGTTTGATAATTTTAACATGAGAATTTGGCATGCACACCTTAATCTGGGATGATTTCAATCATGAGCAGATCTCAAAACTTTTGCACGAATTGTTGCCAGCATCCTTTGTACAATGTTCATGTGAATGCGACAACTAATATTACAACATTACAGTCCTTGATGACCACAGACAATACCCCTTAATACATTGTTGCATAATTATAACGTCTTAGAAAAATCCTGAATGCTCACACTATTTGTACGCATGCAGGTTTCCCCCCGGGACCCTCTTCTTAGACTTACATTGTTCATTATTGCTGTCAATGTCCATGCTGAGAAATCAGGGAACCTTCCCGATGACATCAGTTCTCAAGTTGGTATCTATAAAAGATATAATGCCGGAAATAATAATAATAATAATAATAATAATAATAATAATAATAGAAGATATGGACACCAATAATTACGGTTGTAGTTGGAGCCCTCAGATTGATTGGGAAAGGGACTGATAGACTCATTAAAGGGATTCCTGGCAGCCTATGCCTTAAAGAAATACCAAAAATTTTACTCACAAGTACAGATCACATATTACAAAGATCTTTATCTATATATAATATATGTGATCTTAGGTTTTTTTTTTTTTCATTTTTTGCAAAAAAATAATAAGTGGAGTAATAGATAGCGGCTCGGATTGAGGAATCGGGGAGCCGAGTTCGAATAACATCTGAGTCCATTATATTCACTTACGTGCTAATACCATTGGGAAAAGTATGAATCCTCTTCTCCTCCCCCCAGCTATGGGTAAATAGCAGAACAGATCGGTTTCTATAACCTTGGATGGCAACTGGTCTACTGCAGAAAGAAATGGTAACCTACTGCGAAATATATATATGTGTATTGTATGTATTTAGGAAGCAATTTTTCATTCATACATGTTTCGTTAAATAATATAGACAAGTGTTGTCCATTTATTCTATGTAAATTCTTTCCATATCGTATGATAAGCTTAATAACATTATCATTAAACGAAGAAAGAAAAATCACAATATCGATACATATTTTTTAATCCAATCTAAGCTTTCGGCTTACATAAGCCATTATCAGAGATGACAATTTTAGTAAAATATATTAAGCAATACACGGACAAAAAAGTGATGATAGTCTGTTTCTGTTTACATTGATGATTTCCAAGCAACGCTAAACACGTGCATCTAAGACGTTGGAAGCGAAAATCGCACCACAGCTCATGGCGTCACACATGACCACGCGAGAGTGAATTCAAGAAGTATTAAGTATGGGAAGCCGTTGGTATAAATCAATGGCTTCTGTTACCAATTATAGGCATTTAAGAATATTTGTGGAGATTTCATAGTTTATTTTGTTCAGGTTAAGTTTCAACTGTTTTATGTATATCGCTTCAAGAATTTCTAGTTTTAGTTTATTCTGCCTCATCAGTAATATATCGAAAGATACATGATCGCCTACGCGTGTATCACTCATGGCACATAACTGACTGATCAGTATAAAATGTCATGAAGCCATTTCTGACATTGGGAACCTAAAGGAAATGACTATACAACAGAAATGAAAGGAAATAATAATAATAATAATAATAATAATAATAATAATAATAATAATAATAATAATAATGATAACGCAGAAAATGCTATGACCAAAAAAACAGCATTTCTCGAAGCTAATAGACCAGATATAGTCTTAAATGACATTAAAGAACAACGTTCTTTGAAATAAAAGTCCGTGAGAAAAATATGATAAGTTCTCTAAATATAAGAATGTGAAAATAGAAAATGAAAGGAATGTGGCATTTAAAGACAATCATTTTTTTCTTGGAATTGTCGGAGAGCTCGGAATAATTAAGTAGGAATGCTGATGTACACATTAAGAAAATCCCATTATTCGAGTAATTATGAGAACGCTCAGAATGATTAAAGACAGCGAGAAATACTAAGAAATCCCAGTAAATCAATCTTTATCTGGCATACCAAACATTTTATTAATGACTTCTTTTCACAAACCCAGGAAAAAGAAAAAAAACTCTTTCAATAACTTAGAGCCCACGTGATAGATTTAGCAAATAATTACATTATACAGCACATCAAATTAATTAAAAGAAGAAAACATTAGTAATAATAGTAATAATAATATAATAATATCCGATTATAACTGTCCTTGTCCTTCCTTTTCTTAATTTGCACGACCGTTACTTCCTGTCAATACATCATAAATAATTGACTATTACGCATTTCGATCGCTTGCAAAGCGGGAAAAAGACATTGGTTTTCAATGAGAAAATGAATGAAAGAAAAAAATAAAGAGAAGATAGACGTGGAGAGAGATTATCAGATTAAGCCGATGCGAACAGATACTATACACTGATCACGGCTAAAAGACCGAGAAATAATGGCGGCCGCGATAAACACGCCATTTTTCAGGTGCACAGAATCAAACAACGGGAACCGAGTAATGCAATCGTTAAAAATCCAATTACAATAAATAAAATAAAATAACATCGTCTGTTGAATTATTGTTAAATTATTATTAAGAGAAATGTTCGCAAGGCGGGGAGATAGATAGATAGATAGATAGATAGATAGATAGATAGATAGATAGATAGATAGAAGGAAAGAAAGAAAAAAGGGAAAAAAAGAAAGAAACAAAGAAAGAAAGAAACATAAAAAATGGTTAACGTCTCCGAACAATACCTCATAAATAATGGAGTATGGGCACCTCGTGGCGGTCTAATGGTTAGCAGGCTTGTCTCGCTAGAACAGTTACGACTGAAGAGTGAGTTCGATCCTTACTGGGTGCCCCATACTTTCGGCCTTGTGCCACATCTAAGCTACGCTTGGAAAATCTCTAAATAATGGAGCATTAAGTTTTGATCGTGTCGAACGAGGAGGAAAATACACTACTTGATTTCAGTGAAAAAATGAATGAAAGAAAAAATAGAAAGAAAGAATAGTTTAATAGCTGTTTCAATGAAATAGAAAATTTTTTTTAATTTCATTCATATTTCTGATTGTCATTGTAATATTTCTGAAACTTTTTAAGCTCAAATATTTAACGACGTAATAGGGGAATTTCTACGTAAAACCCTCAATGAGCTTATACAGTCATTAACTTAAGTTAAGATTCATCAGATAGACTTTTGTTTAAGTTTCTTGAGGATCATCCAATGGATTCATTCTGGCAATTCTTGCATTTGATTGAGTAAATTCCACCTTCAAGTCTTGGCTGGTTGTTTTGGTTTTTATTGATTAAGTCTTTGATTGTTTTAGATTTAGTTGTGACAAATTTTGAAGCTAACAGCGTCTCTCGTCTTGTGCGCATGTGCAGACGTGGTAACATCAATGAAGCCCAGTCCGATGAAATCCTAACAGATTAAACGGGTCAGAAACCTTTTTTCCGATTTGTCATACTATTTTCCTATCTCTCTCTCTTTTTCTCTCCCCATCTCTCTCTCTCTCTCTATATATATATATATATATATATATATATATATATATATATAAGAACATCTCTACCATTACAGCCATCTATACGTACGTACGCATAGATACCTACATATATGGACATACATACATATACTAGCCGACATGTATCTAGATATAATATTTTCGAAGTGTAGCAAAATGGAGTCATGTTAGAAGAACCTGGGCTTTAACTCAACCCTATTTAAACACAATTATAAGATATAAAAAAAAACTGAAAACGAAATAAAATTATTGTTAGGTACGAATATATAATCACTAATTATTTCCCTTAGATGTATATTCCTCGGTCACTTCTTCAACACGAAATCTAATATGGATCGGGAAGTTTTTTTTTTAAATGTCCCTTTTGTGTTCATATATATTTTTGTTTAAGTTTCTTGAGGATCATCCAATGGATTCATTTTGGTAATTCCTGAACTTCATAGAGTAAATTCGTCTTTCAAATTTTGGCTTGTTGTTTTCTTTTTTATTGATTAAGTCTTTGATTGTTGTAGATGTAGTTGTGACAAATTTTATGTTGAGTTTAGATAAGTTCCATTTGGTTGTAGTTGCCATAGAGTTAGTAAGTAAAATAATATATATTTTTGGATTCGTTGGGTTTCTAAGGAATGAGACCTCTTATACTTTGGAGTATTTTAGAAGCCTTTTCTTTTGCATTGAAAATGAAATAGTTAGGGTATTGAAGTGTCTTGAATGTATTTCAGTATATTTCTCCTCAATATATTAGGAGGTATGGTGGACTGATGGAGAGCAGATCAGATTGAGGATTGACTCAATTCAGGTTTTATTTTCATTTATTGATTTTTTTTCTTTCCTGACGCTTACATATCCCACACTGTTTCAGTTTCAACTTAATAAAAACGGGCAATAAATTGAATTAACCCAGTTTGCGAAACACTGCAAGCCTCTTACTACTGTAGTGCTATTTCCAGACATTTTCATCTCAGTGGATTATTTTATCTTTGAACCAAAGAATTCCCTATGTCAAAATTGGGATCCATTTTGTTACAGTGAACAACCAATGCATTTTGTGTGCTGTTATTTAAAATGTCCCTTTTGTGTTCATATAGTCTTTTGTTTACATTTCTTGAGGTTCCTCCAATGTATTCATTCTGGCAATTCCTGCATTTGATAGAATAAATTCCAAGTTTTGGCTGGTTGTTTTATTTTTTATTGACTAAGTCTTTCATTGTTTTAGATGTAGTTGTGACACGTTTTATGTTGAGAATTAGATAAATTCCATTTGGTTGAGTTGTGATAGAGTTAGTGGGTAGAATAATATATTTTTTGCATTCGTTGGGTTTGTCAAGAAGGACAGCTTTTCTACTTTGGAATATTTTATGAGCCTTTTGTTTCGCATGGAAAAACTACTTTACCTTTCTTAGACCCCATGATACACCAAACTAACAACAGCCTAGAACTTAGTGTCCACCGAAAATCAACCAGTAAAAATGACTTAATATACTTCTCTTACAATCATAACAACATCTGGAATGGTGATTAGATTCTATTTTAAGAGCACTCAGAAGGTCATCAATATTTACACGAAGAGGGAAAATATATTGAAAATACTTTCAAGACTCTTCAGTACCTTTGAATCAAAAATATTTTTCAAAAATATTATTTCCAAAAAATTTGAAACAACCTGCGTCTCTCGTTTTACGCGCATGCGTAGACGTGCAACATAAACAAAGATCAGTTCGATGAAATCCTAACGGCAGAAACAGTATTGTTTGTTGATGTATAAAATTACTCAAAATCTTATATATATATATAGACATTTTTATGTTTAACATTCTTTTTGTAGATACAAGTATTTAAGTAAATGCTCTCTTTTTTTAATAATAAACAGTATTAAATAGCATTTACCAGGCTGAATGTCCGAGAAATTTTCATAACAAAAATACGTCCTCCGACAGGATTCGAACCTGTATCCTATGCAGAACCGTCATATCGCCTGACATACCTTAACCGTTTCGGCCACTGAGGATCGTTTGGTTTGCAAGGTCGAATTTACTGTTTATAAACTTCAATCTTCCATGAATCTCTCACATGACTTCTTTCTCTCTTTTTCTCTTTATGTCTTTTTTCTCCTCTCCCCCTTCTATATCAATATATAACTTCCGTTAAGTTAACCGATTTAATGTGTCAATGTCTGGAATTCCTCAAATAATATTAAATTTGAAAGAATAGAAATTTTAAATTACATCTAACTCAATCATGTCTCTCCCCCCTCACTTCTTCACTTCGTTAATTTACATATCTTTATTACTGGGCGTCAAAAATGTGTAAATTTCTTTTCATTTTTCGTTTCAGCCTTTGGAAGTAAAGTCTGATGATCCGCGGTCCTTTAAAAGGGCTGTGGTGAAATAATTTATTACATGGAACGTTAAAGTGGTCTGTTTTTATTTTTTATCTAATATATATATATATATATATATATATATATATATATATATATATTATAATTATTATTTTAAAAATATGATTCCATCGCTACATAAGAGTGCTCATGTTTCAAAAACAGAAGCTAAAACCTTCAATTTAATTATAGAAATTAAATTGAATAAAACTACCCAGATCTGTTTCATCTTCAAGCGAAGTTGTTCGAAATGAAACAGAGCTGGGCACTTTAATTCAATTTAATTTCTACAATTAAATTGAAGTTTTTAGCTTCTGATTTTGAAACATGAGATCTCTAATGTAGCGATAGAATTATATTTTTGAAAACATAATTATAATTTAGGATCTACTTGTTTATTTAGCTCTGTTTTTTAAACATAAAAACAAAAATACTACAGAACTTCGAAATATTAACCGAAAGGTTCTTTCCTATTTTCTATATATTTGCACACACACACACACACACACACACACACACACACACACACACACACATATATATATATATATGTATAAATATATATATATATATATATATATATATATATATATGTATAAAACAAATAATATGTTGCAAATTAAAAAATATAATGTTTTTTATGAAAGAATGTATCTATATATATTGATTTGATATTTCAGATATCTATAAAAGGCAGGATGTGTGTGTGTGTGTGTGTGTGTGTGTGTGTGTGTGTGTGTGTGTGTGTGTGTGTGTGTGTGTATACCGAATGCACGGCTCCAATTTTCGACGGATTTTCACCAAAATTTACATGCACATGCTCCAAGTTAGCGGGAAGGCCAAGACCGACTTTGCATTTCCCAACTCCCATCGATAGTGGAAATAATCGATTTTTCATGCTTCTACGGCAGTTTTCATGTAGTTTGCGGCCATTTTCTACGGCCCAGAGTGAGATCCTATAGCTGGCTGCCACGAATAGGCAGGAAGATTCTGTTGGCCAGCGTGAGAGCCAACAGCTGACTGACACGAATGTTAACTAGCATGCGAGCATGCAAAAAAAATCGATAGCTGCATTCATCAAAAGTGGGAAAAATTTAAATCTGCATGGCACTTTACTCCAATTGGCTCATTCGCTTGCTTAAATTCAACATTGATACTGATTCCGCAGAACTGTGTTGGGTGTGAAAAAGTATTTGTGTTAACATTCTTTTTTCATTCGGTTTTTCTAGTTACGAGTCCTTTTTTAAAGCTGATCGTTTTGTGTTCATTTTGTTTAGTTCTTTTTTCGTAACAGATTTAATGTTTAGTATAGAGCTTAGAAAAAATTCGCAGTGTGATATAGGCAAGAAGTAAGGCATGTAGCAACATCAGCACGACAAAGGGAACTACTTTAAAGGCAAGGAAGAGCAAAAATATTTTAAGTCATGTGATAGCGATTGCTGTATGAGTCGTACGAATTTTTAATCAAGCACGGGCAACGCCGGGCCATGCTGCTAGTATATATATATATATATATATATATATATATATACGAGGGTCATTCAATAAATAATTGAATTTTTCGGTATAAGGACTTCTAATACAGACAGAAGCTTACTATTTTTTCAACGTAGTCTCCCAGCACTGTCACACACTTTTCCTATCTGTGCACAAGCTTCCGTATTCCTTCAGTGTAAAAATCTTTGGACTGATGTCTCAGCCAGTCGCTCACAACACTTTTGACTTCATCGTCACTTTTAAACTTCGTGCCTCTCGTGAACGCTTTCAAGGGACCAAACAGGTGAAAGTCTGAAGGGGCTGTAAGGTGGATCAAGGAGCAGTTCCCATCCCAGCTCGTTGATGGTGTGCACCGTTTGGGCTGCTGTGCTGTTTGTGCTCTGCAGTAAGCATCTTTGGCGCCCACCACCAGCTGACCTTGTGTGCTGTCCCAACAGATAAGCTAATAGTCCTTGTAATGCCATCTACTGTCACCCTTCTGTGAGACTGGATGAGGTCATTGACTGATTAGATCACCTCAGGCGACCTCACTTCTGCAGGCCTACCAGACCTGTCTTCATCCTCAACACTGCTCCGCCCTTCTTTAAACAATTTAACCCACTTGTAGACATTTATTCGGCTGAAACCTGTGGCACCATACACAGTTGACATTCTCATATGAATTTCAACTGGTTTGCACCCTAAAGCAACCAAAAACTTGATAACTGACCGCTGTTCAGTCCTGGAGCATGCTTCTTGGTCGGCCATCTTTGTTAATCGCCAAAACTTTCAAAGTTTTTTTTTTAATCTGCAAAAGAAATTAAATTCATGTGAAAAAGTAGTAAAACAAAAAATAAAAAATAAAAAAGAGTAAGCTTCTATCTGTATTAGAAGTCCTTATACCGAAAAATGTCACCTTATTTATTGAATGACCCCCGTATATATATATATATATATATATATATATATATATATATATACACACAGTGTAACCCGGACCTAAGAGACCCGGGTATAAGAGAAACCCGGATATAAGAGAGATTTTATCTGGTCCCAAATTAGAGTCAAAATAGACCAAACTCGGATATAAGAGAAACACGGATATAAGATACTTCTTCTCCGGTTCCGACAACTCTCTTATAACCGAGTTACACTGTATATATATATGAATTTAGTTGCGAATTCTTCATTAGCAATATAATTATTTCTTACCCTGTAAAATGTTTAATGCATTGTTTATTTATTCATGTTACTTTTAAAGTATGGTTTATTTCATTTGTATTGTGAAGCATGCCAGAGACCCAGTGAACTTTTACTAACTGTAATGAAACTATAAAACATGTAAATTTACATTCGCCTTTGAAACTCTGTAGTCTGATAAGTAAATTCCAATTTGCACATATTTGTCACTTCCAAACAAAATCTAATCTAAATATGGGTCTAAATCTGATATCAAATGTAGAGGAAGACAAAATTGGATGTGAAAAAGTTTGTTTCAATCCTTAAATTATATCTTGAAACGGAGGGAAGTTTAATCAAATGTCGGGTGCGGCAAATAAGTTGACAAGAAAGTGGTTTAAATCAGAATTTAAAAGCGAGAACTTAATCTCCTTTTCGAAAATAGTGGGGACTAAATCATATGTTAAAATTGTATTAGCTGAATCAAATGTTAAAAATGTAGAGTTTAAATATGATTTTAAATTTGGGGCCTAAATCAGCAGAAGTTAAATGCTGGGTGCAAATAAGTTATTAAATATGAATTTAAATAAGGTTTTACATGTGGGGTCTAAACCAGAATTTAAGTGTGGGGTTAATCAGATGCTGAGTGAGGCTAGATAAGATCTTAAATGTGGAAAGTCAAAATCATTTTTATATTAGTACTTAAATATATCCTTTCTTATTAAAAAAATTAAATTTTTTTATCCCGCTTTACAGATTTTCGTGTTTTGTTTTGATTTTTAAAAACTTCGGGGTTTTTTTTTGTTGTTGTTTTTGTTGGTTTTTTTTTTTTTTTTGCAATCTCGCATGTTTCATTTTGTCATTTAAGCATTTTGTAATGGCGATAAAATTTGCCTTTTAATTTCTAAAGAAAAGAGCCTCACGATGCAATTGTCTGGCTTTTCATGTCTCGCTCTCGAAACTGCTATATTTCATTTTCGAATCTGTGAAGTATCTTCGCTCACTTTTATTATTACGTTAATTTTATTTTGTTTTTTTTATTGCCTTTCATTTGTCGAAGAAAACAAAACGCCAGCAAAGGGCTTCAAATATGGCCTCGTTCTCAACCAATAATGTGTGAGCTCTGTCACGTGATCACTCAAGGCCAATGATATTAAGCGGTATACAATAAACGAATGGCTCCCGGGGGACCAAGCACCAGAATAATAAAACGAAAGAAAGAAAGAAAGAAAGAAAGAAAGAAAGAAAGAAAGGAAGAATAAATGAATGAATGAATGAATGTTCCAGAGCTGCTGGAAAAAAATGGAGAAGAGTTTTCGGTATATATGAAAACAAAATAATTAGCAGAAGACAATTTAAAACTGATTTTCCTGTCTTGGCTATTTTCAAAATTTGACAAACGCAGATTCATCTAAGTTTTTTTTTAATCTTCTCATTTCTTTCCTTTTTCCTTTATTTTTTTTATTAATTTTTCTTCTATCTCTGTACCCTTTTTCTTAATCTCTCCTCTCTCACACACACGCACATGCGCACACGGTTTCTTCCTGTTTCTTTATGGCCTTACATTTTTCTTTCCAGTTTTTCTTTCCTCTCTATCTCTCTCTTTCTCTCTCTCTCTCTATCTTTGTTTTTTATTTTCTCTTCACTCCTTCCATTGTTCCTCATTTATTGTTTTACTTCATTCATATCTTTCATTCAATCTTTCTTTTTTCCTATCATTTGCTCACTTTTAGCTTTTACCTTGTTTTATTTTTTTTCACTATTTTTCTTCCTTTCTATCATTCAGTTTTCTTTTTCTTTCCTTTCGATTCTTCATTATTTTCTTTCTTTTCTTTCCGACATCTCTTTTTACCTTTATTCTTTAAATATATTTTTCACTCTTTCTTTTCTCATTTCAAATTCCTTCTTTCTCTCTTTCTTTTTCCTATCACATTTCTTTTTCCATCGTTGTTTTTATCTTATTTTCGTTATTGCTTTTCTTTCATACTAGGTCACCTACATTTTTTTTTCATCCTCTCTTTTTTATCATTCTTATTTCATTATTACAATTTTGCCTTTCTTAATGACCTTCGCGCTTTTCATATATGTATATCTTTATATTCCTCTCTCTTTTCCTTTAACTCTATTTAATGTCTTTTTCTTGGATTTTTATGCTTTCTTTCCTTCTTCTTCTAACTTGTTCTTTCTTTCTTTTTCTTTCTTTCTTTCTCAAAAATATACAATCACTTTCTGAACTGGACCTATAATTATTATCTGAAATATATTTAATCTATTTCCTAATAAAAAATAATTTATATACACTGCAGGTTTTCTCCCTCATATATATATATATATATATATATATATATATATATATATATATATATATATATATATATATATAAAAAGAAAGAACAGTAAGATATAAAATCCGGTGTTCTTATAGATATTTTTATTTTTACACAATAGTGCTCAATGTAAATTGACAGAGCATTAATATTATAAATTAATTGATTTAAAATATGGGTTTTTCGCTACACAGTGATAACCATGTTTCAGAAATGGAAGCTAAAGCTTTCGAATTTAATTTTGTTATTAACCAAAGAAAATTCGCTTGACGAGAAAATGGAACTAATGTAAAAATGAATAGTAAAATCAACAAATAGGAATCATTTCGAATGTGTCATGTATTTTTGTGCAATTGTTATAGTAACACATTAGAACACAATTAAAAGGTTTATTCGAAAATCGGACATCATTTTCCGAAAAATCTAATATCATTTTCCAGCGTATACACAAAGTGCATCACATATTGAGGACACATAATCATTACGAATGAGTCATATATTTCTGTGCAATTATTATAATAACATATCGGGACATAATTAAAAGATTTATTCGAAAATCTGATATTATTTTCCGAAAAATCTAATTCTATTTTCCAGTGTATGGCTGGGTTGCGTCACCTTTGAGGACACATTAATCATTTTGAATGTTTCATATATTTTTGTGAAACTATTATAATAACATAAAAGATTTATGCGAAAATCTGATATTATTTTCCGAAAAACCTAATTCCATTTTCCAGTGTATAACCAGGGTGCGTCACATATTTGAGGGCACTTTAATCATTTTGAATGTGTCATATATTTTTGTGCAACTATTATAATAACATATCAGGACACAATTAAAAGATTTATTCGAAAACCTGATATTATTTTCCGAAAAACCTAGTACTATTTTCCAGTGGATACGCAGGGTGCGTCACTTAACCATAGGACTGTGTTTTTTGCATTCTGTTGAGGTTTCTTTCAGACTCAATGAATTACTTAATTATAATTATCAAATCCTCTTAACAATTTCTATCATGTGCATATCATTGCTTGATCCGGCTTCGAATGCTTCAGTTTGAGCGGCTTGGTGATAGTAGCCGTGGCTACTTGGGGTACAGTCCTATGGTTACAGGGAATTTCAGTTGAGTTCCACCACGGAATATGTGAGCGAGCGGTGGTATATTGAGTCTGATTTGCTACCTCTTCGTCACCGAGGCCCGTTGGATCAGTTGTTATGATGTTTGCTTAACAACCAAATTTTCAATTCTCGGTAGTGGATGCGCACTACTGATGAGTCCCAAATATACGACGAAACAGCCGTCCAGTGCTTTCTGCATTCTGTTGAAGTTTCTTTCAGACTCAATGAATTACTTAATTATAATTAGCAAATCCTCCTAATAATTTCTAATATATATATATATATATATATATATATATATATATATATATATATATATTAAATTACTGATACATATATATATATATTAAATTACTGATACACACATATACAGTGTAACCCGGATATAAGAGAGTTGTCGGGACCGGAGAAGAATTATCTGATATCCGGGTTTGTCTTATATCCGGGTTTGGTCTATTATATATACATTAACACAGGCTCTAATTTGGGACCAGAGAAAATCTATCTTATATCCAGGTTTCTCTTATATCAGGGTCTCTTATATCCGGGTTACACTGTATATATATATTAATTTACTGATACATATATATATATATATATATATATATATATTAATTTACTGATACATGTATATATATATATTAATTTACTGATACATATATATATATATATATATTAATTTACTGATACACACACACACACACACATATATATATATATATCTATATATATATATATATATTGAATTACTGTTACACTAAACTTTAGTCGGTATGGTGAAGGTAAAATCAATCAGCTAATTTACCAACTTTTACACATATTAATTACATATATACACTCATATATATGGCTAAAACAAGTTTCGCGGCTAACCCATTCAGCAGTATATTTTAACTTATATTAATCAATTCATGTGCCTTGGCGTCTGATGATTGCTAGCGACGTTTTACTTCTGCGTATTGACTTCGATGTTTATTGGCCACTCCTAAAAAATTCAAAATTAAATAGACCACCAAGGATGGTTATGCCGGAAAGGATATTTCAAGTCGTACGTTTTAACTTAAAATTCAGAACATTATTTGATTATTTTATTTACATATATATATATATATATATATATA
>OZ038513.1:37295170-37300170 GCA_964036315.1 Acanthosepion esculentum
AAGGGTTACGCAAGGGTAAAAAAGAAAATAGAGAAACGCTGCTCTATAGAATCCAGAAGCGTCTCAGTGTCCTTGTGGGTAACAAATTATTTTCCACCCTACCGACCCTCTCTCACAGACAAAACGCCACAATGGTGAATATTCAAGAGGAAACACATTTAGTTCCACCAATTTTAACCTTCACGGCGAAGACCCAGCATGCAACGCACATTATAGCGGACCACCCTCCTTGTATTCCTTTAGTGAGATGTAAGTTCCACTTCTTCCCACGAACCACTTCCTTGTGGAACCGACTCCCAAGTGGTTGTTTCCCCGATCACTGAAATCATAACCTGTTTATATATAATGCTACCACAAAACTGAAATTTTTGTGTCCGATCGATTTTTTTTTTTCTGGTGAACAAAAAATTGACTATTTTGTAAAACCAACAACGGACTACAGTATACTGTATCGCGGGTCGCGTGAAGCTTGCGGGCCTCATCATTTTGCGGGCCTCTTGTAGCCCGCGGACCTTATTTTGCGTAGGGTTGCTCTAAATAACAGCTGAGAACTTTATTCATGGAAGTTCTGTTCATCTTAGTATCCGCTGATTTATATAATTTTAAGTTTTCATACTGTTGCTTTCCTACTACAATACGCAAGGGATTACTAAATGAGATTGTCGTAAAGACGTAAAAGCTGCACAAATAGATGTGTATTATGAGGATATGTGGGATAGATAAGAATTGACCTCTAAGTTGAAAAGGTTAACATTGTCTTGTTCGGGGATACATACTCTCATGAGTCTTCACCACAGAATAGCAGTTCTGAGTAGGAATCTGCTTGAGTAGAACTTGTAGAAGTTATTAAGAAGTTATTAAGAAGGTGTATTTTCTGGTGGAAATCATTATATATATATATATATATATATATATATATATATATATATATATATATATATACATTGAAACATGAGAACTCTTATGTAGCGAAGGAATCATATTTTTTAAATAATATATATATATATATATATATATATATATATATATATATGAAGAAATACAGTCTTAAAGTGTGCTATATTTATGGGATAAAGTGCTCAATATCAGAGATAGAGCGTGTGTAAATATAAAAGTGAACATAGAAGTCAACACTTAGAGGCGACAGTCTGTTTCTTGCTAGATGCCATCGTCAGGCAACTAGTGCTGTTATTTTCTCGGCTATTTATATATACGAGTCAGTGGTGCATTGTGAGTAGTCTATTTTGGCGGTTATTTTTACCGAAAGTCGTTTATTTGTTTATTTATTTATTAGTGTCAAATTATTTTGCTTGTTTTTATGTAATTTTATTTTTATTTTTTATCTTATATATTTATTTATTTTATTTTGATCGGTGTTTTTATTAACGTAGTAAAAATTTGTTTATATAGCTTATTGTGGGTAGTCTATTATGGCCTTTATTTATTGGCATATATATATATATATATATATATATATATATATATATATATATATATATATATATGTAGAATGATTGAAAAGTAACTCCCTATTTTTGTATGGTGAACGCTTTCGTCTTGAGAAAGTTATATTTAGGTGGGAGAGAGTCCATCATATATAAAATAGGGAGTTACTTTTCAATCACCCTATATATATATATATATATATATATATATATATATATATATATATATATATATATATATATTGTCATCCACAGACAGACTGTTTCGCAGCTCATCAGTGTGGCTAGACGTCCGGTTGCCTCTAGCTAGAATCGAAACCCGACTCAATTTGCGTCAGTCGGAACTTCTCCCACTAAGCCGTCAGGGATGGAGGTGAATTTTCTCGTGTTTATTTTTAGATTTAGAAAAACACACAGTGACTGACAGTGACTCAATTCTGCTCAAGAGTCGTGCAATATTAGCTTAAATAGTCACTGTTTACAAATTCACACCTCAAACCAGAGAGCTCAACAGAAATTAATTTTTCAGGAGCCAATATTTTTGTCATCCACAGACAGGCTGTTTCGCTGTTTCACAGCTCATCAGTGTGGCTAGACGTCCGGTTGCCTCTAACTAGGGTCGAAACCCGACTGAATTTGCGTCAGTCGGAACTTCTCCCACTATGCAATAATTTTGCTTAAAATATCTGTTAATTTTTCAAAACAAAGCATTTACTCAGAATTCGTAAAATTTACAACACTTCTGTTACTCCTTACATAACTAAAATTCGCAAGAGATTACTAAATGAGATTGTCGTAAGGATGTAAAAGGTGAACAACGAGATGCGTATTATGAGGATATGTGGGATAGATAAGAATTGACCTTGAAGTTGAAAAGGTAAACATTGTCTTGTTCGGGGAAACATACTCTCATGAGTCTTCACCACAGAATAACAGTTCTGAGGAGGAATCAGCTTGAGTAGAACTTCCTCCTTACCAAAAGAACACGCAGGAGATCAGAAAGAGGCGGGTATGGCGGTTTGAATTGGCGAACTTACGTAACTTTTCAAAAAATGTCAAATAAATCGATCGACACGTTACAAACAAATCCCCGTGGTACAGAAATGCTTTTCTCCTTCGTTTTTTTTAAAACGTAGTGCGTGTCTCAAATAAGATTAAGTAAAACTTTAAACTTCCTAATTTTCCTCAAAAAAGTATATTTTATTTTTGCCAAATTTCTGAAACGGAATGTTAACTTTTGTTTACAAATGTCCGCAAAGTGGCCGAATGTGTAGATTTTAATTTAATCTTTTAACCTTGAATAAAGGCTAAGAGTAAAGATCAGGAAACATTTAAAAATTAATTTTGAACCTTAGGTGTCGCTTTGTTGGGAGGTCACCACAAACACACACACACTCTCTCTCTATCTATCTCTCTTTGTCTCTGTCACACACACATATATATATATATATATATATACTCGCCTCTCCCATCGAATTCGACCTATGAGGGTCAAGCAGATCAGTTCCTAGGAAACCGACAGCCCGACAATAGCATGATTATAGTGCTGAAGGTTTCGTGCAGGACCATCCACACTTTCTGAAGGGCCGAATACAGAGACCTGGTGCACTATGGGCCACAAGGTCCCCAAACAACCCTCCACAGCTTTTGAATTCAGAGTTGTCCTTCTCATAGACCAGTTGCCATCCAATGCTATAGAACCCAGTCTGTCCTGCTATTTACCCATAGTTGGAGGGAGAAGAAGAGGATTCACACCTTTCCCAAGGGTATTAGAACGTAAGTGAATGTAACGGATTCGACTGGAATTCGAACTCGGTTCTCCGATTCCTCAATCCAAGCCGTTATCCATTACTCCAAGTAACGTCTGTTAACGTATGTAGTAATGAAATTAAATGGTTTACTACATAAGCCAGACGTTAGAAAGGTGTACGTGTCATTGCAGCGTGCCTTTGACAGAAAAGAAATAGTGTCTATACTAGTAAAGAGACCTGCCATTGATGAGAGAAAATAATTTCAAAGTAATAGATTATTAGAGAGTTACAAAATATCAGAGATAATCAGAGGCGGAACGGAAATAAGTGGCACCGCCAAAACAAAGAGAGGAGCGCGGTAAGAAACGAAAGTTTGTCGAGTTCACCGTCCCAGGCTACACGTTCCTAGGCCCCGGAACCGATTTGAAGAGACTAAAACACATGCCGGTACTTAATAAGCTAGACAAGGCAGCTAAAGAACATGACCTACAATACGCAAACCCGAACATTACGACAGAAGAAGCGGATGAACAATTCCTCGAAAATACAGTGTAAGCCGGATATAAGAGAATTGTCGGAACCGGAGAAGAAATATCTTATATCCGAGTTTCTCTTATATCCGGGTTTGATCTATTTTGTTTAGGTAAGTATGGCTCTAATTTGGGACCAGAGAAAATCTCTCATATATCCGGGTTTCTCTTATATCAGGGTCTCTTATATCCGGGTGACACTGTACTAAGGGAACAGGCTTCGTTGGAGGACTTGCTAGAGCGGCGATTCCTGATAAATGGGCGCTTGGATTGGACGCCTACTTTCAGAGGCGATATCGACGGCAATCAATTCGATAGTGTTGATAGTTCTGGTCGTACTAGTGGTATACAAGGCATGGAGACTTGTGATGCAGTCCAGTAGAATACGTCGGAGAGGGGAGTCGGTAACGGATGGACCGCAACAGTTATAGGTCAAGTGTTACCGGGTCCGAGTAACAAATTCGTACAACAAAACTGCTTCAACAGAACATTTAAAAACATGATAACAAACAACTGACATGAATAGCGTCAAGGGTACATTCACCAGATGTGAAAATTATACACAATCTACCGATTTGAAAAGCCTGAAAGCAATCGGACAGTACGCATGGGCACAGCCAGAATCGGCAGATTACATTGTTCCATACTTCTTAACTACATGGGTTACACCTTCGAAATGGGAGGCCACAATTAGAAACGCTACGTCATACCGAATAACTAAACAGGGATTCAAGATAGACAACATCATAGCTGGAGAATGGATGACTAAAAACAACGAAGTTTTCGTACCAAATCCACTACCATACTTCGAATTATACGTAGACAGGGGAAATTATATCGGTTACGGTAACGTACAAGGAATAACCAGCATACCTAACAAAAAATTCACCGAGATACAACCTATGAGAGGTACCGACGCTGAACTGCCAAAATACAAATACTCGTACGGTTTCCCAATCAGTCTTCTTAACACCATGGAAAACACTAGCGCACAGATCAACTCAAACACCAAACAAACAGATATACCCAAGATAGATCTGCGCGACTGGAGAGAAATGGACAACGTCGTTAAACTGACACAGGGAGACACATTGCGGCGGTGGGGAAGGACATACACTACGATAGGACGCTGATAGTAACCCGTAACTGACACTTCCACGGGCAAGTGCCAAAGGGATTGATCCAAGGGAGAACCAATAAGATTTTCACTAACGTGTCAACTCGAACTGCGGTAGGGGTGAAGAATGGAAATTTCATTAACATATAATGTATAA
>OZ038513.1:37305170-37323465 GCA_964036315.1 Acanthosepion esculentum
TAAAGAAAACATCTGTGAAAAAGATGTAGACACAAGAGAAGTAAAAGTAGAGAAGAAAAAGGAAAAGAATGATTATAAAAAAAACAGAAAAAATAAACGATTATAATTAACGTGAACATAAAAAAATCTTCTAGAAGAAGAAGAAACTGAAGATGAAGGAGAAAGAAAAATGAAAAAGCGGAGAAGTAGTAGATGTAGCGAAGGAGAAAAACAGCGATTATAATTAAAGAGAAGAAGAAGAAGAAGAAGAAGAAGAAGAAGAAGAAGAAGAAGAAGAAGAAGACAGAAAGACCAACACCACCACCACGACAACAAAAACAATTATAATTAAAGCGAAGAAAAAGAAAAAATCTGATAGAAAAAGAAATTAAAAGTTTTAAGAAGAAGAAAAAGAAGACGAACAACAACAACAAGAGCAACAATTATAATTAAAGCGAAGAAAAATACAAAATCTTAAACAAAAAGAAGAAAATAGAAAACAAAAAAAGGAAAATGTAAGAAGAAGAAGTGGAAGAAAAAGAAGACGAAGAAGAAGCAGGGGCTCTCTAACAGGTGCTGCTACACCGGGTCACAGTGAACTTGGGAACAACAGCATTTAAGAGTTGATTTTACGCTCCTCAAAACGTCCAATCTCCCGATTAGAGATTTACTACTGGATGCTGTTTATCGTTATAGAAAGGACGATCGTGAGGAAGGAAAAAGCGACTTTGAGGAAAGATTTATGAAAATTAACAAAAAAACAAACAATAGGGAGAATGCCATCAGCGTTGAGAAGAAAAAATGTAAATAAATGGTACGACAAATACGAAGAAACTACTGATACTAAAATAGCAAAGGAGGAGTGTTGGATTTGTGGGTCTCGAAGACACGGTTCTCTCTTAGGGTACCGGCGATCACAGGTTCACATCCCAGACAGTAATACCTTCATTCGTAGCGTACCCGTTATCTGAGCAGAAAGGGGGAATTTTTATTTTAAAATCCTCAGTATTGAGACATTTCTTTGAGGATCTTTAAAAACACATTAGAATCTGCGTGGAATACCCATGGTAATAAGAGCGGGCGTTCTGTTTTTGTGGTCTTTGATCACAATGTCTGGGCAATTAGCTTTGATTGTTTTGTCTCGCTGTACTGTGATGTCCCATGGAATTCTTACAGGTCCTAACTCTGTTATCGGGTCGGGGTGATGTTCATAGCAGTTTCTTGTATTTTTTTCCGGGAAAGGTGGCAGATGTTCCGGTGCAGATATTGGCCTACTCTGTCATGACGAATTTTATATTCAGTGGGGGCTAACACCGTGCAACCTGAGAGTCAATTGTTGCTGGATATGTATCACACAAACTGCATTTGGGGTCAACAAATTTTTTCAGTATGTGTGCTTGGAAATTTCTAGTTGTTGCTGCTATTATTATTATTATTATTATTATTATTATATTTATTTTCTTTGATATCTGGCGTTTACACATTTCTTTCCGGGTCCCGCCCAGGGACCTAAGGTTAGAAATGGTATCATGACACTTTCCACTGAAAAAGAAATTACATAGATAAAGCCCTTCGTATAATGTGGGCTGGACTTGTCAGAATCATTTTTTGTATCTCTTTGAGGCATGGACTTCCAGGGATCCCTTCAATTAGTCTACTGGAATCTTTTCCAACCAATCCTAAGCCTCCAACTACAACAGGGATTGTTGATGTTCCCATGTGCCACATTTTTGAGATTTCTATTTCAAGGTCCTTGTACTTTGACAGCTTTTCGAATATATTCAAAGATACATTGCAGTCTGCAGGGACTGCCATATCAATAAGGAGGCACTTATTTTGTTTGTGGTCTTTAATAACAATGTCTGGGCGGTTGGCTTTGATTGTTCTGTCACTGTGTATTGTGCAGTCCCATAGAATTGTAACAGGTCCTATCTCCGTAACCGGGTCAGGGTGGTGTTCGTACCAGTTTCTTCCAGTTTCCTTCCCATCGGAGTTACAAATTTTCCAGAGCAGATATTGGCCCACTCTGTCATGCCGGGTTTTATATTCAGTGGGTGCCAATATCGTGCAACCTGATATAAGATGATCAATGGTTTCTGGATATTTGTCACAGAATCTGCATCTTGGGCTAACACAGTATTTTAGTATATGTGCTTGATAATTCCTAGTTAACAAGCATTGGTCTTGTGCAGCAATGATAAAACCTTCAGTTTCACCATTCAACCCTGCACTACGTAGCCACTGATGGGTGCGTTTTTTGTCTACGTCAGCTTGTTTGGTACGGGCAGAATATTGGTCATGGAGCGGTTTATCTTGCCATTGTTTCTTTATTATTATTATTATTATTATTATTATTATTATTATTGCTTATCGCTTTTTCCCTTTCTTTAATTCTTTTCTTTCGCTCGCCATCTATGTCCACTATACCCGCTCTTTCTCCCTCTCTCTAATTTCTTGTTTCTCTCTTTCACATATCACTACTTCCTTCCACTCGAATTTCTCTCTCTCTTTCCCCCCTCTCTCTCTCTCTCTCTCTATCTCTCTCTCTCTCTCTCTCTCTTATACCATACCTTGTTTCAATTTCTCTCTTTTCATCCTATTCCAATTTCTCTCTGTTCGTCTTCCACTCATTTTGTAAACCTGTTTCTCTTTTCCCCTGTCTGCCCCCTCTCTATATTACACATACGGACACACGGACACTAACACGCTGACTCAATCACTCTCTCTCCCCCTCTCTCTCTCTCTCTCTCTCTCTCTCTCTCTTTATATCTTAACTTGTTTCAATTTTTCTCTCTTTACATTTTATTTCCCTTTTCTATCTATTCGTCTTCTACTCATTTTCACAATCTGTTTCTCTCTTCCCTTGTCTATCCCTCCCCCACCCCCCTCTCTCTCTCTCTATCTCTCTCTCTCTCTCTCTTCCAGGCCGAAGAATTTTTGCGAAAATTTTATGAAATTTCTCCGAGCAAATCTTGAACATTGCGAACAGGTGACAACGATACTAGATCTTTTTTCAGTGTCTATCTTCAAATCCTGCCCTCCAGCTAAAATTTATTCGACCCTTGAACTTTTTGCGACACTTACTGCTTGTCTGGCTATTTGAACGGCCTTACAAAAGTAGGTAAAAAGGAAAGAAAGGAGCAAGAACAAAACTAAAAGGAAATAACAAAAGCAACTACTAATGCAATAACGATTCTTGTTCAAAGAATCTGTCAAGCTTTAGATAAGAATGGTGACGCTCGGGCTATTCCTTTTGACATTTCGAAAGTGTTTGACAAGGTTTGGCATACTGATCTTTTTCAAAAGTCGAACCGATTCCATCTTTCTTAACTAATCGCGAAATGAAAGTTGTCCTGAATGGCCACTCCTCTAGATCTTTTTGTATTAATGCAGGTGTCCACCAGGGCTCTCTACTTGGTCCTACTTTGTGCTTCACTTTTATGAAAGACATCAGTTGACAACTATGCTGAAGACTTTTACTCCTGTCTCGATAACAAGTCTGATCAGTTCGATGACTTAAAATTGACAGGTGAAATTAAAAATGACCTACAGTCTTTACATTATTTGGACTATTGTCCTCATCTTTGTTGCCATATTTATCACAACGTTTCGGCCGTTGTACCCTCCGGCCTTCTTCAGGTGGTTGGAATGTCGAACTGAACACTTTATTTCGCTCACTGGGATAGACTGTTTTAGTTCCACGTGCCATGTTTAATGGATGTCACTTATCAGTTATCTCCTGTTAATTCCCCATTCCAAGGTCCCCACTGCCATAATCAGGCATTGAACTCTCACACTTTGGGTCCTGTCACTGTAAACGTTGTGATAAATATGGCAACAAAGATGAGGACAACAAAAAAAAACATGTTTGCATAATAACGTACTGTATAATTATATCTGTTAGACCCATTGACGAAATTCTGTTCACCTTGCATGGAAATTTCATTATTTACGGATACGAAGACTTATTATTATTATTATTATTATTTTTATTTCCTTTGATATCTGGCGTTTACACATTTCTTTCCGGGTCCCGCCCAGGGACCTAAGGTTAGAAATGGCATCATGACACTTTCCACTGCAAAAAAAAAAAAAATAATTACATAGATAAAGCCCTTCGTAAAGTGTGGGCTGTACTTGTCAGAACAATTTTTTGTATCTCTTTGAGGCATGGACTTCCAGGGATCCCTTCAATCAGCCTACTGGAATCTTTTCCAACCAGTCCAAGGGCTCCAACTACAACAGGAATTGTTGATGTTCCCATGTGCCACATTTTTGAGATTTCTATTTCAAGGTCCTTGTATTTTGACAGTTTTTCGAATATCTTCAAAGACACATTGCAGTCTGCAGGGACTGCCATATCAATAAGGAGGCACTTATTTTGTTTGTGGTCTTTAATAACAATGTCTGGGCGGTTGGCTTTGATTGTTCTGTCACTGTGTATTGTGTAGTCCCATAGAATTGTAACAGGTCCTATCTCCGTAACCGGGTTAGGGTGGTGTTTATTATTATTATTATTATTATTATTATTATTATTATTATTATTATTATTATTATTATTATAGACTGTGGATATAACGATCTTGAAACAGACAGACAGTCAAAAAATAGATATGCAAAGAATATGAAAATATCGAGATACATAGATAATGGACATAGATAGATAGATAGATAGATAGATAGATAGATAGATAGATAGATAGAGGAAGAAACTGTCACAGAAAGGGGCATAGTAGGTATATATAGAGAGAGTGAGAAGATGAGAGAGAAAAAGAGATATAAAGAATGGCAGATAAAAGGAGAGAGGAAAGATGAATGCATTTGAACAGACTAAGATACCGAGGGACATGTATACATTTGGCTATCAAAATACTTTTACAAACAAGGCACACGTTCATATAAACATATGTCCGAAAATCCTTCGGTTTTGTGTTATTAAGTTTAAATCAGGTTTACGGTAGATGCCGCTGTGTTGCTATATAGACTAGGTTACATTTGTTATCCGTGTACATTTGTGGCTAGTCTGCCTTCAACGTTTAACGTTTGTAGTAGAGAGTTAACTGAGAGGTGTTCCGTTTAACAATGGCACGGCTGTATCAGATTGCGTTTCCAGACCGAAGGCAGCCGACTCTTACAAACTTTCTAACCCTCCTTGTCCTGTGCTAACTCTCGAAAATGGTGCAGTTCTTCCAAGCCCCTCAAAGTTTCTACGCGAAATAATGGAATGTTATTGATAGTGTTTTTAGTGGCGGTTTTCTCAGTGTATACTGCGGTGGCTCTTTCAGTGTCTATGGATGATATTCTTCCGTTCCGTATTAAAGACCATTTCTATAATATGTGATGCGTTCGGCAGGGGAGGTGTTACATTCAGCAAAAAATCGAAAATGTCTTTCTTCACTGCCAATTATTCATTATATCATATTCAAATATTTTACAAGAAATTAGAGCCGATTACACAGCATTTCAAGCTAGGTTTAGTTTTATAGTTCGTAACCATGCAATGAGATGAGGTTGATGGAATAATCCATACTAACCTCTCACCCCTCCGGTATAATCCACTTTACATAAAAAAATCACCTATCAACCAATCAACACTCTAGTTTCAGCAAACGAGACTTCTCATTAGCTCAGACCCTTAGAACTGTAAAAGAAATTCACGCGAAAATGTCTTTTCGCGCCCAGCGCTCTGGAGCCTATTTTCCTGACCAAAACTCTATAAATAGAAGAATCTGAATCGTCTCAAACAGTAAGACTTTCACCCCTGGAGAGATACCAAACTAATCCACGCAAGTCAAAACCTTGACCAACTACACTTTTACCGCGCAAACTTCTCTGACTCAGCAAACATCAACCACGCTCTCTCAGGAAGAATTTCTAGAAAAAAAAATGATATTTACTCACTACTGAATAAGTATTCGTAAACAATCAATCAAACATCCAAACAACTAAAGGTACACAACTCCTACCAATTTTGGACAATAACTTAAACAAACTTACGCACACACACTATTGACTGAACTCGAACAAAGGACATTTTTGTACATAACCAAATACTTAGTTTAATTTTACGAACAAATTTTTATAACAGCTTCACACACGCTGAAACTTCACAATAATACCCTACACAATCTAATTCAACCATCCTCATTTATACAAAAATATTCAAGCCAATTTTATATGTCATTTGTATATAAATCAATGTTATTGTTACACTTTTAATTATGTTTGTCTTCATTCTGAATTTTCTTGCATGATTTGTTTTCAATATTCCTTTTATCTCTTAATTTGTTGTGGACGAATGTTTAAGAACACCGACATCATAAATCTTTCTGATAATTAAAAATACTTTCACCAGTCTGCAACAAAGTAACAAAAAACGTAGATCTGTCTGCGGAATATCATTACATTGTTACGTAATTATAGTGAAATTATTAAGGGTTTTTGTCAAAAGCAGTTTATATTTGGTCGTATATTAGTTCAAAATATATCTCTTTACAGGTTTTATTTTTGAAATGGAATAAGATCATCCTATATTTCAGAATTTCGCTATTGTCCATCGAAACGACTGGAAGAAAATGACCTAAAAACACAAATGAAAGAGATAGGTAAGAAAGTATAAACGAAATAGTCCCAGTTTGTTCAACTTAGGAAACTTAACATTGCGGCCAATGTATTCTAAACTGCTGCCAACAACGAAGGAGAAAATGAAAAAATACCTAATAACATACCGAATATGGCATCAAAATTATATTGTTTTTATGTATTTATTATATAACTAAATAGAGGGGCCCGACACTATTTTTCAAACACTTTATTTTTTCAAGTTTTAGGTAGCACAGGCAGTCTGTACTATTTTAGTGTAATGGCAATAACATTTAAAAACGGTTTCAATACTACAAATGGCAAAGCAGAATTCAAATTAGAAGTATTTTTATTTTTTTACAAATTTTCACATTACACAGGGAACAGTATTTTTCGGACATTGCAGAAACAATGCTAATAGTTTATGGCAGCACCCTTTTTTTCAATGACTTCTATCAGTCTATCTTCATAATGTTCGTACATATTGATAATAACGTCTCTTCGTGTTTCTAGCAGTCTATTTTTAGCATCTTTTATGCGCTGCCACAGTTCAGCCGCTCTGGTTAATCCTGGCCCGTCGTAAACAAGATCTGCAAGCATTTCAGATGTGTTTTCAATTTAAATTTAAGTCTGGACTTCTTGCAGGCCATTCCAGAGTAGTTATATTTGCTTCACACATCCAATCCTTCACTGATTTGGCCACATGGATGCTGCAGTTATCTTGCTGCAAAATAAAGTTACTTCCCATTTCTTTTTCTATGAGTGGTAGGGGTCTCTTTTCCAAAGATTCTCTGTAGCTCCAGCTATTTTGACGTCCTTTTAACCACTTGAGCCACAAGTTTCCATTCGGAAATACCATACCCCAAACCATGACTCATCTTCCTCCCATCTGTCTCTTTTCGAGAATAACAGGTTCACCTTTTCTTGACCATGTACACCACCCGTCAGGTCCATCGAACTTAAAACGTTTTTCATCAGTAAATATCACTTTCTTGAAGTCGACATGGTTTGTTATCCATCCTTTGGCGCTTTCCAGCCTTGCCTCCTTGTGTTTTCTCGTTAGTGTAATTCTTTTCTTGATTTTAGCATAAATCTAATTTCGTGTAGCTTTCTTTGTACAGTTCGAACACTGACGTCAAGTTCACACTTCTCCTTTACTTTCTTCGCTGTCACCTTTTCTCCAGATGATAACAATCTCGTAACACTCCTCTTCATTCTTCTTTCTGTTCTCTTGGAAATTGTTTTTTTCCGTCATCTCTTCTACTTCTTCCGCTCATAGTCTGTACTTAGCATGTATTCAACTGTTGACTTCGGTAGCTTCATCTCAGCGACGATCTTTCGGATGCTGAGCCCGTCTTCTCTCTTCTTTTGGACCAAACTGATGACTTCTTTTGAATGCATTCTTCTTCAGGATTTTAATACGTTTTCGCAGTGAATGGTAAAGATACTCAAATGTAATGGTCAGGGTACAATTTACCGGCAGAAAACTTGCATATTGTAGACGTTCGACGACTAAATCATTAAAAAACCCGGAATTTGTGTCATGTCCGAAAAATAGTGTCGCCTAAGTTGAAGTAAAAATAAAGAAAACATGAAACCAAAGACAAACCCATCAATCAATGTTCATACCATTAATGGACAGTTACTGCTGAACTACCTACTCATCAACACAAAAGCTCTCGGCAGCAAAAAACACCTTTAAGCACCCTTTTCAAAATGTCCCCCAAAATAGTGTCGGCCCCCTGTACATATTTGCTCACAGTGTTTCCGTAAATTTTGATATTTCCTGTAATAAATTCTTAATAAATATTATATTTTTATTATTTTACTTAAGTGTAAGTTGGTCCTATATTTGCAATTCCTTGAGGCTAACTATGAAAAAAAATATTTAAGCACGTATTGCCGCAAAATTATCAAATGTTGAATAAGCCCTTCCTCCGAACGCGACATATACTGCCTGTTTTCAAAACATTTCATTTGTAGTAACACCGATATTAATGTTCAAGTCCTTCTTTTATTTGGATTTCTTAGAGACAATATACATCAAAGTATCGTACTTCGTTTTTCTTTTTTTTTCTTTTTTTTTTTACAAGTCGTCTAATATTAAGTACCTCGCTGGTAATAATCAATGTTTCAAATAAGTTGCCAATGTTTAGCAGTTGACAACGACAGAAAATATATATTCTCCGCCATTTTTTAATACACGCTTAAAGTATATTAAATTTTCGAAGATTAAACATCCACACAGACGCCGTGATGCATTCACGTGACCTCCACGCAACCAATGAAAACAAAACAAACATAGAATTTAAAAACTGATAGAGACCTAAACACTACCGCCATTAAATTATATACTTGGCGTCGACACAGTCAATGAAAACGCAACTCAAGTTTTTGAAAATTGCTACAAGTGTATAACAGCTGAGATTTATCTACTTCGCAATATGTTTAAAAACTGTCCGATGCATTTTGAGTAACATAAATCAACAGTAACTAGAATTCCAAACGTGGATTTTACATGCAAAAGCTGTGCCAAGAAACATTTAAGTGTTTTGTCTGGCATTAGAAAGGAGAAATATTAGCTTCTTAAGTGTGATCATTAGTGGCTGGTTTGAGTTTACCAGCAAGTGTGCCGTTTTCTTTTTTTAAAAAAACTGACTGAGGAATCAGGGAATAATACTGTGCTAATTGTCCCCACTTTGTCTGTCGAGGTGGACATTGTTCGTTGATGTTCTGCCAGAGACACCAAAACGTGTATGAGAGGAAAAGACTTTGAAGGCTGGATGCGATCGGGTGATTCTCTTGATATAAACTCAATTGCGAAGATTTCAGATTTTTATAGAATCTAATCAAATTTACAGGTAAGAAGTGATTAGATCGATGAATGAATGGATTGGAGAGAAAGAGAGAGAGAGAGAGAGGTGGAGTGAAAGAGAGAAAAAAGAGAGAAAACGTGATTAGATTGTTCAAATGTAATCATGTGTCTTCTCTTCTATCGAATAAAGAAAGTAAGAATAATTGGGAGAGAAAATAAGAGAGGCAAAGTGATTAGAATTGAACAGACTGAGAGTGATAATGAACAAGCTGATAGATAGATAGATAGATAGATAGATAGATAGATAGATAATGAGCAGACATAGATAGATAGATAGATAGATACATAATGAGCAGACATAGATAGATAGATAGATAGATAGATAGATAGTCTATTTATCAGATATCATATTTTTCTCTCTATATCTATCTAATTCTGTTAAAATCCATCTATGAGAGATAGATATCTTATATAGATAGATTTTAACAGAAAGAGACACAGAGATGAAGTGTGATAGAGAAGTGGATAGATAGGTAAATAGATAGGAACTGACTGAGATAGATCTTTAGCACAATGCGATAGATAGATAGATAATGATGAAAAGACATAACCCAGTCTATTCATTATCTATCTATCTATCTATCTATCTATCTATCTATCTGTCTGTCTGTCTGTCTCTCTCTCTCTCTCCCTACATATATATATATATATATATATATATATATATATATATATATATATCAAAAGAGAAAGAGAGATAGATAGATATATAGATAGATAGATAATGATGAAAAGATATAACCCAGTCTATTCATTATCTATCTATCTATCTATCTATCTATCTATCTATCTATCTATCTATCTATCTGTCTGTCTGTCTGTCTCTGTCTGCCTGTCTGTCTGTCTCTCTCTCTCTCACCCTCTCCCTATATATATATATATATATATATATATATATATATATATATATATATATATATATATATATATATATATATATCAAAAGAGATATAGAGAAAGAGAGATAGATAGATATATAGATAGATAATGATGAAAAGATATAACTCAGTCTATTCATTATCTATCTATCTATCTATGTATCTATCTATCTATCTGTCTGTCTGTCTGTCTCTCTCTCTCTCTCTCTCTCTCTCTCTCTCTCTTTCTCTCCCTATATATATTTATATATATATATATATATATCAAGAGAGAGAGAGTAAAGAAGCGTGGAAAAGTAAATAGATTTGACCAGATTCCCTTATGGTTTGAAACTTCTGCATCCGTGCACTTATCAAAAAGGGTGTTTTTTTATGTGCCTACATATGTGCACACGTATGTCTATCTGGGAAGTGGTGTATGCTTCATTCTCTCTCTCTCTCTCTCTCCTTTATATTACCGAATCTTGAGTCATGCACGTGCGTTTTCTTGAACAGTGCTCCCTCAATACCATTCTTAAAATATGTTTAAAGACAGACAGAAAGATTGAGGGCATGTTCAGAAAATTGAAAACGAAGCTGTTGTAACAAAAACTGATCATTACTAAGTATTTACTGAAAATTGATCATTACCAATCATTTACTGAAAAAATGATCAGTACTAATTATTTACTAAAAATGATCATTACTAAATATTTTCTCAAAAGGATCATTACTAATTATTTACTAAAATGACCGCTATTAATTATTTACTGAAAAATTATCATTACAGATTATTTACGGAATAATGATCATTACTAATTATTTTCTGAAAATTGATTATTACCAATCACTTACTGAAAAAATGATCAGTACTAATTATTTACGGAATAATGATCATTACTAATTATTTTCTGGAAAATGATCGTTACTAATTATTTACTGAAAATTGTTTATTACTAATTATTTACTAAAAATGCTCATTAGTGATTATTTTCTGACGGCTCTAGAGAAATGTAGGAAAATGAAAATATATAATTCCCAAAATACCACAGTCTCAACCCCAGTCTTTTCCTCACCTATTATTTCACACTGTCTAATTTCGCGCTTTTTTTTCTGGAAGAGACCTAGACAAATAATAGCCGCTGGAGCAAATCTTTCACTTGCCGTTCTTCATGAAACGAGTCAGATCGATATTTAAAAAGCCGAGCTCGTTCGCTAAATAGACGAAATGGAGAGAACGTGTACTCGAAAGATTGTAATGTGCCAAAATCCAAGGCGAGATCGGTTTGACTGCCTTGAAAATGAACGTTCAAAATGCTGGCTCTTATTTGACTCAAAAGAACAACATGTGTGTCCTATGGAAAATACACAAAAAAAGCTCCCATTTTGTCTCTCTTTCCTTCTTTCTCTCTCACACGTACATTCCCTTCCTCTCTATTTAGTTATTTCTCTCACTCTGTTTTTTGTTCTTTTTTCATCACTCACTCTCTCTCTCTCTCTCTTGATATTTTTCTCTATCCCTCTTTCGTTCTTTCTCTTTCGCTCTCTCTCTCTCTTCCGTGTTTTCTCTTTCGTCCTCTCTTTTTCTCACGTTCTGTATCTCTATCACAAACCCCTCTCGCTCTTTCGCCCTTTCGCTCTATCACACATATTCTCTCTCTCTCTCTCTCTCTCTCTCTCTCTCTCTCTCTCTCTCTCTCTTCTCTCTCTATTTAGTTACTTCTCTCTATATATATCCCCATCTTTCGTTCTTTTTCCATCACTTTCTCTGTCTCTCATTCTATATTTCTCCCCATTTCTCTACCGTCCTTTCTCTTTCACCCTCTCTTTCATTCTTTCTCTCTCTTTCAGATTTTCATTCAATCTCTATCTCTCTCCCTTTCTTTCTTTCTTTCTTTTTTATTTATTTATTTATTTATTTATTTCTGTCTGTCTGTCTCCCTGTCTCTCTCTCCCCCTCTTTCGTTCATTCTCTTGTACATATAATAAGAAAGATGCGGAGATTTTGCATCAATTTATAATGTCCAACCTGTGGGGTTAATGACTGTCAGATGCAATGACAAGGGAGGAGGAGATTGTTCCAAGAAATCTAAGCTTTTCCTGTAGAAAACACATCGTCACTGAATCAGTACACCTGGGAATTAATCATTATGTGTATAAATAGGCTGATATATAGATATATAGATAGATATTGAATGAGTTATAGATATTAAATGAGTTATAGATATTGAATAAATGATAGATATTGAATGAATGATAGATAGATAGATAGATAGATAGATAGATAGATAGATAGATAGATAGATAGATAGATAGATAGATAGATAGATATTGAATGAGTTATAGATATTGAATGAATGGTAGATAGATAGAAAGATAGATAGATATTGAATGAGTTATAGATATTAAATGAGTTATAGATATTGAATGAATGATAGATAGATATTGAATGAATGATAGATAGATAGATAGATAGATAGATAGATAGATAGATAGATAGATATTTAATGAATGGTAGATAGATAGATAGATAGATAGATAGATAGATAGATAGATATTGAATTAGTTATAGATATTGAATGAATGATAGATAGATAGATAGATAGATAGATAGATAGATAGATAGATAGATATTGAATGAGTTATAGGTATTGAATGAATGGTAAATAGGTAGATAGATAGATAGATAGATAGATAGATAGATAGATAGGAATAGATTTATATAGATAGATAGAGAGCAATAGACTTAGATAGATAGATAGATAGATAGATAGATAGATAGATAGATAGATAGATAGATAGATAGATAGATAGATAGATAATGACTGAGTGGTAGATAAGTAGATAAGTGGTGCTAAAAATTCTTATTTCGGTTCACCTGCATAGATATATGTGCGAGAATATCTATCTACTTATCTATCTCTCTCTCTCTCTCTCTCTCTCTCTATATATATATATATATATATATATATATATATATATATATATATAGATAGATAGATAGATAGATAGATATAGATATAGATAGATAGATAGATAGATAGATAGATAGATAGATAGATCTATCTATCTATCTATATATATATATATATAGATATAGATATAGATATAGATATAGATAGATAGATAGATAGATAGATATAGAGAGAGATAGGTAGATAGATAGATACAGAGCGAGAGAGAGAATCGCACAGAAGAAACGACCCACGTTACCTAATAACTCTATTTGTTTAAGTTTTACATAGAAGTTTGAAGTATTCGACTATATATATTTGGAAGTAGCATCTGATAACATTCAGGGATTTTTTTTTGTCTTTTTGACAACTTGTTGCATTCATATTGACCCAGCATGCATAGATATAGACCTGAACGTATCGTGGCGCAGCAAATAAGTACTGCAAAATTTATGAGCCACTTGACAACCTTCGCGAGTGCGTCATCTCCGATTGAGAGCCGTATGAAGATCCCTTATGCTAAAAGATTCAAACACAGGTTGCATAAAGTTTGGAGCGTTCAGTTTACAAAAACGTACAGTGTCGTATAAGAAATTGCTTACGAATTGTTCCTTTTATTTATGTGTCTCATTTCTCACTCTCTCTCTCTCTCTCTATATATATATATATATATATTTCTCTCTCTCTCTCTCTCTCTCTCTCTCTCTATATATATATATATATATATATATATATATATATATATATATATATATATATATATATATATATATATATATATATATATATATATATATATATATATATATATATATATATATATATATATATATATATATATATATATATATATATGGAGTCGCGGTGGAATAATGTATAGCGGCTTGGATTGAAAAATCGCAGAGCCGAGTTCGAATTCCGGTCGAGTTCCTTACACTCACAACTAGTAATTCAGCTCTTCTCAATAATGGCATTCCTCGATGGAATTATTTCTCAACTTGGTATTTACACTGATGGCACAAGCCATTTACTCCAGTCTTGATAGTCAGTTCGATAAGGTCATAATTGCAGCCGATATCCAAAACAACCCCTGGCCCGTTGTTGACTGGTGCATGAGATGGCTTGTTTCTTTGAACGCCCCCCCCCCCGCAAAAAAAATTTCCTCCATTAATCACCTGAGAGACCTTTCTCAGCCTTTCATCAGCATGGCGGTTGTTAATCTCCGGAAAAGTGACTTCTCGACTGACATGAAATGGAAAGACTATATTGAATCCATTGCTAGGTCAGCTGCTAAGAAAATTGTCTCAGTATCACATTTTATCTCCAGAATCTATCATACACATCTATAAATCTACCATTCGTCAATGCTTTAAATATTGCTGCCACATATGGTCCGGTGCTCCAGCTATTTACCTTGAGCTCCTCGATAAAATCCAAAGAGGAATCGGCAATATTATCAGTCCTGATCTGGTATCTCGGCTTCAGTCAATTTCCAACCGCCGTATGATTGCCTACCTGTGCCTTTTCTGTAAATACTCTCATGGATAATTGTTCGGATTAGCTCTTCAATATGGTACCTAGACTATTTTAATTTAATCGCCGTACTTGACTAGCGTTGAGATCTCATCAATTTAGGGTCCAGATGTCTCGATGTAACCGTAAATTCTATGCTAAAAGTTTCTTTTCTCGCACTTGTTTATCGTGAAAGTCTCTTTCGGCTCTAGGCGTTCCAGTCAGCTATAAACAATGGCAATATCTACCAACTGTCCTCATGACTTCGCTTTTTCTTTGGTCATTATTAATGTTTTGGTTTCTAATTCTCCTACACTCAGTAACGCCTTGTGTTTTAGTGGCTTTGCAGCCTTGCTTAGTGTGAAAACGATGGAAAAATTTGGACTACAGATAAAACCTTTCAAAACAGAAACTATGATCTGGAATTGGAATGAAAACAGTGACGATACACATCCTGAATCTGTCATAGAAAACAAATCAGGATATGAAATTAGTAAATACTAAACACTTCGATGTATAGATTATTTATAAGGAATTTACTATATAACATAAGGAGACTGAATTAAGGTTAGCCTGTGCTAGAAATAGTTTCAGAAAACACTGCAAATTGCTATAAAATTAAAAAAAATAACCAAACAACTCCAGTCATGTTCTTAGATAGTCTCGTCAGATCAAGACATTTCTATGAATTCCTGGCTTCAAACCCGTTCAGAAATATCTAAACTGTCAGCTGTGCACAACCGTTTGCCAGATCAATGGTTTAAAATGGCTTCGAGCAATTGAAGCATGTAGATCTTAGCGGGGACCATCCTTCTTTGGACCTTGTGGCTTGGCGCTACAATACCACAAACAAAGAAATGCACCAGATAAAAGAAACCCCGTTCCTCGAGCACTTCCAAAAACGGCAACACCTAAAATGGATAGCGCACATTAACTCGAAGATAGAATAACGACGTAATCTTACATTTCACAGTGATTCAAACAAAAGCCTAGGAAGGATTCCCCTGCCTACACGCAGGGGCCTCTAGTTGCCCGCTGGCCGGTCGCTGATGGCAACGCCTCTAGCGGCCCGTCAGTGATAAAAATGCTGAGACGGACACGCCGGCGCCCCGACAGTGAGCTACCAGCGGTATGTTCTAATGGCATACCACCGAGTGGCAGATTGGTGGCTTGAGTGTAGGGCTGTCAGTCCTGGAAAAGGAATAGTAGACTGGAGAATCCTATTTCATTGAAAAATTATTTTAACAGAAATATTTTTTAAATTTCAAATTTCAGTAGTACTGGATGATTGGTCAATGAACCCCGAATATTTCCTTATAAGGTGACGGCTAATGTTACCATGAACTTTTATTTATTTCGAACACTTCGTCCGTTACTCTCTGTCTGAATGTGATGTAAAGCGGTCCCGTTAATCTCATCCAATACGTAGACCTTACATTCTATCTGCTATGTGTGAGAGACTGACCAAATCCTATCTGGAGCTGTTGTTTATATAAACGCGTGTATCACAAATCTTTCGCTCGCCTATAAAAACGGATATAGGTGTGAGATAACGTGCGTTCACATTCGGCAGTCTGAAGTAACCACAGATCAAACCTGCACCTGACTTCCCTGATAGTTTGGTGTGAAATTGAATTCAGCATGATCCGGGGTGCCGTACAGATAGACATCAAACTCAATAATTGGTAGTAATGGTCAAAAAGAACCCGACGTTTTCCTATGTTAGCTATCGTGGACAGGGACAACGTTCGTTTTTAGAGTAATATCTATAATACGATGCGAAAATCAAAATAGATGGCGTTTCTTCCTGGCAAAGCGCCATTGTTGTAATCGTACAATTAATCTTATTGCTATACTGTGTATAATTATTGTTCCAGATTAAGACCAAGGAAGCCATTGTCGGATTGAAAAGGGTAATTCGGATGAAGAGACAATCTTTTATTTTATCCCGTGAGACCAAATTTGTAAAAAAAAAAAAAGAGAAAGTTTTATGATCACCGTGTCAAGTACTGACGACTGATCGTTTGCCGATGAGAGTTTTATGGTCATTTTATGTGTACACGACGTCGTAGTTCTGAAATCAAATGCAAATTTGGCTGGCTCGACTATCTCATTGGATCTGCCATCATTACTCACTCTCTTGCTCTCATTTCCCCGTAGATAAACGCAAGTTTACACACACACACACACACACACACACACACACACACACACACACACACACCACACACACACACACACACACACACACACACACACACACATTTTTCTCTCTTTGTTCAACTCTTGCTTTTTATCTCTCGGGGACACAAACGCAAGTTTGGACAGACTCATACTCAAATAATCTTCTTTCATTGCTCCTCTCTTTATCACTCTTTCCTTTCTACCACTTTCCTCTCTCTATCTCACCTTTATTTCTATTTCTTTTACTGTCTTTCTTTTTTCCTTCGCTCTCTCCCCACTTCCAATTCCCCTTTCTCAATTTCTTTCTCTCTCTTTGATTTTTTTTTCCTTATCTCCCTTTCTCATCTCTTCATTCTGTCTATTTCCTTATATTTCTGCTCTCTTTCTTCGTTCTTTTTTTCTTTCTTTCTTTCTTTTTCGTTTTTTTTCTTACATTTTTTTTTTTTTTTGCTTGCTCACGTCTTATATTTTTCATTGGTTGTCTCGTGGAATCGACAAAATGAAGAGCATAAGAAGAAAAAGAAAAAAAAAACGAAGAAGGGAGAAGAAAAATATGTATGAAAAAAAAATGACAAAATAAAGAGAACGAAGGAAGAAAAAAAAAACACTAAATTATATGGGACCAAAAACGAAAGCAAGAAATTTCCTTCCTTTTTATTCATTCTTCTATTGCATTATCTTTCCTTCTTTGATCTTAGAATTAATTCTCAGTTTCCGTTTTTGGTAGCCTTTTTTTTTTATTTTCTTTCCTTTTCTTATATCAATTTTTTCTTTTTCTTAAACATCCTTCTTTTTCTTCAATTTCCATGCATTGACGCTTTTTTCTTCTTTGCTCTCTTTACAATTTCATATCTTTCTTCTTTTAGCATCCTGTCTTTTCTGGGTTTCCTTTTGCCATCGATAAAGAGTTTTGAGAAAAGGAAACGAACAAGCGAACAGATATATATATATATATATATATATATATATATATATATATATATATATATATATATATATATATATATATATGTATGTATGTATGTATGTATATGCATATATATATATGCAAACACATTATCATTATATATATATATATATATATATAACGTCTGATATATATATATATATATATATATATAATGATAATGTATTTGCCTATATATATACATATACATACATATATATATATATATGTATGTATATGTATATATATATATGCAAACACATTATCATTATATATATATAACGTCTGATATATATATATATATATATATATATATATATATATATATATAATATATATATATATATATATATATATATATATATAACGTCTGATGACAGGATACGCAAGATTCTAATGTACAGAC
>OZ038513.1:37323665-37373665 GCA_964036315.1 Acanthosepion esculentum
GTGAAGGTGTCACCCTGTCGGACGTTTTGTACGTTTGGCATCTCTCGCCAGTCATGAAGTTTTATCATGTTAACTTCAGTTTGTATATTGTCTGCTGTTATCGGGTTTGAACTAGTCAAAGCGTTGACTAATTGTATCGGTGCCCCGTAGCTATATTTGTATTTCGGTAGTTCTGCATCCGGGCCTGTTGTCGGTTGTATGATGTGGAAGTCATCGTTTGGTACCTTAGTGATCCCTTCTAAGTTACCGTAACCTATGTATTGTCCATGATCTATGAAGACTTGGAAGTACGGTAAAGGGTTTGGTACAAACACTTCTTCGTTGTTTTTAGTTAACCATTCCCCGCACACTATGTCATGTATTTTAAATCCTTGTGATTTTACTCTGTAGCTGGTAGCATTTCTTATCGTTGACTCCCATTTCGGTATAGTTACCCATGTTGTCAAAAAGTACGGAACTATGTAATCAGACGATTCCGGCTGTGCCCAACAGAAGTGACCTGTGTTGTGTATTCCTGTCGATTCACTACTTTGGTACTTTGTAAATGTACCGTTCGTACCATTCATGTTACATGTTTTTACCATGTTAGTGAAGGTTCGCTGTATGTTGTACGTTCTCGCCTCATTGGTTGATTCTGGCGGTAACTGCCCTCCAATTGCACTACCGTCCCATCCGTTGCTCGGCGCATCCTCCACTGTCGTATCCGATTGAACGTCCATAGCGACGTGTATAGGCTGACTATTGTAAGTACTGTCCACTGGAAAAGTTCCCCTAAATACTTCGTCGAGTCCGAGGTAATGTTTTGCTCTAAGTGCCGCACGAGAGAGTGTTCCAAGTATTCCAGTGTTCTGGCTGTCTCTGTAGAATTGTTCATCTGCTGTTTTAGTATCTATCGATCTGTTGGCGTATAGTAAGTCGTGTTTTTTAGCTGCTTTGTCTAATTCGTTCCGCGGAGGCGCGTGACTTTTTTCGGCCTCTGTCCCCGGTCCCAGAAAGAGATGTTTTGGTACTGTGAATGACCAAAAACGTCTTCTTCGTCTACGTATCGGTGGCATTGTGAATCATTTCGTAATTTCTATTTTTAGTTATGACGTCATTTGACCCATTTACTTCATTTTCAAATTCTACTTTTGTCTAAGGTCTGACTCTTTATCGGCACTATATATTCCTGATAGCAGTCAAATGTCTGGCGTGTTATTCATTACGTCTCTTTGGCAGACCTCTGCCAATTCGTATTGTATTTTATTATCTGGCATTATCTTCTTCTTCTTCTTCTTCTTCTTCTTCTTCTTCTTCTTCTTCTTCTTCTTCTTCTTCTTCTTCTTCTTCTTCTTCTTCTTCTTCTTCTTCTTCTTCTTCTTCTTCTTCTTCTTCTTCTTCTTCTTCTTCTTCTTCTTTCTTCTTCTTCTTCTTCTTCTTCTTCTTCTTCTTCTTCTTCTTCTTCTTCTTCTTCTTCTTCTTCTTCTTCTTTCTTCTTCTTCTTCTTCTTCTTCTTCTTCTTCTTCTTCTTCTTCTTCTTCTTCTTCTTCTTCTTCTTCTTCTTCTTCTTCTTCTTCTTCTTCTTCTTCTTCTTCTTCTTCTTCTTCTTCTTCTCTTCTTCTTCTTCTTCTTCTTCTTCTTCTTCTTCCTTCTTCTTCTTCTTCTTCTTCTTCTTCTTCTTCTTCTTCTTCTTCTTCTTCTTCTTCTTCTTCTTCTTCTTCTTCTTCTTCTTCTTCTTCTTCTTCTTCTTCTTCTTCTTCTTCTTCTTCTTCTTCTTCTTCTTCTTCTTCTTCTTCTTCTTCTTCTTCTTCTTCTTCTTCTTCTTCTTCTTCTTCTTCTTCTTCTTCTTCTTCTTCTTCTTCTTCTTCTTCTTCTTCTTCTTCTTCTTCTTCTTCTTCTTCTTCTTCTTCTTCTTCTTCTTCTTCTTCTTCTTCTTCTTCTTCTTCTTCTTCTTCTTCTTCTTCTTCTTCTTCTTCTTCTTCTTCTTCTTTCTTCTTCTTCTTCTTCTTCTTCTTCTTCTTCTTCTTCTTCTTCTTCTTCTTCTTCTTCTTCTTCTTCTTCTTCTTCTTCTTCTTCTTCTTCTTCTTCTTCTTCTTCCTCCTCCTCCTCCTCCTCCTCCTCCTCCTCCTCCTCCTCCTCCTCCTCCTCCTCCTCCTCCTCCTCCTCCTCCTCCTCCTCCTCCTCCTCCTCCTCCTCCTCCTCCTCCTCCTCCTCCTCCTCTTCTTCTTCTTCTTCTTCTTCTTCTTCTTCTTCTTCTTTTCTTCTTCTTTCTTCTTCTTCTTCTCTTCTTCTTCTAGTTCAAATGCTTATTTTCAAAAGTTTCTTCTTTGAATCCTAATTCAAATTCTTCTAATTCATATTCAAATTAAAATCCTTTCATCATCATCATCATCATCATCATCATCATCATCATCATCAATGTCAAAGCTTTCTTCATAAAATATATCGTACTTTTTAGTTTTTTCTTTTTTCAAATTCTTCAATACTTTCTTCTTCCTCTTCTTCAAATGAGTAAACGACCAATCCTAAAATAATCCGGGAAAATGAAAAGCGAATCCCGTCAGACATTTGTCGATGTCGAGAACGTGAAAATGTCACGGCATTTCAACAGAATTTGCCAATCCCGAATGAAACAGGACAATTTGAAACTTTACCTCAAACGCTCAAGGATAAAAACGTGTACGGCGCGTAACTTTCTTCTTTTTTGTCGTTTTTTTTCCACATTTTCTTATATATTTACTTACATATTACCTGATCCATTTTTTCACATGGAAACATTCAAGCGTAAAAAAGAAAACCGCACCTTATTTCGTGTCTAGTGGGACATTTTTTTTAAACGACTGACACATTTATAAACGTTATGTAAATCAACGGTTCGTTTTCGGCACGCACCCATTATTGCCCGGAACACCAATCCAGTGAGAAGCCCGTGTACATAATGTAGGTCAAAACTATCGATAGTGAAATATGTATCTTCTTTTATGTGCCGTGTTCCTTCAGGACGTAGGCGATCATGGTCCTCCACATTCTCCTGACCATTTTTGTTCTTTTCTTATTTCTCCCATTCATTTAAGTATGTTCAAGTATTCATCAGGTATGTTACGTGCTGATTCTCTCTGTGCCTCTTTCCCCCAATCTGTCCTGTGAGTATCAGATTTTTCAAGCCCTCCTTCCTCATTACGTACCCCAGAATTTTCAACTCCCTCTTCCTCATGTCAAGTACGAGGGTCATTCAATAAATAAGGTGATTTTTCGGTATAAGGACTTCTAATACAGATAGAAGTTTACTTTTTAAAGATTTTTCAACATAGTCTCCTAGCACTGTCACACACTTTTCCCAACTGTGCACAAGCTTCTGTATTCCCTCAGCGTAAAAATCTTTGGACTGATATCTCAGCCAGTCGCTCACAACACTTTTGACTTCATCGTCACGTGAACGCTTTCAAGGGACCAAACAGGTGAAAGTCTGAAGGGGCAAGGTCTGGGCTGTAAGGGGGATGAGGGAGCAGTTCCCAGCCCAGCTCGTTGATGGTCTGCACCGTTTGAGCTGCTGTGTGAGGTCTTGCGTTGTCATGATGCAAGATGACTCCTTCTGACTGATGACCCCTGCGTTTGTCCCAACAGATAAGCTCAAAGTCCTTGCAGTGTCATCCACTGTCACCCTTCTCTCAGACTGAATGAGGTCATTGACTGATTCGATCACCTCAGGAGACCTGACTTCTGTAGGCCTCCCAGGCCTGTCTTCATCCTCAACACGGCTCCGTCCTTCTTTAAACAATTTAGCCCACTTGTAGACATTTTTTTGACTGAAACATGTGACACCATGCACAGTTGACATTCTCCTATAAATTTCAACTGGTTTGCACCCTTCAGCTACCAAAAACTTGGTTTGCACCCTACCAGCTACCATGGCCCTCCACATCTTCCTGACTGCTGTAGCTCTTAATAAGTCATTTCCGTCAAACCATCTTCTAGCATCCATTTACTCAAGTCGATCAAGTATGTTACACGCTGTTTTCATCTGTCCTTCTTTCCCTCAGTACTGTGAGTATAAGATTTTCCAAACCCTCCTTCCTCATGACTTGCCCCCAAGCATTTCAACTGCTTCTTTTTGATGTTAAGTATAAGTTACCTTTTTGTTTCCATTTTCTCTAAAAATTTGTCGTTGCTCACATAATCAGCCTATGGTATCCTCAGCATCCTTCTGTAGAACCACATTTCTGTTGCTTCAAGTCTCTTCTTCCTCTTTGAAGAGATTGTCCTGCATTCACTGCCATACAGGAGGACATATATCATATAACAGTTTAGTACTCTTTTCTTTGTTTCTAGTGAAGGTTTTCTATTTTTTAGTACTTTGCTTAATTTTTGGAAGGGATCTTTCACTATTCTACTGCATCTTTGGATTTCAGTTAGTATATGTATAAATCTGGGCAAAGGTGGTCTACATTGATCCTAAATATCATTGTACTGGGAACATCTGGAAGTAGTGAATTGTTAGTGGTCACAAATGAATGCAAAAATTACTTACAGAATTTAGGTAATTATATCCATAATGTCAGGACTTAAGGCAAGTATTCTTAACAGTATAGGGTTCTTTTTCAGCATCTGTGTATATTTCTGAGATGAGGTATTATGTACACTATTTACATTATTTGGACCATTTTCGTTATGAGCCATGTTCCCTCAGAATGTATGTGATCATGGCCCTCCACAATTTCCTGTCCTTTGTAGCTCTTAATAAATTTTGCCTTTTTGTTATCTCTCCTAAACCCTGTTCCACCATTCATTTACTCAAGCTCACCAAGTATGTATGTTATATATTGTTTTACTTTGTCCTTCTTGCCTTCAGTATGTTCTGCAAGATTTTCTAAGCTCTCTTTCCTCATTATATACCCTAGAAATTTCAACTGTCTCTGATGTTAAGTATAAGTTACCTTTTTGTTTCCATTTTCTCTAAAAATTTGTAGTTGCTCACATAATCAGCCTATGGTATCCTCAGCATCCTTCTGTAGAACCACATTTCTGTTGCTTCAAGTCTCTTCTTCCTCTTTGAAGAGATTGTCCAACATTCGGTGCCATACAGGAGGACATATATCACTTAACAGTCCAGTACACTTTTCTTTGTTTCTAACGAAATTTTCCTCTCTCTTAATACGCTGCTTAGTTTTTGGAATGTCTTTTTCACCATCCCAGTACGACTTCGGATCTCAGTGTACTCTTGCCATATTTTTTAAAGTTAATTTCCTTCTAAACTTATCATACCAGGGATTTTATTATCTCCTGTGCAAAATTACATAAGCAAAACGGGTTTTATTTATAGCTTCATTACCAAATATACAATATTGAGACTCATTACTTCTTTGTGGAATAGACTCCCGACTGGATGCTTTCCCGATCACTACAACGGTGACCTCGACAAGTCTATGGTTCAACGATATCCTTCCGGTATAGCTTCAGGAACTGCATTTCTAACGCTCATACAGAATCACACAGTAAACCTCTACCTTGAGTGTCTCTCAGGTCTTGTGTGAGCATTAGAAATAAAACAAATAAAATATATGAATATGTAGTATTCCTCAAAATAATTACTCCTTTGCTAAAAACGTTTATTATATACTATACTGCATACTTTCGACCCAAACTTGATTTTTCTTGTAGGGGTTGGTTGAATTTGTTTAGCGGTATCTCAACCTATATGGGTTATTTAATGCCGAAATCTAAATATTTGGAAAGTAACTGTATGCCTTCAACTACTGATATAATATATTGTAGGCAACCTTTATATAAATATGTATTATTGGTTGATTTTTTTTTCAGCGGTATATCACCCTTTATGGGTCATTTAATTCCGAAATCTAAATATTTTGAACACAATTTTATTGCTTCAACTAAATATATTGAGAACGCAATTGGCTTCAACTACAGATATAATATGCAGTGATGAAATTAAGATACCAATGAAAAGAAGACATATCAATAAAATAAAATTAAATAAAAAAATATATATAATTAACAAATAAATATAAACAATAATCATAATAATACAAGTAAAACACGTTGGTGATGGTAACATTAAAAGTAAAAGTAAGATAAAAAAACAATTATAACGGCTATATAGTACAACATAGTAATAATAATATAATGAAAATAATAATCTTAGCATAAATTGTAAATACATTACAACCTAATAATAACAGTAGTAATAGTTATATCGTAATGATAGTAAAAATATTAATAAAAAATAAATAATTATGATAATAATAAATAATATTAACGCTAGTATTTATGGTCCCCGGGACCGGTTAGACTTTATTGATCTGGATCAATATGAGTAGAAATAAATTTCTATGCAAGCAAGTGCTCATTAACGCACTTCTCTTATTTAAGAGATTTGGATTGTTGATATTCTTAGGATCATTAATTTTTCAGAAAGGCATAAGTTACATCAGTTGCCTTTCCTGATGAGGGTGATATTTGATATTTGATATAGTCATTTGGTAGTGGTAGAAGCGCGATTTCCAATGGACTTCCAGAAATTTTAAACAAACGGTATCATCCCAAACTTGCACCAGAATATTGCAGGTAGCATGAAACTCCGAGTTGTATCATCAACGTAGGTTTTATATATATATATATATATATATATATATATATATATATATATATATATATATATATATGTGTGTGTGTGGGGGGGGTGTGTGTGTGTATACATATATATATATTTCGTTGTTTAATGTGTCCCACTCTGTTCATATATATTTATCTATCTCAGCCTCTTTCCTTCCTCCCTTCTTTCTTTCTACCTGTTCGTTATCTATCTCCATATTATATCTATCTATCTATCTATCTATCTATCTATCTATCTATCTTCTGAAGGCGTGAAACTTGCAGTGAACATGCAATGCTGATTCCTATACCCACAATATATATATATATATATATATATATATATATATATATATATATATATATATATATGTTGTGGTAGGATCCACCTAATTTGCATAGTGGAGTACCGACTATATAAATATGGTTGGTACCGGGAAGACAGGGGAGGCGAATCAAGAGATTCAACTAGAGACTCTGCCCGACTGCGACTTAGTCAACAGATTCTCCAGGAACGGTCTTCCCAGGAATATACAAAAGACTATATGTAGATATTGTGTACACTTTCTTGTTTCAATACATTTTGTTCTAAGTACATTTTGTGTTGCATTATTATTCCATGCATTAGTCAAATTTCAACAATATATATACAACTAGAATGAAATACAAGAAAACAAAATAATATACTTCACGATAAATAGACCGAGATTGATAGTAAAACTTTGACAAAAATCAAGGAAATATGTCCCAAAGAAACTCACCAATTCCTCTCAGAATTATGGAAGTTAAAATGCCAAGAAGAGAAGGGAAAATCCCTGAATATCTTGGAAAGAAAGATAATCTGGCTGAAAACATTAATAAAAAAAGAAAGATTGTATAATGAGACAAAACCAGAAAATACGAACCAAACTCACAATAAAACACAATACACAACACAAGACAATACAGGCGACATCTGCAAATACAGGGAAAACCTCACAACAAAATTACGAACTCCAATACCTACTACCACACACGAACAGACCCACAAGGTTAGCACTAATATGCATAGTACCACACACAACCACATCCACAAGGTAAGAACCCTAATACATACTGCCACACACAAACACATCCACGCAACAAATCTCTACATACAATCCACATAAAATCCATACAGAAACAACAAATCTAGAAAGATCTGGAACACTCCTTATAACAAAAACCGGCACACATATATCTGTCTATATTTCCGAGATGAGGTATTATGTACATTATTTACATTATTCGGAGTATTGTCCTCATCTTTGTCGCCATGTTTATCACAACGTTTCGGCCGTTGTAAGCTCCGGCCTTCTTCAGGTGGTTGGAATGTCGAACTGAACACTTTATTTCGCTAACTGTGGTAGACTGTTCTAGTTCCACGTGCCATGTTTAATGGATGTCAGTTATCAGTTATCTCCTGTTAATTTCCCTCTGAAAGTTCTCCACTGCCTTAACCGGGTATTGAACTCACACTCTTTGGGTCCTGTCACTGGATCTAACCAACGCCTTAATCCACTGTGCCATGTGTCCTTGAGGCACACTTATATAGAGCTTCATAAAAGCAACAACACCAATTTTGCCAAGAGAAACCCTCACTGGCTAGAAAACCCAAAACGTGTAGAGAGAGGTTATATCTTAGAACACCCGAAATATGTGGAAAGAAACATTCATTATTTTTAGAAGTTCCAGTCTGAAAAAGAAGACCAGTTTAGATGACACAAAACCCAAAATTATAAACCTATCTACATATAAACTTACTGTTATGTTCCATACCTCATAAATACTGCGCCTCAAGAGGGAGCAGCAGACACCGAATCAGTGTCGGAACAGCCGTTCAGACTGTTCTTTGCTGTCGAACTCTCTGCCTCGGCGGAGAGGAACTCGGACGGGGCTTTGCCGCAGGGCAAAGTGCCGTCCGGGGAGCTAGACAGTTCCTGAACCCGTGTATACGGGTTCTAATGGGTATATTTTTGCCCGAGCCTACGGGCTCGGTAAGCCCATATTAAACCGGCCTTGTGCCACATCCGACACACGTGGGAGTGTTGTTAAACATCGACACTGAATCAGTGTTGGAACAGTCGTTTAGACTGTTCTTTGCTGTCTAACTATCCGCCAAGGCGGGGAGGAACTTGGACGGGGCTTTGCCGAAGGGCAAAGTGCCGTCCGGGGAGGTAGACAATCCCTGAACCGGTGTATACGGGTTCTAATGGGCATATTTTTGGCCGAGCCTACGGGCTTGGTAAGCCCACATTAAACCGGCCTTGTGCCACATTCGACCCGTGTGGGGGGATTGTTAAATATCGACACAGAGTCAGTGAGTGAGTCAGGCAGTCGGCCAGTCAGTCAGTGAGAGTCAGTCAGATACAGAATTGCGTCAGACGATTACTGTAAGACATTGGAATAGTGATACTGGTCGAGACAACATAGTTCTCTCTAACCTAACCTGATTGTTATTACTAACACTTCTACTTCTTTTGTACATATTCTGTTTGTAATATATCCCTACCTGCATTCGAGTTATTCTTCATTGGTTTTATCTTGGACCATCACCGTGGTACAAGGAACCTGGACCATAACACTTACAAAGGATGGAATCACCTTATTAAAATTAGACCTAAAATTCTACCCTGCTCCGAAAAGCAACATAACGGACGTAAAAAAAAGACCATAGAGAATTTGAACGCAATCTCAGACTAAAAGAAATATTTAATAATAGCGAAAACATTACAGAAAAATCATTACTATAAAAATAAATCCAATTTCTTACTAGACAAAAATAATAATACAAATGAGGTAAATATATTTTTGAAAAACACTGGAACCTCGACTTACAAGAAAAATCCAAACGATTCAACAACCTTACATACAAAGACTAGCCTGAGATAGCATCTGCAAAAATAACAACATAATTATAATGGAAGCAGATAACAGCAGTGCTATAGTGTTCATAGACAAAATATACTATAAACAAAATTTCTAGAGGCACTAGGGGAAAAGAACAACTACAAATTAATCGACACTAACATAGACATAAACATTATATAAAAAATTACTAAACTCTGCACAACACATAATAAAATATTAACAAAAAAGAAGAGGATTTCCTAATAAACTTCATACCAAAAACAAGCAATTTCTACGGATTACCAAAAATTCACAAATCGAGTAAAATAAAAGTAGATTTCCAGACACAAAATGTGAAAACATTATTATCCCAAACGCCAGTGACCTTACATTCAGACTCATAATAGCAGGACCAGCCTGTCCAACTAGTAAACTCAGTAACTTAATAGGCACAAACCGTTTACTAAACAGATTAAAAGCTACATCAGGGAAGATATACACTTCCTTAGCTCCATACTACAAATAGTAGATCCGGGAACACTTATGGCAAATGTTGACATCAGTAGCCTAAATAGCAACATACACAATGAATTAGGCAAAATGGCAATCTCATTCTGGATTGAAGAACATCGAGAAACACTACATTGCAGATTCACTAAGGAATTCATTATCGATAGTATAGACCTAATTCAAAAATAAAACACCTTTGAATTTCACAACAAAACTATATCCAAACCCTAGGTACCGCAATGGGAACGAAAATGGCACCAACATATGCCACCCTAACATTAGCTTACCTTAGAGGAAAACCTATAAGAAATGATAGAACAAATAAATGGGGAAAATATAAACACCCACTTCACTAAATCTTGGAATCGTTACTTAGATGATGGCTTCATTTTTTTTTTGTAAATACTCATAGGGCGATATTAACCAATTGCACACTCTACTTGAGAACTTACACTTAAAAATCAATTTCACCCAAGAATATAATTTTAACGAATTACCATTTTTAGATATACTCATTAGAAATACAAACAAACACATAATCACAGATATCTACCACAAACCTGCAGACATCCAACAATATCTTCATTTCAAGAGGCATCACACAAGAAGGTGTCTGAAATCCATCCCCCATTCCCTTAGGGTTTGCACTATAGTGACCGACAAACACCTCCATAAAACCTGCATAGAATAACTATATAGAACACTGAAACATCGAGGCTACCTCCAACACTAATAAACAAAGGTTTTGAACTAGCTGAAAAATACCTTTAGACCAACCACGAAATCAAAAGAAACGTAACGTCGAACAAAATCTAGCATATGTCTCAACATACAAACAGAACATTCTAGAAATATTTACAGAAAACACAAAAATTTAGACTTACTTAACAAGAATAATAAAATGAAAAATATACTAAAAACAACCAAAATAATTAAAAGCTAACTCCAATCTAAAAATTTGAAACACATATTAAACTCAACCAAATTTAACTAATACACAATATAAGGGGTCACAAAATGCAGGAAAAATGTTGGGTTTGTGGTATCATTATATATAGAAAGTCCTACACTTCTTAAAATCCGACAAAAACATTCATAAAAAATAAAAATTTAAACTGCAACCCCGAAAATGTAATTTATGCACAAAATGCAAAAAGTCGTAACTAGGTATTAAACAAGCACTAAACCACAGAGCTTCCCTTCACAAAAGCAACATAAAAATTACCCGAAAACAGAAAAACTCTTTGTATCACAACACATCTACAAATGTAGTCAAGGTAAATTTAAAATTATGTCAATATATCAGACAATTATTTGTACATACAAATACAAGAAAAAATTCATAAACACATTTAAACCAGGGCTGAACAGATCATAACCACACACACATAAACACACAGCATACACACATGATGGCCAAATACACTAGTAGGATAAAACACTCACACACACATACACACACACAAGTATCCATGGAGAACGAATATAGATACGCCTACTGACAAAAACAAACACAATAGACTACTCACAAGCACACACACGAACTCTACACAATATAGGAAGTGTATATCTATCTACCTAGCTATATCTATATATACATACATACATACATACATATATATATATATATATATATATATATATATATATATATATATATATATATATATATAGTGGTACTCGCTTGAAAGAATTTGAGGTATTTAGGCTTGTAGTAGAAGAAACCAGTACCCAAGGAAAAATGAGGAACAAAAAAAGAAAGAACATGAAATTGAGGCGAAAACTTCGTCCAGAGTTCAAGCTCAGAGTCCAAAGAAAAAACTCTCCAAAACGAGTAAAAGCATCTACGTAAATTGCTCAATACACGAAGTACAGCAAACCTATATATATATATATATATATATATATATATATATATATATATATATGCTAATTCGCTATAATAAGACTGTGTGTATCTATTGAGAAGAAATGCATACTCATACTAGCAAACATACACACGCACTCACAATACACAACGATGGAAATAGATCTTAGAAGATACAGGGGTAAAAAAAAGATAAGAACGAAGACATACTTCCATCGCCTTTTCTCTGACCAATCCTCATTCATTTATTACTCCTTAAGCAGAAGAACACTTTTGCTACCAGTCCCAAAAAACATTTAGTTACTATTACACAAAAGACAATGATTAACATTGAAAAACATAAGAAAAATTAATTCCTTTTAATAATATGTGGAAATATCCACTCTTTGCCTGATGAAGGTCGCGAGAACGGAAACCCGTGTAGCAAAAATATGGAAAATGAAATATAATATATTTCTAAAAAATCCACATTATAACCAAAAAGGTTTGTGGTTTCTCTCTTTAATATATATATATATATATATATATATATATATATATATATATATATATATATATATATATATATATATATATCACAGCAATAAATGTATGCAGCTTGATATTACTAGATATATTAAAACGGGCGAAGCAACCGGTTTCGCTCCCGCTCATCAGGCTTTCAACGGGAGATTTAATTTAAATTAAAAACACAGAAAATGTAAATAAAAGAAAATGTGGTGGAGGAGGGAAAAAAATTCTGAGCAAAAGGATCTAGAGGCAAATGACAGGGAGCCCCAACAAACACTCACGTTGTTTACACAAGGAAGGCTTGCGGGACCCGATGTAAAGTGCCTCCAGCACCTTAAGGTGAAATAACGAGTGTGACCGGGACAACACGGTGAACCGGTCAACACTAAAATTAGCTGCACAAAATCTGCTCTTTAATAGGTGCTCACATATGGCGGACCCGTAGGTGTTTGGGACGAGTCCATTCAACGGCAAAGTGTGGTTTCTGATTTTGGTAGGAACGTGCTGTCTAATTCTCATGTCCAAGCGTTGTGTCGTCCTTCCTATGTAGTTGGCCCCGCAACTACAACCATATTTATAAATTATAGAATTCATTTGATGAGGAGGAAGGACGTCTTTACATACTGGACGAACCATGGGCCGGGTTTGAAAAACTATCCGGACTTCAGCAGAGAAAAAACAGCGACGGACCCTTGATGAAATTTGTCTAACCATACTTTCACATTTGGTTCCAATCCAGGGCAATCTTAGATAAACCGGGCACTTTTTAACAACACAGAGTTTGGCACTTCTGAACTCCTCAATTTTGTCACGGATGACCGAATGAACAGTGTTAGGTGGATAACCTAAACCACATAGGGTATCCTTGACAAAATTGATCTCATCGTCCAAGAAGGACTCTGAACAGATTTTTAGTGCCCTATGAAGGAGGGTTCTGATAATGTTTATCCTACGTTTTTGGGGGCAAAAGGAGTCCCAACGCGTATACAATCCCGCGAAAGTTGGTTTCCTGTAAATAGAAGTAAGAAAACTTGCTGGGGTTCGATGTACTAATACATCCAAGAAGGCCAATTGATAATTGGATTCCTTCTCAACGGTGAAGCTTAGTGCTGGATGGATACCATTTTAAAAAGAAAGAAACTGATCGGCCTCGACATCGTTGTTGAATAGACAAAAAGTATCATCGACTTACCGACGATATAGTTGAGGACAAAGTACATTATTACGTATTCTTTCTTCGTGAAAGCTCACAAATATGTTGGCTAGAGCTGGACCCAAAGGGGAACCCATAGCAACACCGTCGATCTGTCGAAACATGGTGTTGTTGAAACTAAATTCTACAGAAGACGTGGCAAATTTCATCAACTCAACAAATGTAGACTCCGGAATGCTTGGTGGAGACAAAGAACTACGATAAAGCATATCACAGCAAATATCAATAGTTCCCATAAGAGGGACACAGGTGTATAGAGAACAGATGTCGAAAGAACACATAAACTTGCCCGAAGAAGATAAATTTTGTATAAGGTCAACAAAGGAAAATGAATCCTTTATGCAAAATCCACTAAAGCCCTTCAGCACAGGTTCCAAAAGCGTTGAGAGCCATTGGGCTACCTTGTGTTGGGCTGAACCAACCATTGATAAAATTGGTCTCAATGGTATGCCCTCCTTGTGGATTTTGGGGAGCCCATACAGCCGTGGACGAATCGACCCGGACGGACGAATTTCATTGGCAGTTTCTTGTGGAAGCACGCCAGTCTTAACCAATTTCAGAAGTAGTTTCTGAAATTTTACTTCAGCTGAAGTAGTTCTGTCACATGTGTCAGCTGATCCAAGCTTGGTAAATTTTGAAGTATCTTCTAGAATAGCAGACATATTGGTCACGTAATCAGCTCGGTCTAAAATAACTACTCCAGCACCTTTATCTGGTATGGAAATTATTAGATCGTGATTGTTCTTCAGAGAATTAATCACTCGCTGATATTCAGCTTTCCATTTCGATTCAGAAGTGGTAACGGAAGAACTGGAAAACACTGACCATTTTTCCAGCATTATGGATCGTATGTACGTGTTCCATTTGAGATCTGGGCTGGGTTTAAGTCCCAATATGAATACAGTTGACACCTTACACAGATTTAGGAAGGATTTCTGCTTCAAGCCTATTTAAATAATTTCGCTAAGATCGGGCATAACTCCGAGTTAATTTTCTAGAGGACAGACATTAGAATTTTCTCTGAAACTGTCGCCTTCGTAGGTTCGAGACTTTTGATAATTCTTGAGATTTCCAGGGGTTTAATATCACTGAGATTGTGCTTAGTGAGATGGAGGAGGGCGGGAAGAGAATGACTTCTCATGTAACGTTGAGTTCGACATATATATATATATATATATATATATATATATATATATATATATATATATATATATATATATATATATATATGTAATACAATGAATAGACACTGGCTTTTATATATGTGGGCGATTATCGAGAAAGCTATTTAAAGTCCAGGCAATGCTAACAACTATTCTGTTGATAGAATATTCCCAAAGAAAATGCTGACTAGCACATTCGTTACTGAAAAGCGTCACACATTTCCCGTCGGGGTCCTCACGCGTGATAACCAATAATTATCTGCGAGAAAATGAAAATTGCACTGAAATCACATACAGCGAGTAAAAAAAAAAAAAAGTAAGCGTGTGATTTCCCCTTCCATGTCTGTTTCCAAATGAAATGGAAGAAAAGAGAGAAAAAAAAACGTTAAAGAAAAAAATAATAATAGCTGACTTAATCTCCATTCCATTTCTTAGATTATTCTTCCCCCAACCAATAAGCGACACAGCTCGTTGTTCGTCTTCCTTTTTTGGCAGCCATGATGAAAAAATAATCCCGGCATGCATTGCAGTTTGGCTCCTATCTGTAAGCATTAAGTCAACAGAGAGGTAGATAAATAAATTGGTAGATAAGTTAATAATAATAATACTAATACTAATACTACTACTACTACTACTAATAATAATAATAATCGGAGAAAGCGAGATAAACAGGGGCATGTGAAATAAAAAAAATGAAAAAAAACCTCTTCCAAATGGAAGGGATGCTAAACAAAATGATCACGTTTCTTGGCGTTATCAGCTCCTTCAGTTTCCAATTTTGAACTAAATACCCTACAATTCAATACTTAATTTGCTTGTAGCTGTCGCTCGTTGCAAATTGACGAATAAACAGACTATTTTAGGGCGATAAAATAATTTTATCCCCCTATCTATCTATCTATCTATCTGTCTATCTATCTGTCTGTCTATCCCTTTCTTTTTATTCATATCTATCTATCTATCTATCTAACGAAAGATGAAGATGATAACTTGATGAAGTTATTTTGTACATCTCATGCAAATGTTTCAAAATCTGGAAACAAATGAAGAAATTTCTATTTTTATTCATTTTGTTAATTTCATCGTTATGTTATGTTATTTTATTTTTATTTTATTTTTTTGCGGGGGGTCATTTTCTTATCACTACACTTTGGCCGTTGTTGTCTCTGGCGTTCCATGTCTTCGATAACTGAACATATTCTTTTTTTTTTAATCATTTAAACCAAAGCGAGGCAATAAAAGCCACTAACGGGTGAAAGAAACCGGAAGGAGAACAGGATTCAATGAGTCATTGCATTTAAATGTTTGAAGATCAACGTTGACTTAAAAGCAAGAAGCAGAAAGTAAATTGCATAAGCGGGAAGTCCGAGAGAAGAAACTATTAATATAGAACTTACGGTTACAACTACAGGGTGTTGCAGCAAAATCCGACACTTGACAGAAAGAAATCGAAATAAGCAATAAAAACAGAAGTTATATATGCAGATACCCGACAGTTTGGCAACTAACAAACGTTTTTCTCTCTACCCTTTTCCAGGATGGAATATGAGCGCAGAGCAGCGGTAGTAGCTACTTTTTCGCGTCGGAAAGAAGCCTGCGGAAGTGATGGCCTGGTTTGGGTTCAAGAGGACCAAGGTCATGGATATTTTGTGGAAGTGGAAGGCGTGTGAGAACAGGGACGTGTTTACTGCCAAACGAAAAGGCCCACAAAGTTCGTTCTTCGGCCGTTAGGACCGACGAGTTCGTCGCCGCCGTCAAGGAGACAGTCGACTATGATGTAAGCCAGAGCTATACCAAGATCGCCGCTGATAAGGTCTGTCACAAGTCGACGATCTGCCGGACGATCAAGAAAGACATTGGTTACTCCTCCTACCGCAAGTCTCACCGCATGCTCATCACGAATGCCTCCAAGGAGTCGAGGAAGGTCAAGGCGGCGGCTTTGCTGAACGATCTCAAGCAGGGGTCCGCCGGGATGCTGAGGTTCTTTTCATCGGAAAAGAATTTCATCCAGGACCAGACGTGCAACAGACAGTATGACAGGTGGATCTGCAAAGACGTCGAGGAGGTTCCCGTCGTGAAGCATACTAAGTTTCCCTCCTCCGTCGTAGCGTCATCTCCAGCGAAGGGGACGTCATGCCTTCGTTCTTCTTTCAAAAGGGCCAGGAGATGCTGAGGAGCTAGTTGAAGCCCTGGATGGACGAGACCGCCACCGGACGCCCCTACGTCTTCCAGAAGGACTTCGCTCCTGCACACAAGGCCAAGAAGACCCAGGCGTGGCTGCTCAACAATGTTCCTAAACCATTGGTCATCGGACATGTGGCCGCCCTCCTCACCTGACTTGCAACCCCCTTGACTATTTCTTCTGGGTCGTGATCGAGGCCAAGACCAACAACCCCGCCCACAACACGGTTGACTCCCTGAAGGCTGCCATTGTAGAAGCATTTGCCGCTATAGACGTGGTGACCAAAGCGTGTGACTCATTTCGCGTCCGCCTTGAGATGGTCGTCGCCGCCGGCGGTCGTTACATTGAAAAATAATGTAGTATGTAACTCTAACTGTTGCTAAATAAACTGCCGGGTCTCTGCATATACAACTTTTGTTTTTATTGCCTATTTCGTTTTCTTTTTGTTAAGTGTCGGATTTTGCTGCAATACCATGTAGTAATTCAGCAATAAAAAATTCACCCACACTCAGAAATTCTGTAATAAATCAGTAATATCTCGACCGATATATTCTTCGATCGTCCTCAAATCGGCGACCTGTATAGAATGATATCAAGAGGCTGTTGTCTTTTATTTTATTTTGGTAGGTTGCCACTTACCTTTTTTAATATAATAAAAGCTCATAGTAGAAGCTTACGAAACTTAATTTGACTGATCCTGCTTTAGTGCTGAAAAACGTTTATTTTATTATGACGGATGGTTACAAGAGAGAAGGGAGATGGTATGTGCTTATTTTATTACCACACCTCTAATCGACATTATGAAAAATAGTGACTCTGTATCAGTTCCTATACAATGTTGACACTTGAGGAAAAAAAAAGAGATCCTTGGCTCGAGAAGCCAAACTATTTCGAAAGTTCTTGAAGAACTCTGTCAGTAAATGGTGCAGTCCCTCCAATCCGAGATTGCCAGGCAAAAGCGGCTAGCTAATTCTAGGCACATGTATGTTTGTTCAACACCCACAGAGTCCTCAACCCCCACAGAGACCTCAACACCCACAGAGGGCACCTGTGGTTTACACCACAAATATGCTGAGCTTAGTTACAGTTTCAACAGCCTGAACAAGGCTAGCACGCTCACACACTCGGTCACGATGATTTGTGACTTCGTGCTAGCACAACTACCGACGTCTCCAAACGGGTTCCGTCTATCAAATTTTATTCACAAGACGTGGTATGGTTTTCCGGCTCTTTCCAGAGACCGATACCATCAAGGACAAATCGACCATGGTGAGATTCGAAAACGGGTCTCATGGTCCAAAGCAAACTTTCTAACCACTCTAACTATTTGTAGTAAAATTACTATTACTAACAAGACATATTGCAAAATTAGCAACAATATCTATTTATAATAAAATTAGCAAAAATATCTATTTATAATAAAATTTATAAGACGATGTATACCCAACTACGAGAGAGTGCTTTCACTCAACGACTCGGCAGGCAAATCAGAGAAATCTTAATGCTAAAATTTCGGCACAGTGACATTTAAAATGAAATTGTTTAGTTAGTTTCAAAATAGGACAATAAAAAAGCAGTGGTGAAAGTGAAAATGTTTATGTTTTTTGTTTTTGTTTTTATTTTAGAAGGGTGTAGATCGAATTTAGTCTTGAGAGATGAATTTCAGACGATAAGAAAGTAGTTTCCATATGTGATTATCATGATGCGTCTGAAGGGTTAAAGCGTCGACCCAATGGGATAACAACATATGCAAACTACTAAAGTCCCCTATCGTAAGGGAATAAATTAAAAAATGGCAGGAGCGTTCCATAAGATTTTATACTAATTTCTTTGACTAATTGCTTTAACTAACGGAAAATTTCAAGATGAGCACGATTCAAATTCTGTTACGCACAAATTAGGTTAGATTCCATTCACGCTGGTTGCTTTTCATTTGGCTTTTTCGCACTGATTATCATTACAGCCGTTTTTTTTTCTCAAGACAAGCGACATTTGAACCGAATTGTATTTTTTATAGTTTTGATTTTCTACCATATTGTAGAAATGAGGCTAAACATTAAGCATTAATAAACACGATCACTTTTCTTTTACTTTTCTGAGATCGCGCTCTTCTTAAGTATTATTATTATTACTGTTAAAGAAAGAAAGAAAGAAAGAAAGAATGAAAGTATGAAAGAAAGAAAGAATGAAAGAATGAAAGAAAGAAAGTACGAAAGAAAGATTGAAAGAAAAAGAAAGAAAGAATGAATGAAAGAAAGAAAGAAAGAATGAAAGAAAGAATGAATGAAAGTATGAAAGAAAGAAAGATAGAAAGAAAGAAAGAAAGAAAGAAAGATTGAAAGAAAGAAAGAAAGAAAGAAAGAAAGAAAGAAAGAAAGAAAGAACCAACCAACCAAAGACAAAACTGGGTGAGAAAGATAAGTAGACATGGACAGAGTTGGATAGATTAAACAAGGAAATATATATGAAAATTAAGAAGAAACATAGATAGACATGGACATAGATAGATAGATATGGACAGAGATAGATAGATAGATAGATAGATAGATAGATAGATAGATAGATAGATAGATAGATAGATAATGAACAGGTGGAAAAAAAGAAACAAACAAAGAAAGAAAGCAGGGAGGAAGGAAAGAGGCTGAGATAGGTGAATATATATAAAAAGGGTGGTATAGCTTAAACAAGGAAACATATATATATCTATATCTATCTATCTCTCTCTATCTCTCTCTCTCTCTCTCTCTCTCTCTATATATATATATATATATATATATATATATATATATATATATACATAGATATAGATAGATAGATAGATAGATAGATAGATAGATAGATAACGCACAGACATAGAAACAACGAGATAGGTATTAAAATATTGAGCTAGATATGTAAAAAGTAAAAATATTAATTTTATTTATTTTGATTACTTTATAAGAGAAAACAACACCGATCAATGTTTCATATTAATTGCAATACCGACTGGTCCGATATTTTTAGGAGATTTTATAACTGGTCGTCTGTCCAGCGGTGATTAAAGAGGATAGTCGTGAATTGACAAATATATATATATATATATATATATATATATATATATATATATATATATATATATATATAGGGGGCGATGGGTGAATTGTCGCCATATTCTATTTTTAATTTCGCGCATGCGCCTAGTTTGTTTTTATTTTGTCGACTGCATAGTTGAGTCTATTGGGCACCATTTGTAAGTAAAAAAAAGTACCATGACGAAATTCCGACAGAAAATTGGAACCAGTATGCCATACTGCTTGGTATTCGCACCGGAAGCCCCAATGGGAACTTTTCAGAGTGTTTGTGTGCCAATTAGAGGACAGTGAAGAGGATTCGGAAAGATTTGGATGATATATCCAGCCAACATCATGGTGCTTGGAGCGATGACTAGTGATGTCAAAGTTATACCTGCGGGAAAAACTTTTAGTATTTTGCTCCATTCTTCCTTGGCAGTAGCCTCTCGTTCCCCCAAACTTTAAAGGACTTCATTCTCTTACTTTTTCTTAAAGTATGCCCATAAATCTTCAATGCGTTTCAGGTCAGATCCTTGTGCGCGGTACGCCAATACCTTAATTTTTCTGCCATGTAAGTATTTTGTAACAATTTGTGCCAAGTATTTCGGGTCATTGTCATGTTGGAACATCAAGTGATGCCTCACAGTCATCTTTCATGCGTTTTGGTCTATATTATTTTTAAGACTAACCATATACTGCTCTTTATTCATGATACCCCGTACCCTCACTAGTTCTCATGGTTCAGAAACGGCAAAACATCCCCGGAACAGACTTCTCCCACCACCGTGCTTATTTGTAGGAAGGGTATTTGTTGGTTTAAAAGCTTCATTTACGCTCCTCCATATATAACAGGAATTCATTCGAGCAAATAATTCTAATTTGGTTTCATCTGACCATAAAAACGAAATCCAATATTTATTACCATGTTCTAGATGGCATTTAGCATAAGCTAATCTGCATTTTAGGTGTTTAGCCTTAAGCAAGGGAGGTTTCTTTGGGCGATAAGCTCGAAGTCCTGCTCGAGGGAAGCACCTAGTGAATGTCTTCATCAATACATTCAACCCTGATGGCTTTACATCATTGACAGTGTCATTGGTGGGTAAGTGAGGATTTTTTGAGACATTTCTAACAATTTTCATTTCCATCCACTCAGAAATTAACCTTTTTTCTGCCTGTCCTTAATTTATTCTCAACACAGTGAGTCTCGTTGTACTTTTTGATAATGTGACGAATTGTCGATCTAGGAAAATGTAAACGCTTGAAAAGTGTTGGGCGTCCATTAATTCGATTGTACGCATCTAATATCTTCATTCGGAGCTTTTTGTCAGGTTCAGTCGTCTTTGCGATTGTTGCAGAATGAATGAGATATTGCGGTACGTGGTGCTCTTCTTCACTACCTTTTAGAATGTTATAGAATCAGGTCAATACTATTTCATTTTCAAAGGTGTTTGTATTGAATGTTAAATTTTTAAAAAAGAATGCTCCTACCATCGTACTTAATTCTAGGGAAGGTATTTTTTGGTTTGTGAGCTTCCTTGAATTTCCTCCATACATAATGGGAATTCATGTGACCAAATAATTCTAGTTTGGTTTCATCTGACCATAAAAGAGTGTTCCAATATTTACACCCATGTTCGAGATGGCTTCTGGCATCAGCTAATCTGCATTTTAAGTGTTTAGTCTTAAGCAAGGGAGTTTTCCTTGGGTGATAAGCTCAAAGTCCTGCTCAGTGGAAGCATTTAGAGATTGTCTTCGTCGATACATTCAACCCCACATGTCTTTACATCATTGACAGTGTCATTGGTGGGTAAGTGAGGATTCTTCGAGACATCTCTAACAATTCCCCTTTCCATCCACTCAGAAATTAACCTTTTTCTGCCAGTCCTTAATTTATTCTCAACACAGTGAGTCTCGTTGTACTTTTTGATAATGTGACAAATTGTCGATCTAGGAACATTTAAACGCTTGGAAAATATTGTCTATCCATCACCTTCTTTGTACGCATCATCTATCTTCATTCGGAACTACTTGTCAGGTTAAGCCGTCTTAGCCATGGTTGCAGAATTAATGAGTTATTGTGCTACGTGGCACTTATATATTGTCTTCTTCATTACCATTTACAATGTTATAGAATCAGGTTAATAATATCTAATTTTCAAAGAGTGTTTATATGAAGTGTCAAATTAAATGTCATATAATTTTAAAATTTCCGTGGGGCACGAATAATTATGTACTGCATCAATCTTCTGAAAATTTCACGAAATATTCAAAACTGAGTACGGAATCAATTATTTATGGTAAATTCAGTAAGTACTTGCAAATATTGGCATTTTCTTAGTGAGAACAAATAAACATGTCCACAACTGTATAAACACACACACACACATACACATCTATATGATAGAAATTATTAGGAGGATTTGAGATAATCCTAATTAAGTAATTCATTGGGTTTAGAAGAAACCTCAGCATAACGCAGATAGCACTGGACGGCCGTTTCATCCTATATGGGACTCATCAGCAGTGTGCATCCACTACCGAGAATTAAACCCAGACTGTTACGATATGATGCAAGTGTCATACCAACTGTACTAACGGGGCTTGGTGACAAAGAGTTAATGAATTAGACTCCATATAGCACCACTCTTCACAAATTCCATTACTACTATCCCCAAGCCGCTCCATCCAGGACAAGGATATACAAGTGATAGAAATTATTAGGAGTATTTGAGATAATCATAATTAAGTAATTCATTCGAGTCTAGAAGAAACCTCAACAGAATGCACTGGACGGCCGTTTCGTCCTATATATGGGACTCATCAGCAGTTCGCATCCACTACCAGGAATTGAAACCCGGACAGTTACGTTATTAAGCAAACGTCATACCAAGTGTGCCACGGGTTCCGGTGACGAAGATGTAACGAATTAAACTCGACATACCGCCGCTCATTCACATATTCCATGGTGGAACTCATCCAAGTTCCTTAAACCAAGGACTGTGCCCCCGAGAGCGACGACTACTATCACCAAGCCGCTCCATCCAGAGCATTAGAAGCCGCTTCAAGCAAGGATATACAAGAAATTGTTAGGAGGATTTGAGATAATCATAAGTAATTCATCGAGTTTAGAAGAAACCTCAGCAGAAAGCACTGGACGTCCTATATTTGGGACACATCAGCAGTGCGCATCCACTGCCGAGAATTGAAACCCAGAACAGTAAGATACGAGGCAAACATCATACCAACTGTACCAACGGGAGTCGGTGAAGAAGACGCAACGAAATTAGACCCGATATAGCGCAGCTCGATCACAACTTCGGTGGTGGAACTCATCCGAGTTTCCCTTACCCATAGGACTGTGCCCCCATGAGACACGACTACTATCCCCAAGCCGCTCCAACTGGAGCATTAGAAGTCGGTTCAAGCAAGGATACGTAAGTGATAGAGATTATTAGGAGGATTTGAGACACACACACACATATACACACACACTTACACACACACATATATATATATATAAGAAGTATGTCCCATATATTTTCAGAAGACTTGGTATATTTCGGTGTAGGACACTCCAGTTATACACACATACCACATGTGTATGTTTGCTTGTGCGAATAGATGAAGAGAATTTCCTTATGTGGAACTGTTTTAAACATCCTTTGGTTGATACGTGAGGTTTTCAAAAATATTTTCTTAAACATGTCCTTCAAATGCCCAAATTGAACACACCATCACAGACACGGCAACAGGAACAATAAACAAATTTTTAAATGTCAGCAAAGGCCTTACGCATGCGCATTTTATATAAAGCCTTCTCTATTATCGCACTTATTTTATCAGACATTTTCAAATTTCCGTTGCGAATGTTCAGCAAATCATTTCTGATATTTTTTCGCTACATTAATTACATTTCGATAAATTATCAAAATATAAATTAGTATTGAAATGAAGAAAACTTTGCGCAATCAATAAACACGAAACAGTTTCAAATTCTCCATTTTACTTTTGAGTAAGAAAAGAATTTTTCAAACATTTCTAAACTTATTAAAAGTTTTTATTAATGTTTCTGTTATATAAACTAAAAAGAAATGCATATATTTATTTTCAACAAGCAGTGACTACGTGAGATTATCCGGGTGTCAAATATGTTGAACATACCCAGCAATTCCACTTCTTTACCCTATTACGTCCTCCTAGGACGTGAAGCAGAGGTTGGATTTTAGGAAGCAAGAAGACGTGGTAGATTTTGGTTGTAAAGCAACGTGGGACATGGAAGTGTTTGCCGGAAGTCGCCTGGTAATGAAAGCGTAATGACACCCATCAATACACCACATCACTTGAGATCACGCAATATTTTATCTCGTGCTTCAAATGCTTTTTTATGTGCCATTTACAGTCATAGCCAGCTGGTCGATCAGAAAAAGCGTTCAATTAGAATGGAGCAAAAACAGCATCATGTTTCGATGTAACAGAGTCTATCTTCTTCGATTAATTTAAAGTACTTTCATTAGAAACATTTTGAATTAATAGAGTTACTGATATAACAGAAGTAGTCTGTATTTATTCAGTCGAAGTTAGCCAAGGACATGAAGGCATCATGAAGACCTACTTAAGACCACAATTATTTTGGAGTTTTTGAAATTCAATTTGTAAGTATGCTACTAGAGATGTAATAGAGTATACATTTATAAAGCAAGTGTTAAGTTTAACAGAAATGGTTTGAAAGATCAACAAAAAATAAAAAAGAAACCATTACAAATCGCCATTTTTCGTTATGTAAGCGGGTTTTCACGATATGGATGGAGTCAATTATCAAGTTAAGTGACTGTTAAGTAATCAACTTATTGTTGGCTACATTTGAGTGAAGTTTCTATTAGATTGCATGAAAATTGAGAGAGTTTTTAGTTAAAAATCTGATTTGAAATTGATTTGTGTTCAAATCGATTTTTCATTTTTCGCGGTTATTCGCTAAACGCAGTAGCGTATAGATAAAAATGAGGTATCGTTGAGCACGTCCTGATGTAAGTAACCTACATACCTCGTTTGAACGAAATCGAAGGAAAAAAAGTTGAATTTATCGATTCTGGAACGGGTTTATCGATTATTGATTTTTTTAAAAACTTATCGACTTTTTTATGCTAAGAACCTATCTCTTACATTGTACAATGTATGTGCCAAGTTTCGTTAAAATCGGTTGGATGCTCTCGAGTGAAAAGGTATCACACACAGACAGACACACAGACATCTGTTTTATATATATAGATAATAATTTATGGAAGTATACAATTTTATTATAGCTTTAAAAACTTATATTTGGTGAAACTCGTTACTGAGTATTGGGGTACTCCGTGTGAAATGAGTTCAATTTTGGACCTGAAGAGACGTCCGCAGCCACTGGATGGTAGGAGGGTTCAGGGGGATGGAGAGCTCTGGCTTTTCTTTGGGCTAGCTTCATCTCTTCTGGCGCCTTCGAAGTCGTTTTTTTCGCGGACTACACTTCTCCAATATGTTCAATCTGAAGCTTCCACCTCCCAATTGAATAGATCGATTTCTGTCTTCAGTAAGCTATTCTGGGCTGATATTTGAATCGACGACGTGGGTATCAACGTGGTCTCTTGCAGGATGTGAGCTGTCTAGAAGAGGATTTGCATCGCTAGGCAGATATCTGGAATACGGGCAAGGTGTCCAGTCCAGAAAATTCTTCATCCACTTTATTCTCCCGACCTTGCTCCTTCAGACTACCATTTGTTTCGTAGCTTACAGAATCATTTGGAAGAAACAGCTTTTGTAACACAGGAAGAGGTTAAAACTGACATTTGTAAGTTCTTCGAATCAAAGCCAAAAGAATTTTACAGGAATGGAATTAGTAAGCTTGTTAATAGATGGAAGGAAGTCATAGATAATCAGGGAAAATACATTGTTGATTGAATCTGTAATTAGATGTAACATTTGGTCACTTGTTTTCTTTATTCAAAATTCGGACAGAACTTATGGGATGCCCTGACCTATATATATATATATATATATATATATATATATATATATATATATATGTGTGTGTGTGTGTGTGTGTGTGTGTGTGTATGTATATATATATATATATTCATTGATGCATGTTTCATTAAATAATATATAAAAGTTTTGTCTATTTATTTTATCTAAATTCTTTTCATATCACCTGATAAGCTTAATAACATTATCATTAAAAGATGAAAGAAAATCACCATATTTATACATATTTTTTAATCCTATCTAACCTTTCGGTTTACATAAGCCATTAGCAATGGCTTCTGTTATCAATTATAGGCATCTAAGAATATTTGTGGAAATTTCATAGTTTATTTTGTTCAGCTTAGGTTTCAATAATTTTATGTATATAACTTCAAGAATTTTTAGTTTATTGTTTATATATATATATATAATTTCAAGAATTTTTAGTTTATTGTTTTTATGTTTAAGTTTAGTTGTGTTTTCAACGAGGATTTTCCGGAAGTGTGTATGCGGCCAGGCATGTTGTTTTAAATGCCTAAAAATGTTAGAGTTATTATTCAAATGTAGAGTCAATTCCGGAAAATCCTGGTTGAAGAAACCTCAAAAGAAAGTACAGGAGGGCCGTTTCGTCCTATATTTGGGACTAACCAGCAGTGCGCATCTACAACCGATAATTAAAACCCGGACAGTTACGTTATCAGGCAAACATCATACCAACTGTACCAACGGGCCTCTGTGAAGAAGAGGTAGCGAGTCAGACTCGATATAGAGTCGCTCGATCGCAACTTCCGTGAAGGAACTCATCCGAGTTTCCCTTACCCATAGGACTGTGCCCCCATGAGACACGACTACTATCCCCAAGCCGCTCCATCCAAAGCATTAGAAACCGTTTCATGCAAGGATATACAAGTGATAGAAATTATTTAGTCTAATTCGCTACCTCTTTCTCACCGTGGCCGTTTGTACAGTTGATATGACGTTTGCCTGATAACGTAACTGTCCGGTTTTCTAATTTTCGGTAGTGGATGTGCAATATTGATGAGTCCCAATTATAGAACGAATGTTGAGGTTTCTTCTAGACTCGATGAATTACTTCATTATGCCAGTTCAAGAAAGGCATTTAGGTCACTAAGACACAGAATAGAGAATGTCTCATCTCGAGTATATTTAACATCGAAAAGCAAAGAAAAAAATTAATTATTTTTAATAATATGTGGACATCTCTAATCTTTGCCTGATGACGGTCACCAGACCGGAAACATGTGTAGCAAAATTATGGGAAATAAACCATTTTTTTAAAAAATCCACATTACATCGAAAAACGTTTGCGCTTTCTCTTTTCTTTTTAATATACACACTTTTCTCTTGTTGGAACTACTATAACCTCATCCTTTTATATATATATATATATATATATATATGTATATATCGGATGTAACAGCAAAATTGTCCAAATATAGCATATATATATATATATATATATATATATATATATATATATATATATATATACAGCAAAAAAGTCCAATTGTTAGATTAATATCGTGACCTGTTCCAGTTTTCATCTGTTAGCTCTTTTAAAAACTTATTCGCCGTTCTCGTGATGGTACTTGAATGGACTTTGAAGATGGAAGATAGAGTATGAATGCTGCTACCATTACTGAAGCCCTGAACGATCGTTTCCCTCTCAACATTGTCCTGTTAAGAAGACATAGTGGGGCTGGCACAAAACGAATCTAACCCGTTCTCTTTCTAGCTGAATGAGTGAAAGGGTTTTTCAGTGATTCTTACGACAAATGGTGTCAAGATGGTTAAACATCTTATCTGAAAACTTGGAAAAAAGAAATTGAATTTGTTTAGTGTTTTTTTTTTTTTAGATATGAAACCTTTTGTGGAATGGACAATTATGGTGTTACAAGATTTGGACAATTTTACAGCTACATCCGGTTTATCTAAGTGATGATGAAGAATTTATGGACCAAGAGTGTGGTGATAAAAACATAACAATACTAAGATGGAGCAAAACAAGAAATAAAACAGTACTAATAATAGAGAATTTATTAGTGTTCTGATATAAATCAATAATAATATGCTGGAGTAAAACGGGTAATAACTTTCGTGATAATGAAGGGCGTATTGATCCAACGTCTTGAGATTAGAAGCAACATTAATACAGTGTTTGGCAACTGATAATAAAATGATAATGATGATGAAAAGAGTATGAACTCAGATTGTTAGGAAAAAAAGCAACAAAATTCAGTAAAACTAGTTATAAAATAATAACAATAATACTGTATTAAACTAGTGTGTTTAGATAAAAAAAAAAATAAAACAAATTTAATAAGTTTGTGTAAAAATAGTTACCAAAAAAACATACAAATAAAAAGCAACAATAGTGAGCTGCTTTTCTAATCATAGCTTAGATGTGGCATCAGGTGGAATGTTTGGGGCACCCAGTGAAAATCGAACTCACTACTCAGTCGTAACTGATGTCGCGAAGCAAACTTGCTAACCATTTCACCACGTAGAAGCGTAGCTGTCTTACACGGAAGCCGCCTAGTGACCCGCTGGCGAGCCGCCGTTGGCAACGCCAGCGGTCCTCTGGTGGCAGCCATCGGCAGGCCACCGTTGGGGTTCTAGCGGTTCGCCATGGTAACATTGCCGAGAAGGAACGCGCCGGCTGTCCGACAGCGGGACACCAGCGTTAAACGCTAGTGGCGTGCCACCCAGTGGCAGATTGGTGTCTTGCATGTAGGGGTAGACCTGGCACAAGGTCGAAAGAATTATGTGCACTCAATAAGGATCGAACCCACTACTCAGTTTTAATTGATATAGCGAGACAGGCAGTAAGAAGTATTATTGGTTCGACTTACTTTAAACCTGTCCTAAATTTCACTTTAATTCAGATAATTGCCGTCCATCATACAAGATACTTCTCGAAGATTATGCCTAGACAAAAGATATTCCAGTTTCTTTTTGCATTAGTCTAGTGGCCAATCAAGGCTATAGTTCCCAGTCTGACCTGCTATTCAAATCAAAGCTGTCGCAGAAAATATGAATTTATACGCTCACATAAACACCAAAGGGTGTTTACATGTGTGAATGTAAGGAACACGAACTCGGCTTGCCGAGCCGTTATCTATTACACCACAGTTCAGATGTTATTGTAATAATAATAATAATAATAATAATAATAATAATAATAATAATAATAAAATGAATATACCCATACATATCAAGGTAGCTACACATGTGCACTATAAGAAATGCAAGAAGCACAAAATCGAAACCATTGAGAGATGGTATGAACACGAACCAGACACAGTTACCCAGCATAGCGGTGTAACTATCCTCTGGGACATGCCAATTCAAACTAGAAAATAGAAGCCAAAAGACCTGACAGCATCATAAAAGACAAGAAATTCAGGAAGTGTATTCTTATTTACATAGCAGTACCATCTGAGAGAAACGCCTCTATTAAAAATTATCGATAAATTATCCAAATACAAGGATATGGAGATTGAGATTAGCAGGATGTGGGGAATGAAGACTGAGACTGTCGTACCAATAATAATCGGAGCTATGGGTCTTGTGAGAATAGAAATGGACAATTTTACTAACAGTGTCCCAGGTAACATTATCATACAATTTGCACAGAAAATGGTCCTACTGAGAAAACTACTATTGCTAAGTAAAAGTGATGTCAGTTAAATGACAATTCTCCTGTAAGACCTAACGGCCATAGTTTGGACCCGGCTCTATAGGACACAGAGCAGGAAACATAACATACACAAATATTAATAATAATAATGATCAAGCAGATTCTGTGATAAATATCCAGAAACGATTGATCATCTTGTATCAGGTTGTACGATATTGGCACCCACTGAATATAAAAACCGGCATGACAAAGTGGGCCAATATCTGCACTGGAAAATTTGCAACTTCCACGGGAAGGAAACTGAAAGAAACAGGTACGAACACCAACCCAGACCCGGTTACGGAGATAGGACCTGTTACAATTCTATGGGACTACACAATACACACTGACAGAACAATCAAAGCCAACCGCCCAGACATTGTTATTAAAGACCACAAAAAAAAGCCTCCTTATTGATATGGCAGTCCCTGCAGACTGCAATGTATCTTTGAAGATATTCGAAAAGCTGTCAAAATACAAGGACCTTGAAATAGAATTCTCAAAAATGTGGCACATGGGAACATCAACAATCCCTGTTGTAGTTGGAGCCTTAGGATTGGGTGGAAAAGATTCCAGCAGACTAATTGAAGGGATCCCTGGAAGTCCATGCCTCAAAGATATTCTGACAAGTACAGCCCACAATTTACGAAGGGCTTTATCTATGTAATATTTTAGGTAATATATTGTAATATATTGTAATATATAGGGCTTTATCTATGTAATTTTTTTTTTTTTGCAGTGGAAAGTGTCATGATACCATTTCTAACCTTAGGTCCCTGGGCGGGATCCGGAAAGAAATATGTAAACGGCAGATATCAAAGGAAATGAAAATAATAATAATAATAATAATAATAATAATAATAATAATAATAATCCAGACACTTTTGAAAGAGGGAAACCGATTTTTGAAAACAGGATCCGCAGAATTTGAAAACACGATCTATAGATATCTGTTGGTAAATCAGAAAAGGCATTGATCTTAAGATGACCGGAGGCTCAGTATAATGATGCAGGGTGTTATGAAGAATCGACAGAAGAAAGCAAATACATTTTCCCCAAACACTGCATTGAATATAGGCGTTTTTCGGGTTTTTTTTAATTATCGATCTCTCTGCAAATTGAATAACTTCTTTTATATTCTTTTACCTAGACATCTTTTTCATCTTTTTAAGTAAATACCGGGAAATAAACATTTACGCAAGCATTATATAATGAGCACTTATCCTTATCTAAAAATGCAAATGCATATACATATATATATATATATATATATATATATATATATATATATATATATATATTGTGTGTGTATTTAGGCAGCATTTTTTCATTGATGCATGTTTCATTAAATAATACACACACATTTTTTTCTATTTTATGTAAAAGAAATTATGAAAAGTATTTACATAAAATAGACAAAACCTGTCTATATTATTTAATGAAACATGCATCAATATATATATATATATATATATATATATATATATATATATATATATATATATGAAAAAATATAGTCTTAAAGTGTGCTATATTTATGGGATAAAGTGCTCAATATCAGAGATAGAGCGTGTGTAAATATAAAAGTGAACATAGAAGTCAACACTTAGAGGCGACAGTTTGTTTTATGCTAGATGCAATCATCGGGCCATCAGTGGCCCGATGATTGCATCTAGCATAAAACAGACTGTCGCCTCTAAGTGTTGACTTCTATGTTCACTTTTATATATATATATATATATATATATATATATATATATATATATATATATATATATGTATGTATTCATAGACACTTACAGGGAACATACATGCGCCCTCACAAATAGATATATCGAGACATGTTTCATTGAATAATTTAGACAAGATTTTCTACTTATTTTTATTTGGATCCTTTCATATTCACGGACAAGCTTTTTGAAGCAAAGAGAAAATCGCCGTGTTGATACATATTTTATTCCGAGTACTTTCGACATTGCACAATCTCGTCATCAGGGTGTTGTTTTATGCAAGCCAAATATTGTAGTGTTCATCATTTTCAAAGACAAAATTCCTGTGTTCATCTGAAAGTAATTGTTTTTTACTTATGAAGTGAAGAACGCTGAAACAGTGCGTGCGTGATTCAGGGGAGGTAACTAAGTATAGTTTGTCAAAAGTTTTTTAAGAAATAAGTAGTAATAACTATATCAAGTTTTCCACAAGTATTTTTTAATACTTATTTCTTAAAACTCTCGATAAACCATACTGAGTTACCTCCCTTGCAGCGGTCTCCATTTTCTCTATTACTTCAATAACGACACGGAAAAGCTTGTCCGTGAATGTGAAAGGATCCAGTTGAAAAAAAATTAAACGGAACTTGTGTAAATTATTCAATGAAACATGTCTCAATGAAAGTATGCTGCCAAAATATACGCATTAAACAATAAAAAATATTAAAAAATTAAAGTTTTCAGACACACTGGGTTATATATTAATATTTTTTTGTTATTTTATTTCAGTTAGGTTCCTCGACTAGTTTCGGCCAGCATGCCGCTTATCAGGAGAAAAAAACGTCCTGCTTGTTAGTAGCAGTGAACTACAGGACAGGAATTAATGACTTTTTGAAGAAAATTAACTTCATCTGTAGTTTTCATTTTCTTTATCGTTAAATTTGGTCTGTCCCTGTTTTCGTCAAACGGCCTCTTTTAAGTTGTTTTTAAGATAAATGCTGTGGAGATTCATACGACGCAGAATTCTATTCTTGATCATTTTTACAGTTTTATTGGTTGAAAGACGATGAGTGTGTGCGTTAAATGTATGTTAAATTTTAGTTCTCTGGGAGATATGTGTAACTGTATATATTATTATGGGTGTGTGTTAAAACGTCAACAGCTCAACAAGTATGTTTGTCTTGTGTGGGTGATAAATGTGGGTAGGGCTTGAATTATGAGGTTACATGTTATTTCTAATATATGTTGTTAAATGTGTGATTAAGCATGCGCGTTCTTTGTTTTTGATTTTGTCGACTGCACAGTACAGTTGGAACAGTTGGGCACCGTTTGTGAGAAAAAGAGCACCATGACGCAATACACCCCACCAGAAATTTGGAAACGGCATGCTGTACTAATTGGAATTCACACCGGAAGCTCAATATTAACATTTCAGAGTGTTTGGTTGTTCATCTGAGGAGAGTGCAGAGAATTTGGAAAGAGTTGGATGAGTTTAATGGTGATTACGATAGAACAGCATCTCTGAAACCTGCCTCTTTTCGTTCTGATGAGGAAAGAACTCACAAATATGTTGGCATGAGTCTCAGACTCAATATGGAAGCCTATATGAAGTGCAAGGATTATGGCAGCATTCACCAACTTAAACTAGCAAACCGTCCGGAAGAGACGCAAGAGATTCCGAAGTCGTCTGGGGACCGTGCTTGAAGCCAATGACGATTTTATTGAAATAAACTTTACGCTTTATTTTTTCAAGATATTTTTGGGTAACTTTGGTAAATGTATCTGTTAAAATGGGATGCCAGTGCTATTTTCGTTTTTGCGTAATTTAGACGACAAATGACCCCTCGAACCATATGTAAAGACAAAAGAAAACCGTTGTTTTACCAATTGATGGATTCTATTAAGGTAAGGGGCGAAGGAGTTGGAAAGAAAAGCTTACCTTTTGTCACTATTCATGTTGTCTTTTCACACACACACAAACACACACACACACACACACACACACACACACACACACACACACACACATATATATATATATATATATATATATATTTATGTGTAGGAGGTGCATGTATGTATATATATATATATATATATATATATATATATATATATATATATTACACACATAAATAGAAAATGAGACTGTGATAAATAGATAATGAAGGGATTGAGATTGATAGATAGATAGCTAGATAGATAGAGAGAGAGAGAGAGAGAGAGAGAGAGAGAGAGAGAGAGTGAAAGAGTGGTGGGAGAGTTAGAGAGATCGTAAAGCGATTGGTGAAATCATGTATCAAAATGTTTCTTCCATAGAGTTATATTGAGGCAATTGCATTCCATTTCCGGCAAGTCGATAATTAAATTCGTTTTAATATCATCGATTTATAGATGCAATTTACTCGGTCTAATAAAATATGCGAAATATACGACGAAATCTACACGACATAAAAAGATGTCGGCTTTTTTATATGCTTTTGGTGTTGTTGATGCATATAATGAACGTTATTCTAGAAGGGGACCCGAAAAGAAGTTTACATTGCTCGGACTGATTATTAACCATCGCTGCCTGCATACAGCATATATGTATGGTGGAGTAATGGATAGTGGTCTGAATGGAAGAATCGGAGAGCCGGGTTCGAATTCCAGTCGAATCCATTACATTCACTTACGTGCTAATACCCCAGGGAAAGGTGTGAATCCTCCTCTTCTCCCTCCAACTATGGGTAAATAGCAGGACAGACTGGGTTCTATAGCCTTGGTTGGCAACTGGTCTAGGAGAAGGTCAACTCTGAATTCAAAACCTGCGGAGGGTCGTTTGGGGACCTTGTGGCACTCAGTGCACCAGGTCTCTGTATTCGTCCCTTCAAAAAGTGTGGATGGTCCTGCAGGAAACCTTCACCACTATAATCAAATCTTATGTGCCGGCGTCGGGCTCTCAGTTCCTAGAAAGTGATCTGTATGACTCTCATACGTCGAATTCGATGGGAGAGTCGATGATATATATATATATATGTATTATTATTAGTAGTAGTAGTAGAAGTCTTATAAGTATAAGACACTATACTCGTTCGGGAAAACCTTCGGTGTCTTGATTTGCAAATAATCAAACCAATACCAAAGGGAAAAAACGGTATAAAAAAAAGAAAGAACCAAGAACATGTACGTTAGCCGAAAAGAATCGTCCAGTCTGCAAGTCCAAGAACCAAAGAAGAAAAACCCGATAAGAGTACTCAAAAAACAAAAAAAAAACTAAATAAAGTGCACAATACAATAAGTAGAGCCGGCCTTCCCTGACGATCCGTTTAGGTGAAACCGTGGTACGTTTGTCTGGCTCTCTAGGTCTAACTATATATATAGATATAGATATTTTTGTCATCCACAGACAGACTGTTTCGCAGCTCATCAGTGTGGCTAGACGTCCGGTTGCCTCTAGCTAGGATCCGACTGAATTGGCGTCAGTCGAAACCTCTACCACTAAGCCGTCGGCTCACGGCAGGGATGAAGGTGAATTTAAGCGTGTTTATTTTTAGATTTAGATAAACACACAGTGACTGACAGTGACTCAATTCTGCCGAAGAGTCATACATATATATATATATATATATATATATATATATATATATATATATATATATATATATATATATATATATATATATATATATATATATAGGTAAAAATCCGGATAACGGCTTGGATTATAACCTGCAATTACGAAATTTTAGTTAAAGTTCTCAATATAATAATTCTTTGAAATATAGGAGTGGATTTTGCAACTGTTCCAATTATTTTTCCAAACCCTGTATGTTATATTTTCCTTTAGGTATATTTAATACTGAGATTTAATACTCACATTTCATTTTAATTAGTTTTTTAATTGGTATCTTTTTTTAAAATTATGTTTATGTATGAGTTCAACTATAATTGATATTTCCCTCTTCAAAGAGCTTCTTTAAATTTAACCTATAAAGATATTTTTCGATATTTAATATTCTATTTATTTTCTTATTTTTACATTTATCATCGTTACGTTTAATTACTTTTTTAATTATATTTATGTATGGGGTTAATTGTAATTGATATTTCCCCATTTAAGGGTCTTTGAATTTAATCTCTAATTTATATGATTTAATTCTATTTCATTTATATTGTACGAGCTTTGATTTTTTGTTATCCATTTAATCTAATATTTAATTAAAATTCATATATTGGTTTAATTTTCCCTATATACTGATATGTTTTTTATTAAGCTTATTTTATAATATTAATATTTTACAGTATTTTTATACAATCTTAGAATCCTTTTCTTTGGTTTAAATATTGTAATTCCTAATGTAATTTTTTCTATTCGATTAAGCGTTAACATTTGAAATATAGGTCAAGATTAATTTTTCTGATGTTAAATTTCCAACCGTCTTTAAACTTTCGTCTCGAGTCTAGACTCGAGACGAATCTTTATTCCTCTTATTCCTTCTCTACCCAACACTACTTTGTTCTTTTATTCTTGCTTTCTTTTTTCTCTCTGTCTTTCTCTTTCCTCCTTTTCGATCCCCCTTCTCTTATTTGTAGTCTTTTCCTTTCTGTTCCTCCCCTTTTTTCCTTCCTGTCTCTTATTTAATTTTTTTTTAAAGTTAGCTTCATATTTATTCAATTTTATCTAACGTTTCATGCTGACATGCTCTTACATAGCAAAATGCCCATTCAGATGAGGTATATTTGAATTTCATTTATTTGTAATTTCTCTCTCTCTCTCTCTCTCTCTCTATATATATATATATATATATATATATATATATATATATATATATAAATATATATATATTTACAAATTACAAATAAATGAGATTCAAAAATACCCCATCTGAATGGCAATGTTACTGTCCTTGTTCTCTAGGGGATAGATTGTTGCCTGGTGAATTACGTTAGGTGCCCTACATTTCCCATCTACTGGGTAAAGACCTCGATTTCTACAGTTACATGGTCATTAAATAAAGTTATTTTAATTCCAGCTGTAAAGGAAATTTGCTCTGCTTAATGAAAATAAACATTGCGTTAACATATTCACGTTTGCGAGTTTGCGTTAGCATATTCACGTTTGTGAGTGATCAGACCGTAAATCGTCTACGAAATTTTCCACGTTGTGTTGTAACCCTCATTCTGCTTCCCCGAGCCGAAACTATTATTTAACATTGGTATAATAAGTCTATTAACTATAGTCGAATTTATTTCTCCGTATGACTGGTTCATTTGATAAGTTGTTATGTATAATGTCCCTTTTGTGGTCATAGATACGTTTCTGCATGTTTTCATGTTTCCTCCAATATATTGTTTGGAAGATTTTTGCCAAAACACTTCTTTTTACTCTTGACAAACCATTTACTAGCATTAATTCTCTTTCTCTCTCTCACTATATATATATTTATTTCGTCTTCCAGTTTTGATTCTAAAGGAAAAAAAATACAGCCTGAGGATGGAAGCATGATGCCTTTAAAAGTACTAGCTGAATTAAAAATACACCGTATCCATTTTATACATAAGGATCTCATCATTCACTGGATTATTAGTAGTATAATGCTTATAATTATGTCTGCTAGCGAAGGGATTTCGCCAATAATTGCATTAATATTGCTAATTGATTCAAGGTATGATTAACTCTTTGTAATATATATACATATATATATATATATATATATATATATATATATACATATATATATATATATATATATACATATATATATATTATATCATAGGTCGATAGGTATGAATAGAGAAGACTACCAGTAAGATCAGTGGACACGCACATCTGCACACACACACACACACACACACACACACATATATATATATATATATATATATATATATATATATATATATTACATCATAGGTCGATAGGTATGGATAGAGAAGACTACTAGTAAGATCAGTGGATACGCAGATATGTATATATATATATATATATATATATATATATATATATATATATATATATATATATATATATAGTCAAACCGTTAGCCAGCTAATTTTTTTGACATCGAGAAGCAGGCTCTCTTGTAAAAATATGATTCAGTCATCGACGGAAATCACTTGTCCATCGTAGAAATCCTCTTCCTCGATATACATATATACAGAATCAGCCAGTAAAAACGTATACAAACTTCAGGCGAGGAAAAAATTGTATAGATATTGTAATACGTCATTTATTCAGACATCACACGATTAATACAAGTTACCTCTGGACCCTACACTCACCAGACATGCTCAAAATATTGACCTTTATCTTCCAGACATTTATTAATATGGCGAACTACTGCTTGGACAACATTGACCAAATTGTCCAGTGGGATTGCTACTCATACATTTTCAATTTCTTGTCTAAGGACCGCCAATTTAATGACATCTGTCGGGGAAATATTGTGCTACAGTAAACAGTTTTATCACAATTCGCTAAAACTTTGAAAGACAAGTTCTTCCTTTCCTGAAGTGTGTGTGCATATATATATATATATATATATATATATATATGTCTGATAACAGGATACCCAAGATCCTAATGTACAGCCAGTTAGATCAGGGCTACAGGAATGTAGGACGCACCTGGCTGAGATACAAAGACAAGCTGAAGAGCGACTTGTCAGCTGTCAATATACCACATAACACCCTCGAGAGCTTAGCCTTGGAGCGGCTAGAATGGAGATCAACGTGTTTTAGTTGACTCAGCAGTTTACAATCTGCTTGTCTGCATCATCTTCAAGAAGTGAGAGCAAGATCTAAATGGTCAGCCAATCGAAGCGTGATCTCATCCCACAATCCTCACTCTTCTCCATATGTGGCCTCCTCTGTAAGTCACTTGTGGGTCTTAAGTGCCACTTAAGATTACCGCACAAAATTTCATAACTGAATCAATGAAGCTGTCAGATCCTCATACGTCGCAACCGACGGGAGAGTCCATTATTATATAAATATATATATATATATGTTTGTTTCTACAAATTAATGGTTTTAATTTAATTTGACATTTTTATTATTTCAAATGTTATAGGAGATATGCTGTGTTTTCAGAAGACATTCTTCTTTACCGAGATTTCACAAAAGGCAATGTGAAGACTTTTCGACTTAATGCAAACTGTTTAATAAATAAAAATGAGGCCTCTATTCCATCCCAAGCAAGGCATTAATTAAGATTAACTAACTAACTAAATAACTAAGATTAATGATTAAGTAAATGCTCTGTTCTTTTAATTAAACATTATTAATTACATTTACTGGCCTGGATGTTCAAGAAATTTTGTAGAAAATATGTGTCCTCCAACAGGAATTGAACCTGTATCTTATATAGAACCACCATTATATGTGTCTTGTTCTGACCATTTAATCTATGATATGTTGTCATTGTTTACGTTAGGTTACGAATTCAGAGCAGATATGATACACTGACAATGACCGTAAAAGTGTGTGTTTAAAAGCAGTAATTCATGTCCACCAAAAAATGTATACACACTTCAAGAAAGGAAACACTGGGATAGATATTGTAATACTAAATTTTATTCAGCCATTAATTCAGATTCAGACAACATTGGATTAATAAAAGTTACCGCTGTGGTAGACCCTCCTACAGTACAATGAACTCTTCCTCCTCTGAAAAATACTAACTGCGAGACTTCCTAGGACAGTCGTCGAAGGGTCGTTGAGGCAGTCGTTTGGCAGCCGAGACGCAGCGTAACCTGATCGTTCCGACGGACATTTTATATTTGCTTGTTACTAACACTCTTGCTTTGTATATATCTGTTATTTCAATACACACGTGTCTCCTTGTTCATCTAATTCTGTCTGTCTCTCTCACTCTCTCTCTTTCTTTTTAATTTCTCTTCCTGAGTAGTCTTCATCCTTCTTTTCACACCCTCTCATTCCGTAACAGCTGTCTAGCGTGTCTTTCTTTTCTGGCCCCTAAACAGGCCGCAGCAGTTACCTTTGAACTCTATAATCACAAGACATGCTCAAAATGTTGACCTTTAGCTTCTAGACATTTATCAGTACAACGAACTACTACGTTCACAACGTTGGCCAGTGTCCATTGGGATTACTGCACATACATTTTCAATTTCTTGTCTGAGGACCGCTGTCGGAAAAATAGTGTACTACAGTAAACAGTTTTGATAACACTACGAAAGACAGGTTTTTCCTTTCCTGAAGTGTGCATAATCTTTTTTGTGGGTGGGGAGGTGACTATATATATATATATATATGTGTGTGTGTGTGTGTGTGTCTATGTATGTATAGCACATCCGCTTAGAACGCGCGCACATATATCTATGAAAAATCATGCAACAATGATAAGTGCATATAAAAAAAGAAAAATCGCGAAGTATAAGCAGTCAATTGTTGATACGCTCTGACGAGTGGGCGGACAGATCCTTAAAAATAACTCTGGAGTCGGGATGTCAAAGGTAACATCAAGAAAGCTAAAGGACAAACTTTTACTTGTATTATATATATATATATATATATATATATATATATATATATATATATATATATATATATGTATTGCCATACGTCGCTATATGTGGCTAGACGAAAACAGATCAGTATATACACATATATATTCCTATCTCTCTCTCTCTCTCTCTCTCGCTATATATATATATATATATATATATATATATATATGTATATATATAAAGAGAGAGAGAGAAAGAGAGAGATTGTGTGTAAAGGGGAGAGTTAAAGATAGGGAGATAGACAGAATTTCACATAGGATCATTTTCATATAAACACGATGATTGAAATGTAACTGCACATCTTAAAATAATTGTAATTTATTTATTAACTATAATTTTTATAAGAAGACGAGGAATGCTGGGAATTTGAAATTGTATTTTTTTAACTAATCTAGCTGATTTCATTTAAAATTCCCAGAATCCATCGTTAGTGCGCATGTGTAGTTGCACCAAAATAATAAATTTAGTCCGATGAAAGCCTAAAAACGAGACGCTCACACGAAAACATTTTTTCGACTTTGTCATATATTTTGTCTCCAGTATTGTTCTTGATATATAAAATTGATATATCGTTGTTACATGTGTGTGGGTACATTATATATATATATATATATATATATATATATATATATATATATATATATATATATATAAAATTATATAATATTATCTCAGATAGATAGAACTCTACGTTGGAAATCAGTTTTACATATATATATATATATATATATATATATATATATATATATATATATATATACATACACATTTAGCCATTTGCAAGGATGAAATATTTTAACTGTTAAATAAGAAATAGTTTGTTGTATGTATGTTTTATAAAATGTTTTCCTTTTTTCAAAACACGGTCAAGATATTGTGTCCATGTTCAAAGTAAATATTATTAAGTGTTGTTTTTTTGTTTTTATTAATAAGGCTTCCATTATTTTTAGCATATTTCTTTTGCATGTAGATTTTATGAAACATACATACAACAAACTATTTCTTATTTAACAGTTAAAATATGTAATCTTTGAAAATGGCTAAATGTATAGCCGAAAGCGCTCGGAAAAAAAGAACATTCGAACAGTTTTTATATAATTTATCATCCGAAAAGAAAAAAAATTATTAGATTGCATAAGAAATTGTATAAAAAACTAAATAAAAGCACCTTGTCTGTCATATTCAATGAAATGTGAATGAAATAAGGATTTCTGCCTAAATACACAAATACATATATATATATATATATATATATATATATATATATATATATAAAATTATATATTATTATCTCAGATAGATAGATAGATAGAACTCTACGTTGGAAATCAGTTTTACATATATATATATATATATATATATATATATATATATATATATATATATATATATATATATATATATATATACATTTAGCCATTTGCAAGGATTAAATATTTTAACTGTGAAATAAAAAATAGTTTGTTGTATGTATGTTTTATAATTTGTTTTTCTTTTTTTCAAAACACGGTCAAGATATTGTGTCCATGTTCAAAGTAAATATTATTAAGTGTTGTTTTTTTGTTTTTATTAATAAGGCTTGAAACATACATACAACAAACTATTTCTTATTTAACAGTTAAAATATGTAATCTTTGAAAATGGCTAAATGTATAGCCGAAAGCGCTCGGAAAGAAAAAGAACATTCGAACAGTTTTTATATAATTTATCATCCGAAAAGAAAAAAAAAATTATTAGATTGCATAAGAAATTGTATAAAAAACTAAATAAAAGCACCTTGTCTGTCATATTCAATGAAATGTGAAATACACAAATATATATATATATATATATATATATATATATATATATATATATATTAGGATATTCGTATATATGTGTGTGTGTGAATAAACTAGGATAAATCGATCGATATAAACAGGTGAAGACATGTGCAATAGAATGACAAGTATATAGATATTTAACAGCAAGTCATGTAATTTCAACCAATGATTGAATCGTATTTTAATGCGACTCAATCATTGGTCGAAATTACTTTTGTATTGTAAAAATCACATTGCAAAATCAGTTTTCCGAATCGCTTGATTCCGTCTTTCTATTACATTTTACATCAAGGAAACAGTTGACAACCAATTTACTTATTTTTATTAAATATTCAAGTCAATCTGCTATCGGGGAATTCTGATTATTCAAAATTTCGCGCTAAGCATTGTTGAATTGATGGCCAGAAACCTGATATTAATTCTTGCCGATTCTTATTTGGTTGGCAAATGTGCTTGTCGTATCGGCATTAGAATTTACTTTAATTATAATTGTAAGAAGGACAAGTTAATTATATTAAAAGATGAGACCTTATCCATGGAAGGCTAGTTGGGATAGAGGCCATGGGCAATATCCTGTTTTCTTGTAGGCGTCAATCCTTTTCTTGCGAAGCGTTGACGTTTTTCAGTAAATATTTAACGGCAACTGGTACATTTGTCCCGTAAACGGTATCTGCCGGATTCATACGAATCCATGTTTAATGGATGTCAGTTATCAGTTATCTCCTGTTAATTCCCCTCTCCAAGTTCTCCACTGCCTTAACCGGGCATTGAACTCACACTCTTTGGGTCCTGTCACTCGATCTAACCAAAGCCTTTATCCACTGTGCTATGTGTCCTTGAGTGTGAGTTCAATTCCCGGTTAAGGCAGAGAAGAACTTGCAGAGGGGAGTTAAATAGGAGATAAATGATAACTGACATCCATTAAGAATGGCACGAGGAACTAGAACACTCTACCCCAGTGAACGAAATAAAGGGTTCAGTTCGACATTCCAACCACCTGAAGAAGGCCGGAGCGTACAACGGCCGAAACGTTGTAACCAATATGGCGACAAAGATGAGGACAGTAGTCCGAATAATGTAAATAATGTACATAATACCTCATCTCAGAAATATAGACAGATACTGAAAGACCGAAACCTTGTAATAAATATGGCGACAAAGATGAGGACAATAGTCCGAATAATGGAAATAATGTACATAATACCTCATCTCAGAAATATAGACAGATACTGAATGGCTGAAACCTTGTAATAAATATGGCGACAAAGATGAGGACACTAGTCCGAATAATGTAAATAATGTACATAATACCTCATCTCAGAAATATAGACAGATACTGAAAGGCCGAAACCTTGTAATAAATATGGCGACAAAGATGAGGACACTAGTCCGAATAATGTAAATAATGTACATAATACCTCATCTCAGAAATATAGACAGATACTGAAAGGCCGAAACCTTGTAATAAATATGGCGACAAAGATGAGGACAATAGTCCGAATAATGGAAATAATGTATATAATACATCATCTCAGAAATATCGACAGATACTGAAAGGCCGAAACCTTGTAATAAATATGGCGACAAAGATGAGGACAATAGTCCGAATAATGGAAATAATGTAGTGAGCGAAATAAAGAGTTCAGTTCGACATTCCAACCACCTGAAGAAGGCTGGAGCGTACAACGGCCGAAACGTTGTAATAAATATGGCGACAACGATGACGACAATAGTCCGAATAATGTAAATAATGGTATGGGATTAGTGGCAATGGTGTCTTCAGCCAGCTAATGCCTTACCACTATGTGGCGGAGTTCGCAAATGAATAACTTCAATTCGGGAAGCATGTGTCATTTACGGACAATTTCGCGTTTACACCAGGCATATGAAAAATGAATTTATAAATCAGAAACTTTCTCTGCTATTTCTTAATTCGTACTTTCGTAAAATAACTACATTAGTATAAACGGAGAAAATCATTTCTTTTTTTAAATTTATAGAAGAAGCGCTTGCCTATCACTATTATTATATTATTTTAACTTATTGCCGTTGCGTTTAAGGGCAACAGTTTTGGTCAATACACTCTCCATAACTATCTATATATTCTTTTACAAGTTTCCTTTCCTCTTACTATTATTGCTCGATACTTTAGGCTTTGCTTTTCAAATACGACTTTGAATGCCGTTGTGAATGCCATGACTCCTTCTTTTTTCCGCTAGCTATGATCATCCTGAGTATGACGATAAACTACATCCGGCATCAAGGTCTCGATTTATGAGATTTTGAGGCCCGTAGAACCAACTTTGAATTGCTATTGTTCCCAGATCCAGCCTGACCCGGGATGATAGCACCTGTTAGGCTCCCAGCTATTTCTCAAACTGGTGTCAAAACATTGTGAAAGTATAAAACAATATTTTTGTAGTAAAAATACCAGCAATATAAAAAACAAAATAAAAAACAGTAAACTCACATATTCGGATTTTGCTTTCTCTTTTCCACATTTTCATCATACCGTCGGATCTACATCCACATATTTGCTTACATACTGTCTACTGGAAATACAAACCCGAATTTACTTCACAACATGGAAGACTTCAAGCTTATACGTAAATATAACAATCTATTAAACTCCGCGTATTCCTATAAAAACAGAAAGGATTTTTTAACGGACTGTTTATACGAGAAAGTCGTTCCCCCGAGCTTGTCCAATATTTTGAAATCATCTTCGCACATTTTCCCTGACTACGTCAAACTCTACCTGGAATCATCAGTTAGAGACCTAAAATCTTCCGAGGAACAAACTTTTTAAAAAGCCACACTTCTAGGACGCGAACTAAAGCAAAAAACAGTATGTCTCACAACACAGCTGAGAGACTCCGATCTGAAGTGGCCAGAATTAATCATAAACACCTCAAGAGTTTAGAATTAAAACTTCATACTTTAAGTGATCGCAGCAGTTGGAAGAAGATGGGCAGAGCCGATCTAGTCACAAACATCTCTAGTACTACACTTAGTACCATAGAGACTGAAGCCCTTAGCTTTGGTCTAAAGTTTGCAACTGGTTTAAAAAACAACAACATTAGCCAACTGATAAATCTAAATTACAGACACAGTGATACCGACTTCCATAAAGGATTTACCCAAGGCATCTTAGCTGCCTCTTTGAACTCCCAAAATATGGAGTTTACTTTACCCAAGAGGTATATGAATGCTTTGAAATCCCTGTCTACGAACAGTGATATTACTATATCTCCTTCGGATAAAGGTGGAGGGGTTGTCGTCATGGACACCGCTGCGTACAACCAGAAAATGCTGGACTTACTGAATGACAGAGACACTTATGAACAGATATCCCCTCTACAGGTTTCTAAAAACCTTAAAGAATTTAATAGATCCTATAAGAATCTGATTCGTAATGAAGATAAGATTTGGCTTTCCCTTATTAGTTACCACCCCACCATCCCTAAAATCTATGGGCTCCCCAAAACCCATAAACCTGACATTCCACTAAGGCCCATTATCTCGGGCATAGGCTCAGCCCCTCATAACATTGCTAGGTTTCTAACTAAATTTCTCACCCCAATTCTGGGCACCATAAGTGACGCGCATGTAAAGAATTCAGGCGCTCTTCTCAATAAGTTAAGCAATATTGATATAAGAAACAAATCCCTAGCCAGCTTAGACGTTAAATCCCTATTCACTAATGTACCTGTGGATAAATGCATTAAATGGTTAGAGAACCACCTTAAACAAACTGATTTTAAGCTACCTATCCCCATCTCAAAATGCATCAAATTATGCACCCTATGCACATCTCATTGTTACTTCCAGCATAACGATATCTATTATAAACAAAAATTCGGCTTACCAATGGGTGGTCCTCTCTCTGGATTCCTAGCATGCATATTTCTAGCATTTCTCGAGTCTGGACCTTTCAAATATATAATCCCTGATGATACACATTACTTCCGTCACATCGATGCCATTTTATTCATTTATCCACAGAAATATGATTTAAACAAAATCACTGATAGATTGAATAGAGTAGAACCTACTATAAAATTTACCCACGAACTTGAATCTAATAATTCTCTACCTTTTCTAGACATACTACTTACTAGAAATAATAACAAATTAGAATTCAAAGTATATCGTAAACCCACATGTAAAAACGACTATTTACACTTTTACTCTCACAATGATATTAGGACTAAGAGAGGTGTTATTATTGGATTTTACTTGAGAGCTCTGCGAATCTGTTCAGCAAAATATTTAGATGACGAATTCAGTTATATCGAGGATACTTTCTCAAGCCTTTCGTATCCGAGACAATTGTTACTCAGCGCTAAGAATAAAGCTTTTAAAATTCACAAAATTCGTTCATCAGTGCAAAATGACACCCCGACTACTACTACTACTACTACATCTACGTCAGGGAAAGGCACACTTTCAGCTGCCCCTGATAATCCTATTGGCCGCAACTTTCTACAGAATAACCCTTTGACCGAACACATCTCCAACAATCTAAACGCGCTAAAAATTAAAACTACTACATTGCCCACTAAAACTATTCGCAGTGTATTAAATAACACCAGCAGACAGCATATTACATCCGATACTTGCGTCTACCAGATACCTTGCAGAGACTGCAACTTGAGTTATGTAGGGGAAACAGGTCTATAAAATCTCGGGTTTCCGAACATAAACGAGATATTCGCCTCGGTAATTTAAGTAGTGCTTTGTTTGTACACCTAGCCAAATCTGATCACAATTTCGATTTCGACTCTGTGAAGATTTTAAAATATATCCATAATAAAACCATAGGCAGATCTACGAGGCAGGCATAATATCCTCTTCAGGTACGGTAAATACTAGACTAGGGTTCTTTAACATATCAGCTTTCCTAGCAAGGTTAATGCTTGACAAACGTACCGATAAGCTATAGTTTTAAATAAAATTCCCCTTTCCACTTAAGATAAAATCTCTTTCTTGGGAGTGCGTTTTCGCAGTGCAGCCCACGCGGCGCCAGCGTAACCGAATCCAAGAAAGAGAACACTGACTGTAGAATTTCAGTTTTTCTGTTTCTGACTAGTCCTGTATGTATCGTCTCTTCATTTTAACTTAAATTTAATATAAATATGTCTCCAATAACCATGTCCTGAAGATGGTCTATTAGCCCGAAACGTCTGACGTTGACAGAAAAACAAAAAAACAAAATAAAAAAAAGTAAACTCACATATTCGGATTTTGCTTTGTCTTTTCCACATTTTCATCATAAAGATATATCTATCTATCTATATAAAAAGATATATATATATATATATATATATATATATATATATATATATATATATATATATATATATATATATATATAAAGATATATATATATAAAGATATATATATATATATAAAGATATATATATATAAAGAGATATATATACATATATATATAAAGATATATATATAAAGATATATATATATATAAAGATATATATATATATAAAGATATATATATATAAAGATATATATATAAAGATATATATAAAGATATATATATATAAATATATATATAAATATATATATATATATATATATATATATGTATGAAGATATATATATAAATATAAAAGGGAACATAGAAGTCAACACTTAGAGGCGACAGTCTGTTTCATGCTAGATGCAATCGACGTGTCCCGACGATTGCATCTAGCACGAAACAGACCGTCGCCTCTAAGTGTTGACTTCTATGTTCACTTTTATATTTACACACGCTCTATCTCTGATATTGAGCACTTTATCCCATATATATAGCACACTTTAAGACTATATTTCTTCATATATATATATATATATATATATATATATATATATATATATATATATATATATGTATGTATATATATATATATATATATATATATATATATAAAGATATATATATATATATAAAGATATATATAGATAGATATATATATAGATAGATATGTATATGAAGGTATATATATATATATATATGTATATATATATATATAAAGATATATATATATAAAGGTATATATATATATAAAGATATATATATAAAGATATATATATAGATATATATAAAGACATATATATATATATAAAGATATATATATAAAGATATATATATATAAATATATATATATATAAAGATATATATATAAAGATATATATATATATATAAATATATATATATATATATAAAGATATATATATATAAAGATATATATATATAAAGATACATATATATATATAAAGATATATATATATATATATAAAGATAGATATATAAAGATAGATATATAAAGATAGATATATATAAAGATATATATATATATATAAAGATATATATATATATATATAAAGATTTATATATATATATATATATGTAAAGATATATATATATATATTGTATGCAGATTACGAGACACGGCTGGAAAGGTCATATGTTGACCAATATAGACCAGCTGTTGTATTTTGTTATGCTTGCATTTTTTGGCAATCTCCCAATTTTTGTTTCTACCTACATTTCTATCTTGGTCAACCTATGAACTTTTCATCCGACCCTCGTATAGATTGAAATGGATTGTTTTTAATGGCATCCTTAAAAAAAGAAAAAAAAGTCCAATTTCTTTAATCCGTTTCATATGAGGTAATTCCAAGAAAGACTATGAAAATGTTATTCAAAACACCGTGAAAATCGAATAATTTTAGAATAGCTGACCAAAAATTTGTTATTCTATAGGAATTTGACATCATTGTCCCAGAAATGTTAATTCAGATTTCGGAATCAAGAATTTCCTGAAATAAAAATTGCCCATGCTTAGACGCGCAAGACCTAATCACGTTCGAGCAGACAATGCAAATCCCCCAATATCATATATTATGCATTATTCTAAGTTAATCTAGAGATTTCAGAATATGATATGAATAAAACGAATTAATTTAATGTCAACAGCAGAAAGATTTCTTTTTATTAATATTAAATATTACTTCATAGAAAAAAAAAATTATCTTTAAAAGTCAAGCTTCGTCATTCAAGGAAAACCGTGATTTAAGGTGAAAACGGATCGATTTTTCTTAGTTTAACTCCATACAACCCAATATTACAAGTGTATGAATTATCCAACTTGGATTGAACTCTTGACAGAGATAAGGGGGGAAAGCCAGGCAAGATTTACTAACCACTGCACTATGATGACCTATACCAAGAGACTTGTTATATATATAAGTCAAATATATCAGTTGTAATTTCACATATTGAATGGTTAAACTTGTGATAGCAATGTCCACTTGGACAGTGTATTTATAACACTGTCAAATTATGCACTGGCCGTAATTGGTCATTGATTGTGTTTATTTCTACAGAGACCATCCACCACTAATCAAGCAGAATTAGTCTTCATTGATTACTAAATCAGAAAATGTAAAATATATTGGATTTGTGTTCATTTAGAAAAAATAAACATGCTTTAAATTATTTCGCTAAGAATACATAGATAGGGAGAAACATAAGCAGACATATAGATAGATAGATGAGTAGTAACATAGATAGATAGATAGATAGATAGATAGATAGATAGATATATAGATAGATAGATAGATAGATATGATCAGAATGAGATAGATAGATAGATAGATAGATAGATAGATAGATAGATAGATAGATAGATAGATATGATCAGAATGAGATAGATAGATAGATAGATAGATAGATAGATAGATAGATAGATAGATAGATAGATAGATAGATAGATATTATTGTGGTGTCCTTCCTCTAAAGAGTCTATGTTGGACTCTTCTGCCTACTATAAAATTAGTAGGAGAGGAGTCCTTGGGGGAAAAGTGAACCATATCGTTCAACTGTCAAGCTTGAGCATCGAGGAACCTGGACGAGGCTTTGCCGAAGGGCAAAGTTTCGTCCGGTTTTCGTCCGGGTTCTATAGATAGATAGATAGATATGATCAGAATAAGATAGATTGATACGTATATACATATATACTTACATACATAGGATCAGAATGAGATAGATAGATAGATAGATAGATAGATAGATAGATAGATAGATAGATATGTACAGACTGGGATATATAGATAATCTGATACTGTTGTGGCTTTGTTGGGACCAGAAATAAAGCTACAGAAAACATATATAAACAGAAACAGTAATGCAAACATATACAAACGAGAGTGTTACAGCAAGAATGTTCGGTCCGACTGTCAGAGCTGACTGCTGGAAACTTCCCTCTCCAAAAGGCAATACCTGCTCCTATTTATAGCTGAGAG
>OZ038513.1:37376165-37406165 GCA_964036315.1 Acanthosepion esculentum
TGTTTGCATCCTCTCCAAGACATCATCATTGCTCACACTCTCGGTTCATAATATCCTTAGCATTCTGCTGTAGAACTATATCTCCGTCGCCCCGATTCTCTTCTTCATCTTTGAGGAGACCGTCCAACAGTCGCTGCCGTAAAGAAGGACAGATGTCACGTAACAGATCGGTATTATTTTCATTGTTACCAAAGACATGCTCCTGTCTCGCAATACTCTGCCCAGAATACGTCCTTGGCCATCCCAATACGTCTACTGATGTCAGTGTCGCACTTACCGTCCTCTGTTAAAACACTTCCCAGATATTTAAACTTCCGCGTCTGCTTGATTTTAGTGTCCCCGACCGGCAAATCGTATTTCGGACTCATCCTCTCACTGATGACCATGCATTCTGTCTTCTTGTAGTTTATGCTTAGTCTCTTCTTCTCGCTCTCCTTCGCTACCTTCTGTGGGAGGTTTTGTAATTTCTTTTCCATGTCTTGTTTGGACAGTTTTTACGAACACAACAAAAAAACAAATAAAAACCTTAATCGCAGTACCTTGCCAGTCGTCTTAAACGAAACAGTTATAAATAGATATATACGGAGGGGGCAAAAGTAGGTATAGAGTTGTTTAATTATTTATAAATAGACGCGACTTTTACAGTAATAGTGAGGGTGCCACTATTCAGAACCAGAGCTAACTTCGCGCTAATTGTTTTTCAACAAGATGGGACACTTCCTTATTATGCTATGGCAGTAAGGGCCTACGTTGTCCAAAGCTTCACACTGGATCGGACAACATGACAGCATCGAATGGATACCATGTTCAAGCGACCTAACACCAATGGATTTGTTTTGTTTTTTGTTTGTTTTTTTTTTTTGGCTGTGGTAGTAAAGAGTAAGAGACGGATTGGATTTTGTATTGTTCTGTGTGTCACGGTGTTCTGGAAAGAACCGAATGTTAAATGAGGACATTTCGTGCACTTACATGATTAAACAATGTTAAATGTAATTGTGTTACATCAATGTAAAATTGATAAAATCTGAAAAGAACTGTAAAGTGTATACTTACTTTGGCCCCACCCTGGTTATTTCACACACACACACACACACACACATATATATATATATATGACAAACATATATATATATATATTTAAAGATATTTTTGAAGGTACAAAATTTTATCACAGCAATAAACGTATGAAGCTTGATATTACTAGACATATTAAAAACGGGCGAAGCAACCGGTTTCGCTCCCGATCATCAGGCTTACAACGGGAGATTTAATTAAATTAAAAAAACACAGAAAATGTACAATGAAAAGGAAATGTGGAGGAGGAGGGGAAAAAATTATGACCAAAAATTATTTTCCCTACTCCTCCACATTTCCTTTTCATTGTTCATTTTCGGTTTTTTAATTTAAATTTAATCTCCCGTTGTAAGCCTGAAGAGCGGGAGCGGAACCAGTTGCTTCGCCTGTCTAGTATTATCAAGATTCATACGTTTATTGCTGTGATAAAATTTTGTACCTTCAAAAATATCTTTACATATATATATATATATATATATATATATATATATATATATATATATATATATAAGTAAATATTGAACTCAACATTCAGAGGTGCCAGAATAGATTACCCACAATACACCACTGACTCATATATATAATTAGCCGAGAAAAGATCCAGCATTCGCGGCCTGACGATGGCGCCCAGCATGAAACAGACTGTCGGCGTCTGAGTGTTGACTTCAATGTTCACTTTTATATTTATATTTCCATATGCTCTATCTCTGATATTGAGCACTTCCTTCCATAAATATAACACACCTTAAAACTATATTTCTTCTTATATATATATATATATATATATATATATATATTATGCACTTTTACATTAGAACATGTAGATACCCACTACAAAATTGTACATCTTGTTTCAACGTTAAAAAGTAGCGTTTCTTCAGGTGGGAAACCATGATGGTACTAAATTATTTTATTCTGCAATGCATGCAACGAAGAACATCTTCCACTTCCGTCTTTGGAAAATTTCCCATAAAAGGATTTCCAGTTTTGAATTGGGTATGTACATGTTCAAATGTATCAGTGCATAGTAAATAAATATTTATTGGCCTACTTTTTATATTGAGCCCTGCATTAAATCAGTGTTTTGAACGCGGAAATTTTACTCTTCGTTCTTTTACACATGTACACACGCACACGCACACACACACACACACAAACACACACACACAGACACACACACACACACACACACATATATATATATATATATATATATATATATATATATATATATAATCTCTTAGGTATTCCAATTTAAATATCTAGGGTAATTATATAAAAAGCTTATGAAAATTTTTTGCTAATTTTTAAAGTGTTCCTTTTTAATATTATTTGCAATAAATTTGTTGAATGAATTTAGTTACATTTTCTAGGAAAAGGTCGTGTTAACTAGCGTGACCAACAATATGAGCAAGGCCATCACGCTCAAGCCCACGGCTACGATGTCTTGTAACTTCGTGATAGCACAGCTATCGACGGCCCACAAGTGTTCCGTCTACCCAATTTCACTCTAGATAGATAGATAGATAGATAGATAGATAGATAGATAGATAGATAGATAGATACGAATAGCCTCTGATATATAAATAGATAGATAAAGAGAGAGATAGGAATGACCTCAGATAGATAGATAGATAGATAGATAAGTAGATAGATAGATAGATAGATAGATAGATAGATAGATAAGAATAAACTCAGATAGATAGATAGATAGATAGATAGATAGATAGATAGATAGATACGAATAGCCTCTGATATATAAATAGATAGAGAGAGAGAGAGAGAGATAGGAATGACCTCAGATAGATAGATAGATAGATAGATAGATAGATAGATAGATAGATACGAACAGCCTCTGATAGAGAGTGAGAGAGATACGAATAGCCTCGGATAGATAAATACATAGATAAGAATAGACTCAGATAGATAGATAGATAGATAGATAGATAGATAGATAGATAGATAGATAGATACGAATAGCCTCTGACAGAGAGACAGGGATACGAATAGCCTCGGATAGATAAATACATAGATAAGAATAGACTCACATAGTAATAATAGATAGATAGATAGATAGATAGATAGATAGATAGATAGATAGATAGATAGATAGATACGAATAGCCTCTGATAGAGAGATAGAGCTGGAGAGAGGAATAACCTCAGATAGATAGATAGATAGATAGATAGATAGATAGATAGATAGATAGATAGATAGATAGAAGGAACCGGAAAGCCAATCCTAATCCGGAAACAAAGCATGAAATTCTACTGCTTCTAACTGGAGGTGTGTGAACCGGGCGTTAGGACACCCTATCCTAACACTAGGTCGATAAATAATACGTTATCAAATTCCTGCCTTTCTCACTAGCTCCTCTCTCTCTCTCTTTCTCTCTCTTTCTCACTCTCTGTCTCTCTTTCCGCTTCTCTCCCCACCCCGCACGGTTTATTTTAAATTTGATCTTTCCTCTCATCTTCGTAATATTTTATAATCTGTAAATTTCTAACTACAAATACAGTAGTTTTAATCATGTCTCGGCATGTTTGTCGTTACATATGTTTATCATTAAATTGCTTTCACGAGTTCTGCCATAACCAAATAGTTTAGAGGATATTGTCGGTACGTATTTATTCTAAAACTAACCAGACATCGTTTATGTGCCGACTTCGTAAAAGCCATGTAAAACGAGAAGACTGAAACTAAACCCCGGCAATGTATCTAATGTGCGTGTTTTGTCGGGGGTCGGGGTCATTTCTTTGGTGACAAGATCATTATCGTAAAAACAGGGGAACATTTTTTTTTTTTAAATAATTTTTAAATTTTAACATTTCTTAGATCTTCGTCTATGTACAACGTCTGTCAGAAGCGGAAACTATTGGTTTTAGAAGTGGGTCTTTTCATAATTCAGGGTGCGGCCGAAATATATCCGTCATGGTATGCCTGGGAGGTGTTTCTGCCGAAAAATCGTATCGGGAAAGAATATTATGGACAGACGAAAGCAAAATTGATTTGTTTGGACGTCATTCTAGAAATCATGTATGGAAGAAAGATGGCGGTGCCTTCAAACGAAAGAACACAGTTCCAACTGTGAAATTTAGGGGAGGTGTTTTTGCCGCACCCTGTAATATGCAAAGTAATACCTCACGCATAATGGTAAGACATTAGCTAGATAAAAAATACAGAAACTCTTCTCATTGTGTGGGTGTTATTTCTGGCAGGTATATGTAGGAGGTATTTCTGCCATGCCCTGTGTTCAAGGGTAGTTCAAAAAGTTATAAGCCCCACCCAGAAAGGAGAGCCATAGCTGAATATTTTTGTTGTGACAGCTCATTGCCAATTCTCATAAAACGAAAAAAAAAAACTAATTCATATGCCTGACTTACTTTCTATGTAGGCCTATATGAAACTCATGCAAAGGTGAGAGGTGTGTGACACGTCTTAAAATGGACAAAAAGGAGTCTGAGATTGTCATAATTTATCTGCGAAAGAAACGTAAAACACCCAAGGAAATCCATAAGAGCATGGTACAGGCATTTGGTGAGGATCTCCCCTTCGTATGCAACTGTGGGCTGCGGAATTCAAGCGGGCTGGGGACAACAGAGAAGATGGACCACGGTTCGGTCGTCCAAAAAACCTCAACCACAAGTTGATGCCATTCACCGCATGATTTCGGATAACATAACTAAATCCATAGCCATTAGCTCTGTTTCGGCCTGTAGTGATTTTTTTTTACTGAGATCTTGGGGATGAGAAAACTGTCTGCATAATGGGTCCCAAAAATACTGACACCAGAGTAGAAGCTGAAGAGGGTTGACATTTCCAGGACATAACTGACTCGCTTTCAGTCTGACGCTGAGAATCTCCAACGCAGATTTATAACTCAAGATGAAACATGACTTCACCACTTAGGAGCTGAATCCAAGATTCAATGCAAACAGTGAAAACACTTTGGCTCTCCACCCCCGACGAAGTTCAAGCAGGCACCGTTTGTTGGCAAGGTGATGGCTTCTGATTTATTTTTGATTTTAAAGGTGTAACCATGTTGGACTACCTGGAAAAAGGAAAGATATTAACAGACAGTACTATGCCTCTGAATTAAGAGAAGTGAAGTAAGAAATCAAGTCGTAACGCAGAAGGAAACTTAGAGCAGGTGTACTCTTGCTCCAGGATAATGCGCCCATTCACTCTGATCAGGTTGCACTGTGGCTATGAATTACTACTCCACCCCCCTTACTCACCAGCTTTAGATCCATCTGACTTCTTCTTTTTTCCTAATTTCAAATCCCACCTGTGTGGTCGCCATTTTGGAAAAAAAGTGATGAGATCTTATGTGATGTGAAGAAGTTTTTGGAGGACCAAGACGCCACCTTCTTCTATAAGAGGATTGCAACGCGAAAGCATCGTTGGATCAATTGCATGGATACATTGGTAAATAGTGGAAAACTGTCTCGTTTTCTTGTACTGGATGAGGCTTACAATTTTTTCCACGACCCTTGTAAATAGATTGTCAAATTGAAGTCTGATTTCTTAAATAGGTATCTGTACTTAGATTTCATTGACAAATAGAGTTTGAAACAGTTCCCATATCGTTGTCCATTTTCCCAGTTCGATTTTTTTAACCAGATTGGCGAAACAGATATTTTTAATTACTTTTTTTTTGCAAATATTTATCCAAACATTTAATGTCTGTTGATAAACCAACATTTTTATTACTTTAATTCTTTCTATATTTCTGAGATGAGGTATTATGTACATTATTTACATCATTCGAACTATTGTCCTCATCTTTGTCGCCATATTTATTACAACGTTTCGGCCTTTCAGTATCTGTCTATATTTCAGAGATGAGGTATTATGTACATTATTTCCATTATTCGGACTATTGTCCCCATCTTTGTCGCCATATTTATTACAACGTTTCGGCCTTTCAGTATCTCTCTATATTTCTGAAATGAGGAATTATGTACATTATTTACATTATTCGGACTATTGTCCTCATCTTTGTCGCCATATTTATTACAACGTTTCGGCCGTTGTACACTGCGGCCTTCTTCAGGTGGTTGGAATGTCGAAATTAACCCTTTATTTCGATGACTGGGATAGGCTGTTCTAGTTCCACGTGCCATGTTTAATGGATGTCAGTTATCAATTATATCCTGTTAATTTTTCCCTCTGAAATTTCTCCACTGCCTTAACCGAGTAACTCAAAGACACATGACACAGTGGATAAAGGCGTTGGTTAGATCGAGTGACAGGACCCAAAGATTGTGAGTTCAATACGATGCGATGAATATTTAACCATCACCAAAACAAGTATATGCTTATAGACTTAAATTCAACCAATATTTACCTATTCCCAAATCAAGAAAATTCTTATAGACTCAAATATAAGCAATCAATATTTGCCCATCACCAAAACAAGTATATACTTATATTTCTGAAACAAGTAAATGTTTATAGACTAAATTAAATGAAACTCATGTTTGCCTCTTCCCAAGCTATTTAAATGCTTATAGACTCAAATATAATAGACAAATATTTACCTATTTCCAAAAGATATAAATGCTTATAGACTCAAATAAAAGTGACCAATATTTCCTATTATCAAACCAAATAAATTCTTATAGTCTCAAATATAAATAATCAATATTTATCTATTCTAGTAAATGTTTATTGGTAAAATTACCAATATTTACATATTCCCGAACCATACTTCTTCAAGGGGTTGGAATGTCGAACTGGGGTGGACTGTTCTAGTTCCATATTTAATAGGTGTCAGTTATCAGTTATCTCCTGTAAATATTCCCGCTGAAAGTTCTCCACTGCCTTAACCGGGTATTGAACTCACACTCTTTGGATCCTGTCACTGGATCTAACCAAATGCCTTTATCCACTGTGCCATGTGTCCTTAAGGACATTTGATATTATAAACCTAATGTCTTAAACAACCATTTTTACCAGTGCTCATACTGCAATTTTTGCTGTTATCATTTGATGTTTTTACTAGAGCTCATATTACAACTTTGTTGTTATGATCGCTTTTCTCTGGCAAACCTTAATTAATTAATTTTTACTATGTATTTTTGCTATAATTTTATATACTTAGTGTTCTGACCCAAATTTTGGTGTTCAATTTTTGGCCATAGCTGGGATCATTACAGGTGCTACCACCCTAGTTCTGGGTGGATCTGGAAAGGACACCGAATAACAGCCGATTCCACGCTCCAGAAAACCTTCAATTCAGATGCCTTCCTGCTGGGTGTAGTTTATCGTTTATACCCCAAAACGTAATCCTCATGGTAATGATTAGAACTGGCTTATGTAAAGAATGGCGCTAATATAAACATTTGCCATGGAAATAGCGATAGCGTCATGATAGATTAGGACCTTGCGTCTGTGAGAAAATGGCTGAAGATCACGGAAATAATGTTCTATTCTGACAAAGAAGAACAGGTGCTCCACGGAAGATTTCTTCAAGATCTTCGAGGAAATTAATGCGTCAAATTAAACAAAATCCAATCGTTACCCGTCAAGAGTTGCAGGATGATTTGCTTTCTTCAGGAATCTGTGTCACTGAATGGACAATAAACAATGAAATTCATAGGAACAATCTAAAGTCACACTCCCCTGGAAAAACTCCATTGCTATTGAAAAGACCCGTAGATGCTAGGTTGAAATTCATTCGTGAACATAAGGGTTAAGGAAGATCGTATCGTGAAAGAATATTATGGACAGACGAAAGCAAAATTGAGTTGTTTGGACGTCATTCTAGAAATCATGTATGGAAGAAAGATGGCGGTGCCTTCAAACAAAAGAACACAGTTCCAACTGTGAAATTTAGTGGTGGCAGCATCAAGGTTTGGGGATCTTTTTTCAGCAAACGGTACTGGCAACATATCAGTAATAGATGATAGAACGAATGCCGCAGTATATCAAAATATTTTGGAAGGAAATTTAGTGATTTTGGTTTAAAAATCTTGCACTTCCTCCTGATTGGATCTTTCAAGAAGATAATGATCATAAGCACACTGTAAAATCTACGAAGAAATTCCTTGCTGAAAATAATTTAAATATCCTGAAATGGCCAAGTCAGTCCCCAGATTAAAACACAATCGAGAATCTGTGGCGTTATTTGAAAATTCAAATCCAATCGAGTGCTCCAAGAAACATTCCAGATCTGAAGACCATATGCGAAAAAGAATGGAACAAAATGTTACAATTTTTGTGTACCGCTATGGACTAATGAGCCAACCAAAATGAGCTGACTCATTTTATAGTCTACCAACAGCAGGTTAACCAATCAGAAGACTTGAAATATTCAATCCGAATATTCACTGCCAACCTCTGATATGGAAGAATTACTGAACAGCTGCTACTGGATATTGGTGTTGTTTCATTGAAAATTACTTACATTGGATTCTACATTAAGACTACGGTGAACATGTATAACACAAAATACCAACTAAAATTTCCAAATCATTACTTGAAAACTACAAGACGAGGTTGGTTAACTGTAGAATTGAATAATTGATATTCTACAAAGTATTAAATGAAGATTATGTATTATTTGTATTGTATGAATACTTTTTTCACTCATTAAAATGGATAAAGGGGAATGTTCTTGATTATTTAATCACTTCGACTAACATGTTCTATTCATTTTAGTTGTTGCCGCTCTTGTTATTCCTCAAGGGAAGTGTTTTCCGTTATTTAGTTGTTCTTTGTGATTTTGTAGTGCGAGTCAGACGTGTTCAAAGAAGAATGATCATTTCCAAGTCTTTCAAGATTCGCACGCTCAAAGCCATTTTTCGCCATTGGTATACAGTAGTCAGTTCAGATACGTCTGAACGGGTTTGTTACCATGCATGATTTCCATGTGACATACGCGATCAGACGAGGCTATTTAGAAACGTAACTCGTTTTCAGGTTGATGCTTTGGTTTTTTTTAGCAATTTGCAGGCAGAACTACCTCTGGCGCAGCATAGTCTTCGCCCATTTTCTGTTTCTCCTATAAGAGTAGAAACGTCCGTAACAACTGAAGAATCCTCAGGGTCTGACCGGTGATGCTGAAGAGATACTGGCTTGTTTCCGAAAACAAATTAATTTTGAATTAATTTTCCAACCTACTTTTTTTTTTTTATTATTCAAACCTCCCCTTCTATTCTAGACTCTGGCTCAGAAGTAATGAGGAAATTGACTGGCTGCAAGATTGCTTTTCGGACAGCGACTTGGGAAGAATCTACTCCCCATAGACGATACAGTGTTCATTAAAACATTCCCAGAAGATTACTAATTAGGAGAGTGGCTTGCAAAAGTTTGCCGGAGGGTACAACGTTTTGTCGATAATAGCCAAGATAAGGATACTCGTCCTAAAATCTCAGCGTGCAATAATTATCATTTTTCTTCCCAAAAAGTTCGGACAAACATGTCATATCCCACAACGTCTAATTATAAACTGATTTACGAGAACGCTGTGTGTGTGTGAGAGAGAGAGTGAGTGTGTGTGTGTCTGTGTCTGTGTGTGTCTCTCTCTCTCTCTCTGTGTCTGTGTGTGTTTACGCGCATGTCGGTTCGAGAGGATAAAATATGAAAACTCGATTTCCGACTTGTTGACAACTTCAGGCAGAAATCTTCGCGCCAGAAATAATATTCGCTATTTTTTGGCGCCAACACATTTGTTTGTCTCCTTCCAATTTTCGTCTCTTTTTCAGCACCTGTTCCTGTCACTTCGTTTTTTGTTCTTTTAGCGTTCTTTCTTTTTAGATTTCTTTCTTTTTAGCTTTCTTTCTTTTTAGCTTGCTTTCTTTTTAGCTTGCTTTCTTTCTTTTTAGCTTTCGTTCTTTTTAGCTTTCTTTCTTTTTAGCTTTCTTTCTTTTTAGCTTGCTTTCTTTTTAGATAGCTTTCTTTTTAGTTAGCTAGCTTCCTTCCTTTTCTTTCTTTATTAAATAAAAGCATTGGTTGGATCTAGTGCCTTGACCTAAAGAGTTGCGGGTTCAATACCTGGCTACGGCAGCGGTGAAATAAAAAAAAAAGTTGAGTTAAAGGGAGATAACTGAGACATCCGGAAGAGGCATGTCACGTGGAACTAGAACAATCAGCACCGGTGGACGAAATAAAGAGTTCAGATCGAAATTTCAATGTTCCGAAGAAGACCGGAGTGTACAACAGCCGAAACGTCGTGAACATGACACTAAAGCTGAGCACAACAGTCCGAAAATTGTAAATAATGTAAATTATTACAAAAACCTCATTTTAGAAAAATATTCAGAAGATATTCTTTTTTTTCTATTCGTTTTCATTCAATACTTGGTAATTCATTCGGAATTCTTTCGTCACTAAATCTTTTCCCTTTCTTTTTTTTTTCTTTTACCTTTTTTAATCAAGCCATTCTCCAATTCTTTCTTTCCATCTATGATCCTATTCATTCATTTTCTTGTTTTTTTCTTCCTTTTTGACCGGCAGCCTAGTCATTTAATTTATGCTGCGCTGATAGCATAACAGAAACGCTGAAAACGTAATCGACGTGACGAGTTCAATACCACGAAGATTCTTCTTTTGTTCACTTCGGGCTAACACCTTTAGAAAAGGCATGAATCAGACATATTCCTATTACTGGTTAAATAGCAAGGTGGACATAACTCTTTGGTTTTCGATGCCAACATGTCTAAAAAAAAACAATCTCGAAGAGTATAACAAGCTGCTATGTTTGCTATATTCTTAGTAACCGCACGACAGCTATGGCTGAGGAGATGCTTGACTTGAGTCATCCAGTTTTTATTGCTCTCCAATTATTATTATGATTTCTTCCCAATTCACAATCTCCTGACTAGCCTCATAGGGGCATGTAGTGCAATTGTAACAGCAGTGGAAGTGTCTAGGGTAAGATAACCGATTAATTCGGACTTGTCCTCGTAGACTGGTAGCCCTACAAAGCCTAATGAGCCAACCCTACATAAAAGCCGCTAGTGGCCCGCCGATGGCAGCGCCAGCGGTCCTCTGGTGGCAGCCACTTGCAGGCCAACGGCGGGACACGGGTTGACCTCTAGTGGCCCGACAGCGGGCCAACAGCCTTTACCGCTAGTCGCATGCCACCCAGTGGTAGATTGGTGGCTTGTGTGTAGGGAAGTCTACCGTATTATTTTCACCCTGGGTAAAGATGACTTCAGATTTTTTTTTTTTCGTTTTATTTTATAACGGTAGTAGTGCAAAATGAACCTGATTTGTGTCAGAATTTGAACCCGGATAGCCAATTTAACTTTCCTAGATCTATGTGCCTCTTCACGTAAGGATGTTGGTGTTCATGGCTCTCCACAATGTTCTGTCCTTTGTAGCTCTTAATATGTTTTCTCTTTTTGTTAACTCTCCTATGCTTTGTTCCGCCAAACAAATACTCAATGTCGCTAGGTAGTAAATTGTTTTCCTATGTACCACTTGCCTTCAATCTGTCCTGCGAGTATCAAATTTTCCAAGCATTCTTTCTTCATTGTGTGCATTATAAATGTTAATTGTCTCTTCCTGATGTTAATTATAATTTTTCCTTTTTGTTTCCATTTTCTGTAAATCTTCGTTGTTCCTCACATGTTCGGTCCATGGTATTCTCAGCATCCTTCTGTAGAACCACGTATCTCTTGCGTGAAGTCTCTTCTACATCAATGTGGAGATATTTCAGCATTTCACGGAACTGTTACTTCACACGAAAATCATTTCAATTATTCGATATGTGGTCTTCGTTTTCAGCTTTTTTTTTATCCCCGAAGTCTTTTTTTAATTTTTTGTTTCAGTTGTTTTTCTTTCTATCTTTCTTTTTATCTTTCTCGATTTTCTTGTTATTTTCCCATCCTTCTTCCTTCATTTAATTATAGATTTTGATTCTTTGTTTGTTTCTTTCTTTTATTATTTTATTCTCCACTTGTTTCTTTCCTTTCAGTAGTATACTATTTTTTCAAATGGTCTTACAACTGTCACCAAACACGCAACAGACAAGGAGACACATACGTGCATACATACGAAAAACGAAGCAGGCAGGCAGGCAGGCAGGCAGGCAGGCAGGCAGATAGATAGATAGATAGATAGATAGATAGATAGATAGATAGATAGATAGATAGATATGAATAAACAGAAAAGGATATATATATATATATATATATATATATATATATATATATAGATAGATAGATAGATAGATAGATATGAATAAACAGAAAAGGATAGATAGATAGATAGATAGATAGATATGAATAAACAAAAAAAAGGTAGAGAGAGAGAGAGAGAGAGAGATAATATGAATAGAATGAGTGAAAATTCTCCTCGATTTCGATTCAATAAAAACTTAATTTGGCTGAAAAATTAGATTTTTGAAATTGAATTGTGAACGAAGGTACTCATTGTGAAAGTAGTTTTTCATTTATTTTATTTTTTTATCGTCTATATTTTTTCTTACTTTTTCTTCTAACCTGTCTGCTTTGTACAAAAATGCATCCCATTTAATCCCGCCATTTCCGAGGACCTCAGAGCCGACGCGTCAATCTCCCGCCTGATTCTATTCACTTCGAGTCGTCTGCTAAGTCGATCAACACTCATTTCTCACAGACAACCGAAAAAAGAAACGCGGCCATGAAAAGGTAGTAATTATTTGGTTATGGAGAAGTCTATTGAAACGAAGAATTGCTTCTTGGGGAAAAAAAAAGGATGGAGGAGAGAGAGAGAGGAAACATGCCTTGGCACCCCTCCATGTTCCCTTTCAGAGAATTGGAGACCGTCATCGCATTCAGAATACAATTATTAGTGCCTTTTCAAAGTTGTCATTGCAAAATGTTCAGGAACATCGGATATAAAGGTTGTGTCTATTCTCAAACTCTTTCTCCATTGTCTCTGTTTATTGTATCCCTTTACTTTCGCTTTCTATCTGTCTTTCCTTTTTTTTTTTTAAATTTTCGTTCATTATAACTTTTTTCTTCTTCTTTTACGTTCCTTTTTTATTTTTTATTTTATTTTTCTTTATTGTCTTCTTCCTATCCCTATCGTTATCCATTATTCTTTTTTCGTATTCTTTCTCTTTTCATTATTTCTTTTCTTCTCCATTTAATTCGTTTTCCTTCTTTTTCCTCTATTTTCTTCTTCTCTTTTCTTCTTCCTTTCATTCTTATTCTTCTTTTGCTTTTTTCTTTCATCATTCCCCCACCACGTTCATCATTCAGGTAAATTTCTTTCGTTTTTGCTTTGTTTCTTAGTTTCGCTTACTGCCATATCACGCTGAAACACCGGTTCCCGTAGGATCACCGTAGTTAAGCAACGTCAAGCCTGCACAGTACCTAGATGGGTGACCACTTTGGAACACCAGATCTTAGATGTCCGTGTGTTTTAATGTATAAGAGAATTTTTAATCGGGGAGCCGAGTTTCAATTTTTAGTTGGGTTCTTTATATTCAGTTACGCGCACATACCTATCGGAAAGGTATGCCTCCACCTCTTCTCCCCTCATCTATGGGTTAATTAGTAAGAATTGTATCAGTAAATAATTTCTGGGTATAAATAACCTGCAAAAGGCGGAATCCATCAATCAATAAAAGAATACTTTTTCATTCTCCTTTTCCTTTTTTCTCCATTATCATTTCTTCGTCTTCGTTTTCTTCATCTTTTTTTCTTCATATTCTCCTTCTTCTTCATATTCTTCTTCTTCATATTCTTCTTCTTCTTCTCCTCTTCCTACACCTCCTCCTGCTTCTTCTTCTTCTTCTTCTTCTTCTTCTTCTTCTTCTTCTTCTTCTTCTTCTTCTTCTTCTTCTTCTTTCTTCTTCTTCTTCTTCTTCTTCTTCTTCTTCTTCTTCTTCTTCTTCTTCCATACCATTATTTTTCTTACATTATTTACATTATTCGGACTACTGTGCTCATTTTTGTCCCCATATTTATTACAAAGTTTCGGCCGCTGTACGGTCTAGCATTCTTCAGGTGGTTGGAATGTCGAACTGAAGAAGGCCGGAGCGTACAGCGGCCGAAACGTTGTAATAAATATGGCGACAAAGATGAGGACAATAGTCCGAATAATGTAAATAATATACATAATACCTCATCACAGAAATATAGTCATTATTTTTCTATGTCTTTCTTCTACTCCCCGCTTCACTTATTCAGAATCTTTTCCTGTTTTGCTGCCTTTCCTTTTCTCGCCTTTTCCACATTCTTTCTATCGCTTTTTTATTCCCACTTTCTTCTTCTTGTTCTTCTTCTTGTTCTTCTTGTTCTTCTTCTTCTTCTTCTTCTTCTTCTTCTTCTTCTTCTTCTTCTTCTTCTTCTTCTTCTTCTTCTATTGATCCTATATTTCTTTCAGCCCTTTGCTTCATTCTCTTATTCTTCTTTTTCTCTTGTCCTCTTCCTTTTCCATGCTTTTTCTTTTTCTTCGTTCACTTATACAATTTTCCTTTTTTTTCTTTTCTTTCTTACTCTTCCCTCTCTTCCTTCCTTTCTGTTGTTCTTCATTACTTTCTTACATTTTCGTCACTCTTCCCCTTCTCCAATATAATGTCCTCTTCGTCTTTGCCTATTTCTTTTTTTCTTCCCTCAGATCCTCACTTTTCTTCTTTATTCTTCTTCTTCCTTACTTATGCCATTTATTTCATTCTTTAAGTTCCCTTACATTTTTTTTGTTTTTGTTTTTCTTTCTTTTATAAATCATTTCACCATAGGCAAGGTAATGAAGCCACTAAGACTCAACAGTTCCTTTCTTCTTCTTCTTCTTCTTCTTCTTCTTCTTCTTCTTCTTCTTCTTCTTCTTCTTCTTCTTCTTCTTCTTCTTCTTTATCATCATCATCATCATCATCATCCCTCTTCTTTTTTTCTTTCTGCTTCTTCTCATGCTTCCTCCTCTTCTGCTTCTGCTTCTTTATCTTCTTATGACTTGTTTTTCCTTTGTTCTAATACATCTTTTTCTCCTTGTCATCACCATCATCATCATCATCGTTAAGGACATTTAAACGGTAATGGTTTCAAGTAGAGGAAATAATTTTAAGTGACTTTCTGTGAAATCTCAAGACCTCGGACAGTAGGCACTTTGCGCAGGATATTTCCCATGGCCGTTGTTGTTTGGCTGGATGGAGATATCTGTTAGCCTCATCCAACAAATACAACTAAATCTAATTGTTAAATCATCAGAACGACCAATCAGCGAGCCGAATTGGCATTCCACTCGTGATTATTACAATCCTCTCACTTTCGTGCGAACACCATTGGCAACCGTATAAATCCATCTCTTCTTCCATCAGCTATGGGTTAAATAGTAATACAGACTCGCCACTTTTTTATCATTTTATCCCAAGCAAGGTGATAAAGCCGCGAAGACGCAAAGGAGTTACTGGGTGTGAAAGAATCTCGGCAAGTTATTCAGGAAAAGAAAAACTCAGAATTGCCAAGCCAGGTTAGACACTCAGATTAAATATCATGTTATATGTCCATTTTAACCTCATTTTTTCAGTTTTTAGATTAGAAAAAAAAAACAACTAAAATCATAACCAACTGAAATCAATAAAATCATAATGAATAATATCATAATAATAAATAAAAATAAAATAAAATAATAATAAAATCAATAAAATCATAATGAATAATATAATAATAAATAAAAATAAAATAAAATAAAAATAAAATAATAATAAATAATAATAAAATCAATAAAATCATAATGAATATCATAATAATAAAAATAATATAATAATAAAATAATAATAAATAATAATAAATAAATAATAATAAAATCAATAAAATCATAATGAATAATATCATGATAATAAATAAAAATAATATAATAATAAAATAATAATAAATAATAATAATAAATAATAATAGAATCAATAAAATCATAATGAATATCATAATAATAAAAATAATATAATAATAAAATAATAATAAATAATAATAATAAATAATAATAAAATGATAATAAAATCAATAATATCATAATGAATAATATCATGATAATAAATAAAAATAATATAATAATAAAATAATAATAAATAATAATAATTAATAATAAATAATAATAAAATCAATAAAATCATAATGAATATCATAATAATAAAAATAATATAATAATAAAATAATAATAAATAATAATAAATAAATAATAATAAAATCAATAAAATGATAATGAATAATATCATAATAATAAATAATAATAAAATAATAATAAATAATAATAATAACAAATAAAATAATAATGAATAATATCATAATAATAAATAATAATAATATAATAATAAAATAATAATAAATAATAATAAAATCTATACAATATCATAATAATAAATAATGATAAAATAATAATAAGATAATAATAATTAATAATAAATAAATAATAATAATATAATAATAAGTAATAATAAAATCAATAAAATCATAATGAACTGAAATCTTTATTAATAAACAATAATCTGATATCTCAATGAGGGATGGCGTAAAAATAAAAATAAAAATGGAACCCTTTCATTAGATTTCTTTTTTTTTATAGCTCGCTCATAACCCGGGCATTTTATAAGTAACTAACCTAAAATCAAAGGATGGAACGCAGGAAAAGATTCTTCAACGCTGGAGCAAATATACTGGAGAACACTTCTACGACGAAAGGGAACAACCAGAACTACACAGAATTACCGACTGACCTGGAATTCTGAAAACCGAAGTAAAAGACACACTGGCCAAACTGAACAGAAACAAGGCAGCTGTGCCAGAGGGAATTGTCGCGGAAATGCTGACAGCGTTAAATGACTTTGGCATAGACAAGATCACCGGAATAAGAAATGAAATCTACAACAGCGGGTATATACCGGAAGACTTCAGCAGATCTATCTTCGTAGCTATGCCTAAGAAACCAGGCGCAAACGAATGCGAACTCCGCCTAAAAATAAGCCTGATGAGCCACATGACATAACTCATCATCCGTATTCTGTTGAATAGAGCGCGCGCAGCAGAATCATGCCAGAGATAGGACAAGAACAGCGCGGGTTCGGTAAAGACACCGGAACAAGGAACGTTATATTCATGCTTAGAAGGTCATCAGAAAGAATGATACAGATGCAGAAGGACGTGCTCCTATGTTTCAAAGACGACACAAAGGGCTTCGAGCAAGTACGCAACAAGGATCAGATGGCACTGCTCAGCAATCTTGAAATATTTGGGAAAGATATCAGAATAATCAAGAAACTATACTGGCAGCAAACAGAATACAACTACGAACCCCCCCCACAAAAAAAAAACAAATAAGACAACTAACAGGACGGAAGACATGCTCGACAACAGGCTACCTAAAATCAAAGGATGGAACACTCATAGTGGAGAAGGAAAAAATTCTTCATAGCTGCAGCGAGTATATTGGAGAACTCTTCCGCGTCGTAAGTGAACTACCAGCAATACACAGGACTACCAACGGATCTGGAATTCTGAAAACCGAAGTAAAAGCTGCACTGACCATATTGAACAGAAACAAGGCAGCTGTGCCAGAGGGAATTGTCGCGGAAATGCTGACAGCGTTAAATGACTTTGGCATAGACAAGATCAACGAAATAACAAATGAAATCTACAACAGCGGGGATATACCGGAAGACCTCAGCAGATCTATCTTTGTAGCTATGCCTAAGAAACCAGGCGCAAATGAATGCGAAGTCCACCGAAAAATAAGCCTGATGAGCCACATGACATAACTCATCATCCGTATTCTGTTGAATAGAGCGCGCAGCAGATACAGGCCAGAGATAGGACAAGAACAGGGCGGGTTCGTTAAAGACACCGGAACAAGGAACATTCATGCTTAGAATGTTATCAGAAAGAGCAATGGAAATGCAGAAGGACGTGTATCTAGTTTCTATAGACTACGCAAAGACCTTCGACAATGTACGCCACAAATATCTGATGTAACTGCTCAGCAACCTTGATATATTTGGGAAAGATATCAGAATAATCAAGAACCTATACTGGCAGCAAACAGCATACATGCGCATAGGGAACAAGTTTGGTGAATACACAAAAATACAAAGGGGCGTAAGGCAAGGATGCGTCTTCTCACCGGACCTGTTCAACCTATACAGCGGGGGAATTCTGAGAGAATTGGAAACCCTACCGGGATTTACCATTGGCGGCCACAATCTTTACAACATAACATATGCAGATGACACAGTACTGATAGCAGACACGGAACAGAAATTACAAAATCTCCTACAGAAGGTAGAGACGAAAGGACTAAACATAAACTACAAGAAGACAGAATGCATGGTCATCAGTTAGAGGATAAATGGAAATGCAGAAGGACGTGTATCTAGTTTCTATAGACTACGCAAAGACCTTCGACAATGTACGCCACAAATATCTGATGTAACTGCTCAGCAACCTTGATATATTTGGGAAAGATATCAGAATAATCAAGAACCTATACTGGCAGCAAACAGCATGCATGCGCATAGGGAACAAGTTTAGTGAATACACAAAAATACAAAGGGGCGTAAGGCAAGGATGCGTCTTCTCACCGGACCTGTTCAACCTATACAACGGGGGAATTCTGAGAGAATTGGAAACCCTACCGCGATTTACCATTGGCGGCCACAATCTTTACAACATAACATATGCAGATGACACAGTACTGATAGCAAACACGGAACAGAAATTACAAAATCTCCTACAGAAGGTAGAGACGAAAGGACTAAGCATAAACTACAAGAAGACAGAATGCATGGTCATCAGTTAGAGGATAAACCCGAAATGCGATTTGAAAGTCGGGAACACTAGAATCAAGCAGACACTGAAGTTTAAATATCTGGGAAGAGGACGGTAAGTGCGACACTGAGATCCGTAGACGTATTGGGATGACCAAAGACACATTCCAAAAGCTGCGAGACAGGAGGATTTCATTGGTAACAAAGAAAAAACACTGAACTGTTACGTGCCATCTGTCCTTCTTTACGGCAGCGAATGTTGGACGATTTCCTCAAAGTTGAAGAGACTCGAGGCGATAGAGATGTGGTTCTACAGATGGATGCTGAGGATATCATAGACCGAGCATGTGAGCAACGATGAGGTTTTAGAGAGGATGCAAACAAAGAGAAGGCATCAGGAAGAGGTAGCTGGAGTTTCTAGGACACATAATGAGGAAGGAAGGCCTGGAGAATCTGATACTCATTGCTCGAAAGAGGGAAAGAGAGACAAGGGAATACAACGCATAACATACCGAGCGGGCTTAAGCAAGTGGATGACAGAACGTGGTATGGGGGAGGAAGCACAGGGAAGGAACTTGTTGAGAGCTGCAAGAGATAGAGGGAGGAGGTGGAGGGCCATGATCGCCTACGCCCTGAAAGGACACGGAACATAAAAAGAAAGAAAGAACCATGTATATAGAATTCTCAGTGCACATCGGTTTTCAAACTATTAAAAGCTATTCACAATTAAACTATTCATTGTATTATCATTGCAATGTTCATGCGCCTAATTTTGCAAATACAGGGGGCTGACACTATTTTTCAGACACTTTATTTTTTCAAGTTTTAGGTAGCACAGGCAGTCTGTACTGTTTTAGTGTAATGGCAATAATATTTAAAAACGGTTTCAATACTACAAATGGAAAAGCAGATTTCAAATTAGAAGTATTTTTATTTTTTTTACAAATTTTCACATTACACAGGCGACAGTATTTTTCGGACATTGCAGAAACAATGCTAATAGTTTATGGCAGCACCCTTTTTTTCAATGCCTTCTACCAGTCTATCTTCATAGTGTTCGTACATATTGATAATAACGTCTCTTCGTGTTTCTAGCAGTCTATTTTTAGCATCTTTTATGCGCTGACACAGTTCAGCCTCTCCGGTTATTTCTGGCCCGTCGTAAACAAGCTCTGCAAGCATTTCCCATGAGTTTTCAATTAAATTTAAGTCTGGACTTCTTGCAGGCCATTCCAGAGTAGTTATATTTGCTTCACACATCCAATTTTTCACTGATTTGGCCACGTGGATGCTGCAGTTACCTTGCTGCAAAATAAAATTACTTCCCATTTCTTTTTCTATGAGTGGTAGGGCTCTCTTTTCCAAAAGTTCTCTGTAGCTCAAGCTATTTGACGTCCTTTTAACCACTCGAGCCATTCGGAAATACCATACCCCAAACCATGACTCCTCCTCCTCCCATCTGTCTCTTGTTGAGAATAACAGGTTCACCTTTTCTCGACTGTCAGGTCCATCGAACTTAAAACGTTTTTCATCAGTAAATATCACTTTCTTGAAGTCGACATGGTTTGTTATCCATCCTTTGGCGCTTTCCAGCCTTGCCTCCTTGTGTTTTCTCGTTATTGCAATTCTTTTCTTGATTTTAGCATACTTAAGTCCAATTTCGTGTAGCTTTCTTTGTACAGTTCGAACACTGACGTCAAGTTCACACTTCTCCTTTACTTTCTTCGCTGTCACCTTTTCTCCAGATGATAACAACCTCGTAACACTCCTCTTTATTCTTCTTTCTGTTCTCTTGGAAATTGTTTTTTTCCGTCATCTCTTCTTCTTCCGCTCATAGTCTGTACTTAGCATGTATTCAACTGTTGACTTCGGTAGCTTCATCTCAGCGACGATCTTTCGGATGCTGAGCCCGTCTTCTCTCTTCTTTTGGACCAAACTGATGACTTCTTTTGAATGCATTCTTCTTCAGGATTTTAATACGTTTTCGCAGTGAATGGTAAAGATACTCAAATGTAATGGTCAGGGTACAATTTACCTGGAGAAAATTTGCATATTGTAGACGTTCGACGACTAAATCATTAAAAAACACGGAATTTGTGTCATGTCCGAAAAATAGTGTCGCCTAAGTTGATGTGAAAATAAAGAAAACCTGAAACCAAAGACAAACCCATCAATCAATGTTCATACCATTAATGGACAGTTACTGCTGAACTACCTACTCATCAACACAAAAGCTTAAAAAATTAACAGGGGTAGCCTCAAAATTTGAAACCATAGTGTACACACTTGCATAGAGATTGCCACATCTTACACAGATGAGGGCCGCTTTTGTATTCATGGCCTCTAAATTGACTATTGAGGCTGGGATTTGATTTCATAGCTATCAGGTACGTGTGACAGACAAATTCTGTATCCTCAATTGCGTTGATTGGATGTGCATGGCCTACAACACTCTTGTGTACCACCCATGTGTCTTCTCTACCCAGATGATCATGTGGAAACTTTGTTGCAATCAGCACAGGTATTGTCAGCAGGAAAATGAGGCAGAATGGCATATTTGGCTGGGCATTGTTCTTGCTGTTATGATGATATTTAAGATGTTTGACACTGACAGCACACACACACACACACACTGATCTATCTATCTATCTATCTATCTATATATATATATATATATATATATATATATATATATATATATATAAAAGGAAGAGGTTATAGTAGTTCCAATGAGAGAAGAATGGATATATTAAAAAGAAGAGAGAAACCCTAAACGTTTTTGGTAAAACATTATATATATTTAAAAAAAATCCACATTGCATCCAAAAACGTGTGCGGTTTCTCTCTTCTTTTTATTATATATATATATATATATATATATATATATATATATATATATATATATATATATATATATATATATATATATATATATATATATCGGATGTAACAGCAAAATTGTCCAAATATAACATATATATATATATATATATATTAAAAATCCACATCACAACCAAAAATGTTTGCGTTTTCTCTCTTCTTTTTTATAATATATATATATATATATATATATATATATATATATATATATATATATATATATATATATATATGCACGTAATCTCGGATTGTTTATATAGAGATGTATATGTGAACTACAATATGTACACCTATATGTTTCTCTGAGTGTGTGAGAGTGTCATCTCAAACGGGCGCAAAAGAGAATTTATATATATATATATATATATACACATATATATTTGCAAACATATATATATATATATATATATATATATATGTATATATATATATATATGTATATGAAGAAATAGTTTTAAGGTATGCTATATTTATGAGATAAAGTTTCTCAATATCAGAGATAGAGCGTATGTAAATATAAATATAAAAGTGAACATTTACGTTAACACTCAGAGGCGACAGGCTGTTTCAATTCAGCCTGACGAATGCGTCCTGCATGAAACAGCCTGTCGCCTCTCAGTGTTGACTTCAATGTTCACTTTCAAATACACACACACACACACACATATATATATACATATACATATACATATATATATATATATATATATATATATATATACAAATATATACATATATATATATATATATATATATATATATATATATATATATATATATATATATATATATATATATATATATAGGGTGTCCCCAAAAATGTACTTTTGTTTAGATAGTTCTAATCATGCATTTAATTTCATTTAATATTTAATTTAAAGAATCAATATTCTTTGTAATCAATGAATATTAATATTTCATCAATTTAAACAGTAATCGTGTTTGCAAGTCAATAAACACTACATTTATTGTCATTGAAAGAGTGAGAACATTTTTGGGTGACTGCACACACACACACACAAACACACCCGCACACACACTCATATATATATATATATATAGTTAGAGACTTTATCAAAGCAATGTAGGAATTATTTTGATGCACGTGTTTATATACAAAGGCCAGGACGTCACTGGTTTATCAAAGCTTTTAAATTTGAGAACGTTCGTGATTGTTCATCAGGTGATTGAAAGGCCAGTCAAACATGACACAAAGAAATGTCAGTGGCGTAGAGGACTCAATGTGTCATAATTCAAAGTCTGGCAAAAGTTAAAGTGAGCTAGTAATATTCAAGGTATTTTTTAGGGTATTGTTTAGATTGCGATTAGATTGCTCTGGTATGAGATGGAGGTATAGGCCGTTTATCTGTTTTCTTTTGATTTTTCGACATATATGTTGGCTTGGGAAACTAATAATTCTTTGAGGGAAGGTGAAATTGCGATGAAACGGGGTGTAGATTTATATTTTAATAACATTCAATATCGGAACTCTCGAGGATTTTACTTCTGAGTAAATTACTTTCAATTTTAATAACTTCAGCCTTTTTAAATCAAATTTGTTTTCGAATTTGTTTCTGTGTATGGCTAATGCATTTGTTAAATTGTTAATTATCATGTCCCTTTTGTGTTCATAGATGTTTGTTTTTTTTTAAATTTCGGTATGTTTCACCAGTGTATTATGTGGAACAGTTTTGACATTTCGTTTCATATATGCCTGCTTCTGAATTATTATTGGTATAGATATTTTATTTTTATTTCTGATTATATCCATAATGGTTTCGAAAGTTGTTATGGCTATTAGGATATTGTTTAGATGAGAAAAAATTGATTCGGGTTACCTATTCCTCGATAAAAACCCAGAGACAGATATGCAATGTGAAAGATCCTAATCTGGTATCTCGTCTACAGTCACTTTCTCACAGATGTGCTTTAACTTCCCTCCGTCTTTTCTACAAATATTTTCATGGCAACTGCTCTGACAAGCTATTTCCACTGGTGCCCCAACTGCATGAATTTAAGTGTGCTACTAGGTTGGCATCTCGGTCCCACCCCTTTACTGTTGAAACTGTTAAATGTAACCGTTTCTTCTACTCCAACAGTTTCTTCTCTCACACTTCCCAACAGTGGAACTCCCTTCCTCTTATTTGCCTCCCTGATAACTATAATCTTCAAACGTTTAAATGTAATGTCAATCGATATCTTCTGATGCTTTGATCTTGATCCCGGTCCTTCTCTTTATCCTTTCCTTAAACACTCCTCTTTACTCTTACTTTCCCTCTCTGAAACCCCTTGCTTGGGGTGAAATGCTTAAAAATATGTGCTTCTGCGTCCCTCTGTCTTTTCTACAAATATTTTCGTGGCAATTCCTCTTACGAGCTACTTTCACTGTTACTCCAGCTGCATGAATTCATGCAGAAACTGAACAATCAATGTAGATGTTCGAAATGTTTGCCTGAATGTTCAGCACAAAGTTATAAGCGTAGTACCCAGGAGGCAGTAGCTTTGCCGATAGTCCCAAGATGGATTCAGCGATGTTCCACTTCACTGAATCAATATCGACGATGTCACGGTTTTGTTTTGTTTTGCAAGATACAGCAATCCATAACATTCAGATGTGAGCTTTTTGAGGGCCAGCGTGAGTTGGTCTATTATTCATTCACAAACTGGACAATCAACAAAATGTTTGCTTGAATGTGCAGCACAAAAGCAGTAGCTATTTTCAATGTCACGAATATTCAAGAAATTTATTCCACGTAATAAAAATCAAATAGACTACATAAATATCAACAAAACATAAAACCTCGTACAGAATTTAGCGAGGGAGAGCGAGAAGAAGAGACTAACGGCGATCAGCACCACACACACACACACACCCATAAAAATTCAAATCTCCAACCGCATTCATTCATTGGTCAGGAAGCAACCCTGCAACAAAAGATAAAACCTCCTACAGAAGTTAACGAGGAAGGGCGAGAAGAAGGGACTAACCATAAACTATAAGAAGACAGAATGTATGGTCATCCGCCCTTGCATGGAGTATTGATGCCATATATGGTCTGGAGCCCCTTCTGTTTGCCTCAAGGTTCTTGATAAGATCCAGAGACGGGTATCCAATGTAATTGGCCCTGATCTGGCTTCTCGTCTGCAGTCTCTCTCTCACAGACGCACCGTCGCCTCTCTCTGTCTCTTTTATAAATTCTTCCATGCTAATTGCTCCGATGAGCTGCTATCGCTGGTTCCCAGGCTCCATGAATTCAAGCGTCCTACGAGGCTGGCATCCTGTTCCCACCATTTCACTGTTGAAACTGTTAAATGTAGACGTCTCTTCTACTCCAATAGCTTCATATCTCGCACTTCACGCCTATGGAACTCCCTTCCTCATTCCTGTTTCCCTGATGACTATGATCTCCAACTATTCAAGTGTAACGTCAATCGACATCTCCAGTTGCCTTGATCTATCCTCTATCCTTCTCCACATCCTTTCCTCTAACACTCCTATTTGCTCTCGCTCCAAATCCTCTGTAACCCCTTGCGTGCTAGTGGCTTCCAGCCTTGCCTGGGGTGAAAAGCTTAAAAAAATTTTTTTAAAGTAAAAAGATGAGCCCAAAATGCGATTTACAGGTCGGGGACACTAAAATCAAGCAGGTACGGAAGTTTCCGCTTGTCTACTTGGCACCCTGCAATTTCCATTTTCATATTTCCGACCTCATTCCTTCTCTCGTAACCATAACGAATGGCAATAGAGTTCATATTTACATAATAAAACATCTCAGCGTTTATACGTATATAGTGAGGTCGCTATATACTACAGGGTGCCCAGTAAAAAAGCACTGAATTGAGAAAGAAATTTATTTAGATACTATGATTCATGTACACACTGAACAACCATCGTAGATGTTCGAAATGTTTGCCTGAATGTACAACACAAAGTTATAAGCGTAATAGCCAGGAGGCAATGCATCTGTGGATAGTGTCAAGAGGAATTTTATTCCAAGCGTCAGCTAAGTTCCTCGTCACTGAATCAGTCAACTGATATTGCAAGTGAGTTCGGAGTATACCCCAGATACAATAATCCATAACATTCAGATGTGGGTTTTTAGAGATAAAGAGGGGCCAATTAGAGCTCTATTAGAATTGTCTCGAAGAATAAATCTGTCGCTTTTTAACAGGTCACCCTGTATTTATTTCGGTGTATGCCTAGTGCATTTGTTAAATTGTTATCCGCGAAGTCCATTTTGTGTTCATAGATCGTTTATCCCCAGTGTATTATAAGGAACAATTTTGAGAAATCATTTTATGTATACCAGCTTCTGAATTTTGGGTATTTTTTTAGTTCTGATGTTATCCATAATGGTTTTGGAAGTGGGTAAGACTATTAGGAGGGCTGTTTCGAGGGGATCCAATTGTTTCGGATAATGAATGCGATGGAGTTGGTAACTCGCGTTATGTATCTGTCTTTGTTTAGTTTATTATTGTGTATAATGTTGATATTTCTGCTGCCATATATATATATATATATATATATATATATATATATATATACGATCAAATATAGTTTTACGGTATCCTATAGTTATAAATTAAAGTGATCAATATAATGTACAGAGCCTATGTAAATGCAAAAGAGGACACTGAGGTCAACACCGACGCAGAGAATCCGTTTCATGTCTGAAAGCGATCTTCGGGTCATGTGTGTTTAGCACGACTGTATATATAGATATATATATATATATATATATATATATATATATATATATATATATATATATATATATATGTATACACACACAGTCGTGCTATATACATATATATATATATATATATATATATATATATATATATATATATATATATGTATGTATGTATATATAAAGGGAAGCTGTTATAGTAGTTCCAACGAGTGTGTATTATTCACGTGTGTGCCTGTATACATGCGCGTACTTGTGTATATATATATATATATATATATATATATATATATATATATATATATATATATATATATATATATATATATATGTTAACACGAACAAAACTGCTCACGGGCTCACACGCGAACCCTACACAACATAGTAAATGTGTGTCTGTGTTTTTATGTATGTATGTATGTGTGTATATATATATATATATATATATATATATATATATATATATATATCTGTGTGTGTGTGTGTGTGTGTGTGTGTGTGTGTGTGTGTGTGTGTGTCTATGTACATATGTGTATACTAATTCCTTATAATAAGATCCTATGTCTGTATGGAAAGGGAGTATACGTATACTTACGCATGCTGACAAAAACACAAAAAATGGCAATTGATCTAAGAACACACAAGGGTCATAGAATATAGATATCTTTCTCACCCTTTCTCTGACCAGTCTTAATTGTTTTATTAACCTTCAGGCAGAACTTTTAATGTAAATTCAAGGAAGACATTTCGGTCACTAACACACAAAAAGAGAATGTCTAATATCGAGAATATTTAACATCGAAAAACATCAGGCAAATTAATTCCTTTTAATAATATGTGGAAATATCCACTCTATGCCTGATGAAGGTCGCGAGACCGGAAACGTGTGTTGCAAAATTATGGAAAATAAAGCATAATATATTTTTTTTAAAAAGATCCACATTACAAGAAAAATGCTTACCGTTTCTGTCTTCTTTTTAATATATATTTTTTCCTCTCCCTCTCTCATCTTCTGAGCTTTAAGATTATATCGTCTATTGTGTGTAGTGTGTGTGTCACCGCAAAATGTATACTCTTTTCCGGTGTATCTTTAATGTAGTAGACATTTAAAAATATCCATAATTCTCTCACTTAAACCGTCTTTGACTCCCCTCTTTAAAACTTCTCTCTGTTAAATTTTATTCCCCCTTCATCTATAGACCTTCCTGTTCTTCTCTCATCTGTTACCCCTCCCTATAGCTTTCATTTACTCTAGCATTCGTCCCACACTCTCATACATACACTCTCACTAAATTTTATTTTTTATTCCCGGAGTTGTTTTCTTTTTGAATTTGTAGGTCAGATGAATTGGATCGTATTTACAATTCCAATGGAATAAATTATGACCATGGAATATTAGTGTTTAAGCCTTTTTATTATATCCTTACTCTGTCCTGGACATTGAGTTCTACCTGGATTCTATCCTCTTGGAATTATTTTTTATACATATACATATATGTATGTATGTATGTATGTATATTTATATATTTTTACCACTAATATTATATATATATTTTTACCACTATATATATATATATATATATATATATATATATATATATATATATATATATATATATATATATATATATATGTATATATATATATATATATGTATGTATGTATGCATATGAAGAAATACAGTTTTACGGTGTGCTCTATTTATGGGATAAAGTGCTCAATACCAGAGATAGAGCGTATGTAAATATAAAAGTAAACAGTGAAGTCGGCAGTCACAAGGCGACAGACTGTTTCATGTTAAACGCAATCATTGCGCCTGATGATTGCGTTTAGTATGTCACGGTCTGTAGTCTATGTATCATAATATTTTCATTATTTTTTTAAATGCAAAACGGTTGAGAACGTGCTAAGCGTTCATTAGAACATGAAAAAAAAAGATCAATTATGGAATTTTTTCCTCTATTTTATATCATGGTCAGGTGCGCATTAAAGCGTGAAAAAACTCTTCCTTTACAGGCATTTGAGAACATAACTGCAGTATTCATAGTTGATTCTCTTCAGTGCCGGCTTTAATGTTTTTGTTATTTTTTAATATAAATTACTTCTAGTATCTGCAATCTAAATTTGTTGTTTTCATGGTGTAGGATAGTTGTGTTGTCGATTAGTAATTTTTATATTGTGAACGTGGATAGGAATGTTCTTGTAGATGTCTCGCAATCCTGTCATATATATATATATATATATATATATATATATATATATATATATATATATATATATATATATATATATATATATATATATGACGTCACACATCATGAAATGGACAAAGTCCGACAATTATTTTAAGACATTTTTATGTTTATACATTCTTTTTATAGACACAAATATTTAAGTAAATCCTCTGGTTATCATAAACAGTATTAAATAATATTTACGGGCCTGAACGGTGAAGGTATGTCAGGCTATATGACGGTTCCGTATAGCATACATGTTCGATTCCTGTCGGAGGACGAAAATTTTCTTTGAAAGTTTCTCGGACATTTAGGCCGGTAAATGTTTTTTTAATACTGTTCATTATAAACAGAGCATTTACTTAAATATTTGTATCTATAAGAAGAATGTATAAACACAAAAATGTCTTAAAAATATATATATATATATATATATATATATATATATATATATATATATATATATATATATATATATATATATATGATAGGATAAAGAACAAATAGCAAACGTTTGTAAATCTAACATCTCTAACTTTTATTAAAGCTTCATCAGAGAATAAGATGAAAAAATGTATTTGTATTTCTGTGTTGTTCCTTTGCCATTGATTAAGCAGACTCCACGCGCATTTTAGCAGATTGCGTGTGCATAATTTATGCGTATATGTGCATAATTATGCGTGTATGTAGATCATAATTCTAATTTTTCGATGCAGAATTCGGATGATAATGCATATTCTTTTTAGTTCTATATGTTTACATTCCTAATTCTTTGAAAATGCCACCGACAGCATTGTTTCTCGTTGCCTGACATCGTAGAGATTATTCTTAGATTTAAATTAGGTATTTTTACCAACAACCAGCTCAGCTGAATGACAGAACCTTCGATCCAAAAATGGAATAAAATTAACTGAAATAAAAGAAATAACAGACATCAAGAAACTTCCCTGGAACCAAATATGTTAAAAGGGGAAAACTAGACTTCATTCCATAAGTAATAATAAAAAATAAAAAAAAATGCTCGCAACTTATTTTCGAATAAAAAAATAGGAGAATAAATACGTTCTTTCAATATGGCCGATATTTCGATGTTCCCGTTCCCTTGCAAATATTGTGCTTCAATTTTTACTTAATTCCAAATGCAGACAGGTGAACGTGCAATTCTCTTTACACATTAATGGACATTTCAGTGATAATTATATAGATCAAATTTCGATGAAGAACTACTTACACTTCTAAGTCCCTCCTATTGGAGTGGAACGATAATATTGAACCATTTGCTAGGTTTGCCGCTAGGAAAGGTTGGTTCTGCTATACATCTGGAAATTCTTGAAATAATCCAAAAGAAGAATCTGCAATTTTATCGGTCCTAGCATGACATCTTGGTTTTAATCCCTTTCCTTCTGCTGTAATCTGTGCCTCTTCTATAAGT
>OZ038513.1:37408665-37508665 GCA_964036315.1 Acanthosepion esculentum
TATATATATTAGACAGTTTTATGTTAATACATTCTTTTTATAGATACAAATATTTAAGTAAATGCTCTGTTATATAATAAACCGTATTATAACATTTACCGGCCTGAATGTCCGAGAAATTTTCATAGAAAATATTCGTCCTCCGACAGAAATCGAACTTGTATCCTATACGGAACTGTCATTTCGCCTGACATGCCTTAACGGATCCATGCACAAAGGATGGTTTGACAAGCAAGGTCGATTTTGCTGTTTTTAAACTTCAATCTTCAATATATAGTGGATAGCGGCTCGGATTGAGGAATCGGACAGCCAAGTTCGAATTCCAGTTGAATACATTAAATTCACTTACGTGTTAATACCCTTAGGAAAGGTATTAAATCTCTTCTTCTCCCTCCAGCTATGGATAAATAGCAGGGCAGACTGGGTCCTATAGTCTTGGATGGGAACTAATCTAGAAGGAGGACAACTCTGAATTCAAAACCTGCAGAGGGTCGTTTAGGGACCTTGTAGCACGTAGTGCACCAGGTCTCTGTATTCAGCCCTTCAAAAAGTGTGGATGGTTCTGCACAAAACCTTCCCCACTATAATCAAATCATAATTTACACTTACATTTACATACAAATTCCAGGCAAATACATTACATTCACTTACGTGCTAATATCCTTGAGAAAGGCATGAATCCTCTTCTCCCCAGCTATGCTTCTGTAGGACCATATTTCTGTTGAGTGATGTTTCCTCTTAATCTCTGAAGGAACTGTCCAGATTTCCCTTCTGTACAGGCGGATTGATAATACATATCACTTGAGCACTTTTCGTTTGTTTCTAATGATTTTTCCTATTTCTTTATACTTTGCTTAGCTTTTAGAAGGCACCTTTCGAGAATCCAATGCGCCTTTGGATTTCAACGTCATACTGTCTAACATCTGTTTGAACACTTCTCAGATGATATTTATATTTCTGTACATGCTTTACTGATAAAAATGTTTACGAGGTAAAATTTTTCACAATATCCACAGTAATAAGATAGTCAGTAAGGATCGAACCCAGTGCACCGGCGTTCTCTGTGTAAAAAGCCTAATAATTATCAATCCTCATCCTGTTAATTTATTGATTGCAGAAGGATTTGTATATCGCAAACAGGGTAAGAAAAACAAGATGAAAATAATGCTGTGTTTATAAATGTTTAAAACCATTTTTCCCACACAGGCTGTGAATTATTAACTCATTGTGAGCTACAAATGCATTGGATTCGATATCTTCCTCTTTTTATTAACACTGCCGACAACTTTATCTAAATATATTTCCTTTCTTTACTCGTCTCCGACTTCTTTGGCATGAATAGTTTATCGTATTCCAATCCATGCAATGGTTCTTTTTGCCAGGAGACGTGCAATCATATTATCAGGTGCAACTAACGAACAAAAAATAAAATAAAATCAGAAAATAGATTAATTTATAAAACGAAAACGAACTTATACTTTTAACGGTTCAGAAATACGAAGAAGCGGAAATAAAAAATGTATAAAACTAACACAAACAGAGAGAGAGCAAGAAAAGAAAACAAACAAGCAAGAAAAACAAATTCAGTGAAGTACCAAATTATTACAGGGTTTTAATTGCGATTAACTGATCTTATTTAATTATTACAAATTCTTTTTCCAGCATATAAACATTTCAAAATGGAGATGCAGACGTTTTTCTAGCTTGAATACACACAACGCCACCGACCCTAACAGAAAAGAAAGAAAAAAAAACATGGCGTACAATTAGAAATTAGTTTTATACATCTGCGCATGCGCACTCATAAAAGAAACTTCATCCATCCACATAAACGGACGTTTGTATAAAGACTGGCCACAGTTATATAATTTTCGGAGTGGGAAGATGAATTTAAGTCGAGCCAAAATTACATTCTCAATATCAATTATTCTTTCTATTATGAAGTAAGGATCTATTTTTCGCCTCTTAATAAATCTACTTCAGAGAAGCGCCATATTTGGTGGAGAGGGCGAAAAGATGGGTTGCAGGATGAACTGGCCGCATATTATTCGCTTTGTCTATCAAACGATTGATTTATGTCCTACCGGAAGTCTAACGTGTAAATTTACATATGCGCATAAGTGTGTTTTTGTGTCATTTACGGGCTGTATTGACTATGTTCGTACACAAATAGAAAAACGTATGGGCACATTTTGGAATGCACACAAAGTCGAATTTTATGAAGATTATTGTTCGGCGAAGGAATTAACACATTTAACGAAAAACATGATTTTGAGTGAAGAAAAAGGCAGCCTGGATTTATAACAAATGCGTTTTATAAAAATGCCAGAAGATAAAAGATGCAAAAATTCAAAGGAAATCTCCACAGATATAACGTTAAATAGAAATGTGTTTACTCTCGTAGAAAAGCAAATCTTTTTTTCTCCGGTGTGCGTAAAGTGGGTACGAATGAAAAAAAATTGCTACGCTATGTGCAAGCAGTAATAATGGTGATATTAGCCGTTTCCTTAAATAAAAACATTCTGCATTATTTAACCGAACAGCCAGTTGTACACGAGGTAGGCATTTCTACGCTCCTTGACCATCAGGATGTGATCAAAGTGTAGTATTGATTTTCTAAGCGAGGCTTAGATGTGGCTCATGGCCGAAAGTATGGGGCACCCAGTGAGGAATGAACTCACTATTCCGTTGTAACAGTTTTAGCAAGACCAGCTTGCTAACCATTACACCACACCGAGGCGCCCATGTGATCAAAGTGTAGTATCTGTTCTCAGATCGCTCGCTTGATCGGCCTTTTGGCTGAGATTTGATTACTTGATACATGCCTGGCGCCGGCATCGTCCCTGCGCTGGTAGTATCGCGGCTACATCTAGCTATGACCAGCTTTGACCAGCTCCGCCCAGCTTGGACAAGCTATGACCAGCCAAGACCAGCTATGACCAGCTCTGACCAGCTTGGACACGCTAAGACCAGCGGCCCGGGTGAAAACACTCGGGTCCCCACGTTAAAAACCGACCTTGTGTCACAACCTGACTCAGTGGGGGGGTCAAGTAGATACCAAGTGTAGTATCTGTTCTCCTCGTCTATCATGGTTATATGTGCCGTTTCCTTATATAGAATTATTCCTCATTCATTGACATAGCAGCCAGTTGTACACGAGGTAGGCATTTCTTCGCTCCCAGGATATCGGGATGTGATCAAAGTGTAGTATCTGTTCTCCTCGTCTGCCATGGTAATATGTGCCGTTTCCTTATATGGAAAAATTCCTCATTCATTGACCGAGCACCCAGTTCTACACGTGGTAGAGATATCTACGCTCCCAGGACATCGGGATGTGATCAAAGATGTTCTCCTCATCTCTCATGGTAACATCTGCCGTTTCCATATATGGAAATAATTCGCATACATTGAACGAGCAACGAGTTTTATATGAGTTAGGCATTTCTACGCTCCCAGGACATCGGGATGTGATCAAAGTGTAGTATCTGTTCTCAGATCGCTCGCTTGATCGCCTTTTGGCTGAGATTCGAACACTGATACATGCCTGGCGCTGGGATTCGTCCCTGCGCTGGTAGTATCACGGCTACGTCTAGCTATGACCAGCTTTGACCAGCTTGGACAAGCTATGACCAGCTATGACCAGTTCTGACCAGCTTGGACAAGCTAAGATCAGCTAAGACCAGCGGCCCGGGTGAAAACACTCGTGTCCCCACGTTAGAAAGCGACCTTGTGTCACAACCTGACTCAGTGGGGGGACAAGTAGATACCAAGTGTAGTATCTGTTCTCCTCATCTCTCATGGTAATATGTGCCATTTCCACATATGGATATATACCTCATTCAATGATCGAGCAGCCAGTTCTACACGAGGTAGGCATTTTTACGCTGGCTTGCCATCGGCATGAGATCAATGTGTAGTAAGTGTTATCCTCGTCTCTAATGGTTATATGTGCAGTTTCCTTATATAGAATTAATCTTCATTCATTGACTAAGCAGCCAGTACTAAACGAGGTAGGCATTTCTACGCTCCCTGGCTATCGGCATGTGATCAAAGTGTAGTTAACATGCTAACCATACTAATGCTAATATTAGCCATTTCCTTATATGGAAACATTCCACATTCATTAACCGTGTAGCCTGTGTAACTGCCAGTTGAAATTTATAATATATTTCTATACAAATATTTCATGAAAATAGTTTTCCAGCATCGATCTTTCCAGTATTGAAGGTGATTTCCTTCTTAACCTTTTGTTTGAAGTGGTGTGCAACGATAACATCTTCATTATGTCATTAATTTCTCGCCTTTGGTTAGATGTGCTATACATTTTAGTTGTTGCTACTGTTGAAAGTCATCAAGTGAAATGGTTTCTCTTATTTGGCACTGTTTGTGATTCTGTGACACCAGATCACAAAGTTCAAACCAGGATGATATTCGCTACGACACAAAGGTTTCAGCCGTTTAAAACCATTTTACAACCATTGATCTTCAAAGGTATACAGCTGACAGTTTAGATAATTGCAAACTGGTTTGGCACCATGTATGACATCCAAACGAATGTCTCGATCCGATGTGGCTATTTTAAAAACATGACTCAAGATTTCAGGTTTATATTTTGGTTTCGTAGCAGTCTAAAGGGGTATGCAAAACAAGCAGTACTGCTGCAAGAAATTTCATTTGTATCTACAAACTTAATTTCACAATGGATTGCACAGTGGAAGGATAATATACGAACTGAGAAATTTACCAGTTAAGTCTCCAAATTATAAGTGCCTTAAAGTCTTCCATTGCTAAGAAAACTATATATATACTAAAGAAAAAAATGAACTAAAACATCCGAATAGAGCGAAATAAATCATCCAGTGCCTTAAGTCTTTAGTACGAAGAAAAAAGAAACATGCAAGTAGTAAGACTAAAACGTAGAGTGCCAGGGTAGAGCGCGAATATATATATATATATATATATATATATATATATATATATATATATATATATATATATATATATATATATATATATAAAAGTGAACATAGAAGTCAACACTTAGAGGCGACAGTCTGTTTCATGCTTGATGCAATCGTCAGGCAAAAGTTGCCTGACGATTGCATCTAGCATGAAACAGACTGTCCCCTCTAAGTGTTGACTTCTATGTTCACTTTTATATTTACACACGCTCTGATATTGAGCACTTTATCCCATAAATATAGCACACTTTAAGACTATATTTCTTCATATATATATATATATATATATATATATATATATATATGCATTTAAATTTTAAACAAGTAAAAGCAGTTACAAATGTTTAATGTCAATACACTAAACACGTATTTAGTAGAATGGGTTTCTTAAGTCAAGTAACTGATATTGCTTTTTGCAGTATTAATGGCAGTTTCCTTCCTAACATTTTAGTGTGGAACGTCAGTATCTTCATTATGTCATTAATTTATCATTGAATTACATGTTCTATCTATTTTCGATGTTGCTGTTTTTGACAATTCATAAATAATGCTGTTTCTGCTACCTGGAACAGTTGTCTGTGACTGTAACAGCAGTCCATGAAATTTGAAAAAGGATGACCTTCGCCAAGACCTACATGCTTCCTTGCTGAAAGTCATTTCTAACCTTTGATCTTTGGAAGTGGTTGTATAAAGCTGACGGTTTAGATATTTCTAAACTAGTTTGGCGCCATGCACGACATCCATGTGAAAATTTCAAACTGACGTGGCTGTTTAAGAACATGGCTCGAGGTTTCAGGTGAATGTTTTGATTTGGTAAAAAATTGGCGGTATTTGGCGGAACTGTAGGAGTTTTGAATGACAATAGTCTTCAAATAAAGAGTAGTATCAGGTGGGTTTGGTTTGGTTTGTTTTACGCCATAAAAACTTCAATGGATTATTTAATGCCGACAAGATCTTCATTGCCCGGTAATAATTTTTCCAAAAATGTACTGCTGGTAATATATTTTTCCTTCAAAAATTCATCACTAGTAATAATATTTTACAAAAAAGTATTGCTGGTATTAAAACCTATTTTGTACACTTTCATAGTGTTTTGATCCCAGTTTGGGGAGGTTAAATATTTGCCCATAGCTGGGACCGTAACCGGTGCTACCATTCCGGGTCAGGGTGGACCTGGGAACACCAGCAATTAAAAGGTTGTTCCACGCTACTCAAAACCTCCTGAACAGAAGCCTTGCTCTCGGATGTAGTTTATCGTCTTACCCAGGACGCGGATGTAATTTATTCGTCATACCCAGGACGAGGATGTAGATTATCGTCATACCCAGGATGGTTAGTAGTAGGAATTACTTACTGTTTGATGAAGTTAATTGATCAGTAATTGTCGAATATAATGATGCATGGAAGGTAAGTAATCCCGGAATTTTATTTATTTTTATATTGAATTTCTTGGGTTGGTTGATCCGTGCCTCAAACCCTTGATCAGTTCTGCCTACGCAGTCAGCATCGCGTCAACATATGAATTTATACATTACAGTACTAATATAATTGACAAGCAGGACGTCCATCCGGATTGGTTTCAGCATAGGAGGAGCACCAAAAACAGTATGCGGATTGGCGGAAAAATAATAGCTTTTTGCACCAACAGAAATTTGCTTGGCAAGTTTCGCATTCACTTCGCCAACCCACGGTAAACGCAAATAGACGAGGTAGTTCTAGAGAACATTAGGTCTAGGCTTATGAAAGAAAAATGTTTTCCTTTAATGGTGGGGCTCGGAAACACCCGAAGGGTAAAATGTCTCGCTCAGAAACTTCATTATAATTTAATATTCTGAATTTAATTTAGCTTCCCAGCATATGACTACAGTCCGATGAAGCATAGTTTTAATCAAATTGATTTTCAGTCGTTTAGCACTGAAGGAATCTCAACGGATATATAGACCCATAAAGGTCTGTTTTCAGTACACCGATGTTAGAAAACATTTATTTGATCAGTCTGCCAAGATCATCAAGAAAAAAAAACATTAGTGTTTTCCTTATCGCCGGTGAAATGACGGCGGGTAAATTGCATAATGAAAATACCAAACTCAAAGTCATCTTCAAAGACACAAAAGAGGATATCCACATAGCTAATATAAAACCTGGATCCTTTAATATGAGCCAGTAACACTCGCTCGAAACAAACAACAAATATATTGGCCATTTTTGGCACTAGGGGACTACCCATTGCTATCCCGTCTATTTGCTTATACATAACGTTATTAAAGCATTTAATATTATATTTAAAGATAATATCTCTTCAGACCGCGGTTTTTTTAGAAATGAAATCAATTTAATTCTAGGTCAACCTATCGACCCATATTAAATTATTCCTTCTTTTTTTTCTTTCCCTCCCTTCCTCTCTCTCTCCCTCTCTCTATCTCTCTCACTCTTTGCTATTTTTCTAAAATTTCATATTGAAATTTTTATTTTTTCTTCTTCCTTTTTTATTATAAAGTTTTTTCCTTTTTCTTTCTTTTTTCCTCACCCTTTTCCTTTTGTCTGGACAAACTGATTTCATTTCTAAAAACCCTCAGTCTAAATAGATGAATATTTAAATATATTCATAAAATAAATTATAAGCAAAATGGATATTTAAGGATTGTCTTTACGCATTATTATTATTATTATAGTTATTATTATTATTATTATTATTATTATTATTATTATTATTATTATTATTATTATTATTATATTTGCTCTGTTACTTATATTGAGCTTTTTTTGGATTAAGAATTATTCCTACAAATTACCATTTGTTATTATATATATATATATATATATATATATATATATATATATATACAGGTGAGATGAGAACAAATAGTGTACAATTTCGACGTTCGTAACATTTACTTTAAAAGAGGGCTCAATACAAAATGGAGTAATTTATTTTAAGATATTACATCAAAGACATGTCAAAATTGCTACACAATTGCAGTCGTGTTTCGATGCACATCAGTGAATCTCATCAAGCGATTGTAAATTAAATTATCTGATGATATGCATTGAAACACGACTGCAATTGTGTAAAGATTTTGACATGTCTTCGGTGTAATATATATATATATATAAATATATATATATATATATTGTCACCCACAGACCGACTGTTTCGCTGTATCACAGCTCATCTGTGTGGATAGACATCCGATTGCCTCAGGCCAGGATCGAAACCCGACTGATTTGGTATCAGTCGGAGATTTTTTTTCCCCTAAGTTATCAGCTCCAGGCAGAGAGGTGAATTTTTCCGTATTTTTTGAATAAACACACCAGTGACTCAGAGTTCGCGATTCATAGATGAGCTTTTGCATGATCAGCAGTAGCAGACACTATTTACAAATTCGCGGTTTCCCTCTAAAGTGCTCGACCGAATTTTATTTTTTCGGGGGCATATATTTTGTCATCCATAGACAGACTGTTTCCCGGTATTACAGCTTTTCATCGTGGCAAGTCAACCGACTACCTCAAGTCATGTTCGAAACCCGACCGATTTGGCATCAGTCGGAGATTTATACACACACACACACACACACTCATATATATATATATATATATATATATATATATATATATATATATATACACAGGGGTTGGACAAAATAATTGGAACAGGTGCAAAATCCACTCCTATATTTCAAAGACCTATTATATTAAGAACTTTAACTAAAACTTCGTAATTGCAGATTATATCTATTTTAAATACGTTTATTTATCTAATTTACTGTCTTTGTATTATTTATTTTTAGAATTTAGCAAAATTTAAGCTAAATGCCTGACCTCTCCGATTTCGAAAAAGGGCAAATTGTTGGAACTCGCATGGCAGGAGTCTCAATCACTAAGGTTGCTGAACTGTTTGGTTTTTCAAGAGCTACCATATCAAGAACTATGACGCTATTTGAGAAAGAGGGCAAATCCTCTAGCAACCGTAGCAATTCGGGCCGGACTTGCAAACCTACTGACAGGGAACGACGTGCATTGAAATGCAATGTGGCAAAAAATCATCAGACTACTGCGGCCAAAGTGACTGCTGAGTTGAATAATCATCTGAATAGCCCAATTTCGACTAAAACTGTTGTGAGCTCCATAAGACTGGATATCATGGAAGAGCCGCCGTAAGGAAACCTCTTCTCTCCACTCGCAACATTCAGAAGAGGATGAAGTCGTGCAGAGATCACAATGCCTGGTCTGCAAAACAATACATGCAAGTCATATTCTCAGATCAGTCTAGTTCTTCTCTTTTCCCAACTTCAGGGCGAGTTTATGTGTAGAGGCAGCCCAAAGAAGCTTACAACCCTGACTGCCTTCTTCCAACAGTGAAGCATGGATGTGGATCAGTGATAGTTTGGGCCGCCATATCATGGAAATGTCTCGGTCCAATAGTTGTCCTGCATGGTAGAATCAACAGCAAAGATTACCTTGGACATCATTCCTAGATGTATTAAAGCTGTCTGTGAAACTAAAGGAGAACCAACTCCATATTAAATAAATTTTCTTTGAATTTAACAAATGTTTCAATTATTTTGCCCAACCCTTATATATATATATATATATATATATATATATATATATATATATATATATATATATATATAGTTATCAGTCTCTATTTGTTATAAATGCAATTTTGATAGGACTGCATTTATTGTTCTTATGTATATAAAGTGTTGCGCAGATAAATCCGGATTTTTTACCCAACTGCGCCGTGACTTCACAGCGTAGCGAGCTTTGGAGACCACCATGAGATTGTACTACACTTCAGTCGCTGTCTGGACATTGATGTACGAAGTGCTTAGTAATGGATATTTCATAAGACCGTCGCTTTGTAGAGAGCTTTCAAGCCGGCCACAAAACCAAGAAAATCATTGAATGGTTTAAATACCCTAAAACCATGGCCTGCGAGCTTCCAAAGGCATATGGGTCCTCAGACGACAAGGACAATTTCAGGCCAGAAATGAGAAACACTCTGACCCCACCAGGACGGCCGAATTCGTCGCCGACGCTGCTGAGTTTGTCAAGAAGAACTTTAGCATAAGAAAAATTGCCAAGGATGATGACATCAGCAGGGGAACAACTGGGTGTATTGTCTTGGAGGACTTGAATTATAAATCTTCACCGTACCACTGGGTGTCCGTGTTGTGCTGACCCTCATCAGCAGACTGCAATGATCTCGATTATTTTCTATGAGGCGTCTTGGAGACGGAAGTGAAGAGCAGGAGCCACAAAAACAAGGAACCTCTTAAGGCAGTCATCAGTGCCGCCATGGTCATCATGGACAGGAACGCCGTCGTCACGCTCAAAGCTTACGGTCCCGCTTGGAGAAAGTGATGGTCACCGATTGTAGCTACATCGAGTGATTTTCCTAGCTTATGTGTTTGCCTAAGGGTGTATAACGTTTTACTGAAATATAATTTGTTATGTAACATACGCTGTATTTATTATCCATTATTTTTTCCGGATTTATCTGCGCCACACTGTTTATATATAATTTCAAGCGCAGTTCCAGATTGACGATAAGTTCCTATCAAATTAGAATTGAAATGGCTAGATGTAACCGGAAGTCCTATGGTAATAGATCCTTCTAACTTCTTGCTTGTGGAAATCTCTTCTGGCCTTTTCTGTTCCAGTCATCTTCGATCTCTAAAAAATTAAATGCAATGTCAATCGTTATCGTCTGTCTGCTTAATTCCTGTTCTTTTATTGTTCTTTCTCTTTAATAGTGCTTTCTTTTTCTCATAGTTCTCACACTTTGTAGTCCCTTGCGTCTTAGTGACTTTATTGCCTTGTTTGTGATGTAATGATAACCAAAAATGTTCAGAGAGACTAAAAACGTGGTAAAAAAATATACCAGGAATCAGGAAAAACATGAATGTGGTTCTAAGAAGGATACGGAAAATTCCATGGATGGAGCGAGTATGCAACAGGGAAGTCTTTGAAAATGACAACAGAAAAAACACTACCACTCAAAATCAGGAAAAGGCAGTTGAAATTCCTTGGGCAGATAATGAGAAAAAAGGGTTAGGAAGTGTTTTGACAGAGGACGGCAAGTGCGACACTGAGATCCGTAGACGTATTGGGATGGCCAAGGACACATTCCTAAAGCTGGGCAGAGTATTGCGAGACAAGAGGATTTCTTTGGTAACAAAGAAAAGAATGTTCGCGACAACTGTCCTTCAGTACGTCAGCGAATGTTGAACGATTTCCTTAAAGATAAAGAACAGAGTCGAGGCGACGGAGATGTCGTTCTACAGAAGGATGGTGAGGATATCATGGACCGAGCGTGTGAACAAAGATGAGGTTTTAGAGGGGATGCAAACAAGGAGACGGCTTATCCTTAACATAAGAAAGAGATAGCTGGAATTTCTGGGACACCTAATGAGGAAGGAAGGCCTGGAGAATCTGATACGCGCGGCTCGAATAGAGGGAAAGAGAGACAAGGGAAAACAACACATGATATACCAAGCGGCCTTAAGCAAGTGGATGACAGAACGTGGCCTGGGGGAGGTAGCAGAGAGAAGGAACTTGTTGAGAGCTGCAAGGGATAGAGGGAGGTGGAGAGCCATGATCGCCTACGTCCTGAAAGGACACGGAACATAAAAAGAATGAAGTCAACATTAATTTAATATAACGACAAGAATATAAAATAGTTGGTAATAGATTAGAAAGTAATGTCTTTTTTTTTTGTTTAATAAAGTTTTGGAATAGAATATAAATTGTATTTGTGTATGTATGTGAGAAACCATGAAATGTTCTCATATGTGCGTTTGTGTAAAAGAGTCAATACGTGTATACGTGCTTAGTAGTAACGGGGAATACAAGAGATAGAATTTAGTTCTTACTGTGAACTAGGTTGCTCTAGTCTGAAGCGGTCTCTTTGAAAGTCGTCAGCACTGTCGTTTTTAGCATGCAGACGTGAATCAGGTCGTGAAGATCATCAGCAAGAGTGGCGTGGACCTTGGTGACATCTGTGCGTATCTTCTTCTGGGGTTGGATTTCGTGTGTTTTATACACGTTTTCGTAAGAACATCGGCTCCAGAATTAAATTAAATTTCTTCCTGATTGGCTCTAAAAAGCCACGTGGTTTGTTTCCTACTACGTCCGCACGATATTTTGGCGGTATCTACCTAAATCAGGATGACTAATAAAACAACCTTTCTGATTTGTATTCTAGGGATTTATTGTTGTTTTGTTTTAAGATGTAATCACTTTATTGAGTGTGATTGGTTTATAAATATTTTATTTGATATTTTAGTGGACATAAGTGGCATTATCGCCTTGTTTGGTGTGAAATTGCTAAAAAAAAAAACAGAGATGTTCAAATCCCGTAACAAATAATCTGTATCCATTTTTTTTACTCACCACATGAAAAAAAAACACCTACAGATATTGCCGTGGAAGCAGAGATACGCTATCTTGTTTTGTAAACTAGAGTTAAATCCACGTTTATTACTGGGTATTTTATATGGGCAGAAGACGGCAGATCGAGCAAGCGCGCGAGTAAATAGTTTCCCGAAGAAGGAGATGAAATCAAATTTACGAAAAATATCTCAAGTTCAATTACCTAATTTATTTCCTTCGTCCTGCTTACTGCAAAATGTGTATATAACGAAAAGAAATTAGAAAAAAATAAAATAGGGAATTAAAAAAGGCACTCAAGATAAAACAAAACAAAAAAAATATCAAAGAAGCAGAAAGGAAATTGAATTTAGCACCTTTTTACCGTTATGTACTTTAAAACATTTTAACGACATTGTATTTTTCAACTCCCACCGGAGAAAACAAGTAATTAGAACAAGACAGAAAATTAGGAATACAATAATTTTACTGGCTTCTTTGAAGAAAAAGAACCGGAAAATGTTTTTGTATTAACAAATGACCTAGATGTAGTATTAGTAGAAATAGTATTAGTAGAATTAGTAGTATTAAGGGTACTTTACATGACCTGATATTTGATGGTGTAGTAGTAATAGTAGGCTCAGTGGGTGTTGAACAAACACAAATATGTCTGAGCGAAAGTCAGCAATAGGTATTGGTTACGAGTGGCCCGCTATTATTATTATTATTATTATTATTATTTAGTTATAGTAGTAGTAAGAGTAGTTTGCATTTGAACTCATGACCTCACCTTTGATAACGTAATATTAATAGTAGTAGTAATGGTAGTCGACATTTGAACTCATGACCTCCTCTTTTATGACGGAGTAGAAATAGTCGTAGTAGTAGTAAGGGTCGTTGATATTTGAACTCCTGACCTGATATTTGATGACATAGTAGTAGTAGTAGTCGTAGTTTCGAGGTTAGTTGACATTTGAAAACATGACGTAATATTATTAGTAGTAGTCAGGGTAGTTGACATTTGAATTTAGGTCCTCATCTTTGATGAGGTAATTGTAATATTATTAGTAAGGGTAGTTGACATTTGAACAAATGAACTCATTTTTAATGACGTAATTGTAATATTATTAGTAAGTGTAGTTGACATTTGAACAAATGAACTCATTTTTAATGACGTAATTGTAATATTATTAGTAAGGGTAGTTGACATTTGAACAAATGAACTCATTTTTAATGACGTAATTGTAATATTATTAGTAAGGGTAGTTGACATTTGAACAAATGAACTCATTTTTAATGACGTAATTGTAATATTATTAGTAAGGGTAGTTGACATTTGAACAAATGAACTCATTTTTAATGACGTAATTGTAATATTATTAGTAAGGGTAGTTGACATTTGAACAAATGAACTCATTTTTAATGACGTAATTGTAATATTATTAGTAAGGGTAGTTGACATTTGAACAAATGAACTCATTTTTAATGACGTAACTGTAATATTATTAGTAAGGGTAGTTGACATTTGAACAAATGAACTCATTTTTAATGACGTAATTGTAATATTATTAGTAAGGGTAGTTGACATTTGAACAAATGAACTCATTTTTAATGACGTAATTGTAATATTATTAGTAAGGGTCGTTGACATTTGAACAAATGAACTCATTTTTAATGACGTAATTGTAATATTATTAGTAAGGGTAATTTTTTTTTTTTTTAAGCAATTATGAACCGAATAATTTATTACGTAAAAATATAAATATATATTACTATATAAAAATAACAAAACAAAAGTCATTGAAACAAAGCAAGTTCAGTCGACCAATGATGACAATTCCAGAACAACGTAACTATAAACAATTTTTTTTTTCTATCCTCTGCCAGCCGCTATGATGGAGAAAGCATTACCTCGAACCGTCGCCAGTGAGACACGCTGCAAGAGCCACTCCGTTTCGCGAGGCTCGTTCCTTAATCGCGACGCAATCGCGCCAATCCTCCGAAGGAACGCCATCGAACGAGGGCCAATAAGGGTAATTGACATTTGAACACATGAACTCATTTTTGATGACGTAATTGTAATATTATTAGTAAGGGTAATTGACATTTGAACACATGAACTCATTTTTGATGACGTAATTGTAATATTATTAGTAAGAGTAGTTGACATTTGAACACATGAACTTATTTTGGATGACGTAATTGTAATATTATTAGTAAGTGTAGTTGACATTTGAACTGATGTCCTCATCTTTGATGACATAATTGTAATATTAATAGTAAGGGTAGTTGACATTTGAAACATGAACTCATTTTCGTTGACGTAATATTAACAGTTATAGTAAGTGTAGTTGACATTTGAGCTCATGACCTCATCTTTGATTACGTAGTATTAATAGTAGTTGCGAGGTTAGTTGACATTTGAACTCATGACCTCATCTTTGAAGACGCAGTACAAATTGTAGTTCTAGTAGTAGCAGTAGTAGTAGTAGTAGTAGTAGTAATATTAGTTTACATTCGGTCTCATGTCTTCACCTTTAATGACGCGGTATTAATTGTAGTATTAATACTAACAGTAACCTACATGTCATGTCTAATCTTTTATGATACTGAGTAATAATATTAGTAGTAATGTTAGCTTACATTCGGGCACGTGTCTCAATCTTTGATGAATTTTTGAGCGTTGCAACTCAGACCAATCACCATGTTCGCTTTCTCGGTGCTACTTCTTTCAGTGGCTTAACAATTAACTCGTTGGCCAGATCATCACCCACGAAATAAAACCGTGAGGTAATTGTAGCAGTAGCAAATTGTATTCGGTCGCAACCGTCTGCTTTAGATGAGCGAGACAGAAATGAGGTTTAGTTGAGGGTAGTTGACGAGGCGAAACCTCAAGCGGCCGTCTCCTGACTCCCTGTCGATCGGACTTTTGCTACTAAGAACCACAGTCTTATATCATTCTTTTTTCTTGTCATCTTTTTTTTCTAAAAACAAAATGTCATTCATCAAATACTTAATTCTGGCTTCAATCAGTGACCTACTTTGTCCGGATCGCTTGATATGGTTCTTGGGAGATCCACTCCATTAAGCTAACATTTTTGCCAAAACAGATAATTGCCAAAGCGATTTCTGTGACGGTGGGTCCTTAGCAAGATATCAACTGACAGATGATATATCCCCAAATGTAGTAGTAATAGTAGTAATAACAGCTGTTTACATTCGGGCTCATGTTCTCATCTTTGTCCTATCTGGCGTTGTGCCCTCTGGCTTTTTTTTCAGATATTTGCCGATAGAGTTAGCCTTCGGGAATTTTCAAAAGGAACCGTTTATTTACACGTGATATTAGATTCTTCTTCTTTTGCTCTCCATGTCTCAGAATATATCGTCCTTTTTCTTTTGTTTAAATTACTGCTCGTCCTGTTTTCACTCTGTCTCCCTGATCCAGAGTTTGGACATCACATTACTTAAATTCACGAATCAACGCTCTAATCAACTAGGCTATTGTCACTTGAGAAATTCTTGAACCTTCATATTCTTCTTTCCTTCTTAACTGCTACTGGCGTTGTTGCTACTGTCAAGATTAACTTCATTAACCACCAATAACAATGCTTTTAAATTCCCTAACCAAAACTATAATCCACTAGGCCAATAATGTGAATAATGGTAATTCCTTTTAACAGAATGCCAAGCACAATTAACAGTTGCAATAAGAAGGCTTTCGATTAACAGAGGTTTATATCCTGTAAGTCAATCATATAGACCAGAAGTAGGTAATTGTCACAGTATTTTTTCATATCATCCCGGAAAATATTAAGACATTTTCAAAAGGCAATTTGCAGAAGAGGTTGTAGATACGAACAGGTTTTTCGCAGCCATCTTCAAAATATAGTGAGTCATTGTCTTTACGTGCTCTGTCCCCTCATAATGTAGGCGATCACGGTTCTCCACAGTTTTCAGTCTTTTCTAACAAAATAGCTTCTGTCTGCGAATAATGTGAATGAATTCAGTAAGCTGAATAATGATAAATTCTTTCACTAGAATGCCAAGTACAATTAAGAGTTGCAATAAAAAGAATTACAATTAACAAAGGTTTATATCCTGTAAGTCAATCATATAGACCAGAAGTAGGTAATTGTCACTGTATTTTTTCATGTCATCCCGGAAACTATTAAGACATTTTCAAAGGGCAATTTGCAGAAGAGGTTGTAGATACGAACAAGTTTTTCGCAGCCATCTTCAAAATATAGTAACTCATTGTCTTTACGTGCTCTGTCCCCTCAGAACGTAGGCGATCGCGGTTCTCCACAGTTTTCTGTTCCTTGCAACTTTAAATAAATTCTGTCTTTTCGTTATTTCTAAAACTCTCTTCCGCCATCCATTTTCTCAAGCCCATCAAGTATGTTATTCGTTCTTTTCCTCTTGCCCTGTGGGTAACACATTTGCCAAGCCCCCTTCCTCATTATGTTCACCATAAATTTCAAATGCCCCTTCCTGACGTTTAGATAAGTTTTCTTTTTGTTTCCATTTTCTCTAAAACCCCCTTTTCGGTCCTATATTCGGTTCATGCTATCCTCAGCATCTCTCTGTAGAACCACAATTCTGTTACTTCGTGTCCCTTCTGCATCACTGAGGAACTTATCAAGCATTTACTGCTATTCAGCAGAACATATATCACGCAACAGTTCAATAATGTTCTTCCTTGTAACGATTTATTTTTTATCCTTTAATATTCTGCTTAACTTTTGGAATCCATATTTGGCTATCTCAATGCGTCATCAGATTTCAGTGTTGCATTTTATTTTAGATAATGATCCCTTGAATAGGTTTTCGGATATTTTTACGAAGTTATGCATTTTTGAGGATCTGACGGGGACGAAATCTGATTAAGAACCTGAAAAGAAACATGCTTCAAAAAGAAATTGTTTTTATTTTAATTATTAACATTGATCTGGGTAATGCTCAAAAGAAGAAAACGCATAAAATTTTTAATAGTAAAAAAAAAAAAAAAGAAATTAAAAAAAATCAGTCAAATATCTCGGTAGATTAGAGCCACAGAAATATACGTTTTCGGTAAAAAATATTTGGCGAAAGATAAAGATTTTTGAAAAGATAGTACTAATCATAATGTTAGTCACAATAAGTATCATTGTAATTAGTTATCTCTCTATATTTCTGAGATGAGGTATCATGTACACTATGTACATTATTCAAACTATTGTCCTCATCTTTGACGCCATATATCGGCCGTTGTACGCTCCGACCTTCTTCAGGTGGGTTCAGTTCGACATTCCAACGACCAAACGGAGAGCAGAAAGAAAGTACGTAAATCTAGTATGAAAATGTTCTAAAACGTAGAAGAAGAAAGAAATGACCTGAGATGGAAAAAAAGTACTTAAACGTAGGGCGGAAAGAAAGTACATGACGATAGGATGGAAAACAAGTACTTAATCGTAAGACGAAAAGAAATTACTTAAACGGAGAACAGAAAGAAATACCTAAATCTAGTATGAAAATGTTCTTAAACGTAGGAGAGAAAGAAATGACTTAAATCTAAGATGAAAAAAAGTACTTAAACGTAGGAAGGAAAGAATGTACGTAACGGTAGGATAGAAAAAATTAATTATAAGAAAGAAAGACGGAAAGAAAGTACTTAAACGAAGGACAGAAACATGGTACCTAAATCTAGTATGAAAAACAGTTCTTGAACGTAGGAAAGAAAGAAATGACCTAAATGATGGAGGGGAAAAAGTACTTAAAAGTAAGACGGAAAGAAAGTACTTAAACGGAGGACGGAAAGATGGTACCTAAATCAAGTATGGAAAACAGTTCTTAAACGTAGGAAAGAAAAAAATGACCTAAATGAGGAAGGGGAAAAAGTACTTAAACGTGAGACGGAAAGAAAGTACTTAAACGGAGGACGGAAAGAAAGTACTTAAACGGAGGACGGAAAGATGGTACCTAAATCAAGTATGAAAAACAGTTCTTCAACTTTGGAAAGAAAGAAATGACCTAAATGAGGGAGGGGAAGAAGTACTTAAACGTGAGACGGAAAGAAAGTACTTAAACGGAGGACGGAAAGAAAGTACTTAAACGGAGGACGGAAAGATGGTACCTAAATCAAGTATGAAAAACAGTTCTTCAACTTTGGAAAGAAAGTAATAACCTAAATGAGGGAGGGGAAGAAGTACTTAAACGTGAGACGGAAAGAAAGTACTTAAACGGAGGACGGAAAGATGGTACCTAAATCAAGTATGAAAAACAGTTCTTCAACGTAGGAAAGAAAGAAATGACCTAAATGAGGGAGGGGAAGAATTACTTAAACGTGAGATGGAAAGAAAGTACTTAAACGGAGGACGGAAAGATGGTACCTAAATCAAGTATGGAAAACAGTTCTTCAACGTAGGAAAGAAAGAAATGATCTAAATGAGGGAGGGGAAGAATTACTTAAACGTGAGACGGAAAGAAAGTACTTAAACGGAGGACGGAATGATGGTACCTGAATCAAGTATGAAAAACAGTTCTTCAACTTTGGAAAGAAAGAAATGACCTAAATGAGGGAGGGGAAGAAGTACTTAAACGTGAGACGAAAAGAAAGTACTTAAACGGAGGACGGAAAGATGGTACCTAAATCAAGTATGGAAAACAGTTCTTAAACGTAGGAAAGAAAAAAAATGACCTAAATGAGGAAGGGGAAAAAGTACTTAAACGGAGGATGGAAAGATGGTACCTAAATCAAGTATGGAAAACAGTTCTTAAACGTAGGAAAGAAAGAAATGACCTAAATGAGGAAGGGGAAAAAGTACTTAAAAGTAAGACGGAAAGAAAGTAATTAAACGGAGGACAGAAAGATGGTACCTAAATCAAGTATGAAAAACAGTTCTTAAACGTAGGAAAGAAAAAAATGACCTAAATGAGGAAGGGGAAAAAGTACTTAAAAGTAAGACGGAAAGAAAGTACTTAAACGGAGGACGGAATGATGGTACCTAAATCACGTATGAAAAACAGTTCTTCAACGTAGGAAAGAAAAAAATGACCTAAATGAGGGAGGGGAAGAAGTACTTAAACGTGAGACGGAAAGAAAGTACTTAAACGGAGGACGGAATGATGGTACCTGAATCAAGTATGAAAAACAGTTCTTCAACGTAGGAAAGAAAGAAATGACCTAAATGAGGGAGGGGAAGAATTACTTAAACGTGAGATGGAAAGAAAGTACTTAAACGGAGGACGGAAAGATGGTACCTAAATCACGTATGAAAAACAGTTCTTCAACGTAGGAAAGAAAAAAATGACCTAAATGAGGGAGGAAAAAAGTACTTAACAGTAAGACGGAAAGAAATTACTTAAACGGAAGACGTTAAGATGGTACCTAAATCAAGTATGGAAAACAGTTCTTCAACGTAGGAAAGAAAGAAATGACCTAAATGAGGAAGGGGAAAAAGTACTTAAAAGTAAGACGGAAAGAAAGTACTTAAACGGAGGACGGAAAGATGGTACCTGAATCAAGTATGAAAAACAGTTCTTCAACGTAGGAAAGAAAGAAATGACCTAAATGAGGGAGGGGAAGAAGTACTTAAACGTGAGATGGAAAGAAAGTACTTAAACGGAGGACGGAAAGATGGTACCTAAATCAAGTATGGAAAACAGTTCTTAAACGTAGGGAAGAAAAAAATGACCTAAATGAGGAAGGGGAAAAAGTACTTAAAAGTGAGACGGAAAGAAAGTACTTAAAAGTAAGACGGAAAAAACAAACTTGTTCTATTATTATTTTGTACACATGAAAATCCAATATTGTTCCATTTCTGAAGTTTCCTCCAATCTCTTTAAACAGCGGGATCGTGTCAGGGGCCCAAACTGCCGCCCAAGACATAAACAGCATGTTTTATGGCTCGTATTTTCGAAAAAGATGAATTAAAGAATTTATTGCACGTTCAAAAGAAGGGCAAATCGCTTGATCGAGATAAATGCAGACTTTTAAAAAGACGAGATGAAAGCCAAAGCGTCTATGAGACTTCGATCCATCAGTTTGGCTAAGGGTCGAATTAAAGATCATTTTTTTCTTGTCACGAAATCGACAAATCATGCCTTTTTGAGTGTCTGAAATTTGGCCTTTATGCAATGACTGCAGCCCATATATAGGGTAAAAACCGCAGTTTAATATGGCGTGCAAGAATCTCGTAATAGGCGTGATTTATTTTCGTTTTCCTTCTGACATTTGGGAAGAAATCAATCTACTAAAACTCGGTTGGTTGGCAGTAACGTTTGTAAGAGAAGAAAGCAAAAATTGACATCAGTATGTTTGGCAAAGTCACGCAAATTTAAGCGTTATTTCTTGTTGAAGTATTTTGCATGAATTTCTGTTTGCTTCTAATGCTTTCCTGATTTACCAAATAAGTTAAAAGGCTTTTTTTTTCCAGCGATATATATTAACTTAATTCATTTTAGATACGTAGTTCTATATTTAAGGCTTTCTTTTTCATTAATTGTTTTTTGTTTTACCCTATTACTTTCATTCATTCTTTTTTCTTGCCTCCATTTTTTTTTAATGATTTTCTTTTTTCGTTTTTTTTTAATAGTTTTCTTTCAGTTCCTTTGGTACCTTCACGTTTCGTTATTAATCAGGTGCAGTTTCCGTTTTTCTTTCTTTCGTTTTTCAATTTTTCTTTCTTTCTTTCTTTCTTTCTTTCTTTCTTTTCCTCCATTATTCATCCAGTTTCTTTCTTTTCATGTTTTCTTTCACATGCTTACTTTTCTTTCTTTCTGTCTTTCTTTCTTTATCCATTATCTTTCCTTTCTTTTTTCTTTCTTGTGCTTAATTTTCTTTCTTTCTTTCTTTCTTTCTTTCTTTCTTCTCATTATTTATCAATTTTCTGTCTTTTCCTGTGTTCTTTCTCGCGCTTAATCTTCTTTCTTATTTTCTCTCTTTTTTTTCTTCCTTTCTTTCTTTCCCTCCTAGGTAAGACGATAAACTACATCCAACAGCAATCCTCTAATCGGGCGGTTTTGAGGAGCGTGGAGCCAATTGCTGGTGTTCCCTGGTTCACCCTGACTCAGGGTGGTAGCACCTGTTAGGGTCCCAGCTATGGGTAAACAGTTAACACCTTAACTTGGGTCAAAACTCTATCAAAATATAAAAATAGGTTTTAATACCAGCAATACATTTTCGTAAAAAAATATTACCAGCAATGAAATGTTGAATAAAAAATTACCAGATTTGAAAAAAATATTAACAGCAATACATTTTTGGAAAAAAAATATTGCCAGGAATACATTTTTTGCAAAAAATATTACCAGCAATAAAAATCTTGTCGGCATTATGTAACGCATTGAGATTGATATGCCGTAAAACAAACCAAACCAAAGCATATCTAATTACTTTTTTTTTTTTAATTTTCTCCCAATTATTTATCCAGTTTTCAATCTTTTTCATGTTTCCTTTCACCCGCTTAATTTTCTGTCTTTCTTTCTGCCCATTATTTATTCAGCATTCTTTTTCATGTTTTCTTTCACATGCTTAACTTGCCTTGTATTTTTTCTTTCTAGTTTTATTCCCATTATTTATCCAGCTTTCATTCTTTTTCGGCTTTTCTTCTTTCACATGTTTAATTTGCTTTCTTCCTTTCTTTCATCTCATTATTTTCCTGGTTTCTTTCTTTCTCCATTATCTTTCCTTTCTTGTTTTCTTTCTTGTGCTTAATTTTCTTTTTCTTCTTTCTTTCATTCCTTTCTTTTCATTATTTATCAATTTTCTTTCTTTTCCTGTTTTCTTCTTCGTGCTTAATTTTCTTTCTTTTTTCTTTCTTTCTTTCTTTCTTTCTTTTCTTCTTTGTTTCCTTCTTTATTTCTTTCTTTCTTTTTTCTTTCTTATTATTATTTATCCATTTTATGTGATTTCCTGTTTTCTTGTGCTTAATTTTCTTTTTCTTCTTTCTTTCTTTCCTTTCTTTTCATTATTTATCAATTTTCTTTCTTTTCCTGTTTTCTTCTTCGTGCTTAATTTTCTTTCTTTTTTCTTTCTTTTTTCTTTCTTTCTTTTCTTCTTTGTTTCCTTCTTTATTTCTTTCTTTCTTTTTTCTTTCTTATTATTATTTATCCATTTTATGTGATTTCCTGTTTTCTTGTGCTTAATTTTCTTTTTCTTCTTTCTTTCTTTCCTTTCTTTTCATTATTTATCAATTTTCTTTCTTTTCCTGTTTTCTTCTTCGTGCTTAATTTTCTTTCTTTTTTTTTTCTTTCTTTCTTTCTTTCTTTTCTTCTTTGTTTCCTTCTTTATTTCTTTATTTCTTTTTTCTTTCTTATTATTATTTATCCATTTTATGTGATTTCCTGTTTTCTTGTGCTTAATTTTCTTTTTCTTCTTTCTTTCTTTCCTTTCTTTTCATTATTTATCAATTTTCTTTCTTTTCCTGTTTTCTTCTTCGTGCTTAATTTTCTTTCTTTTTTCTTTCTTTCTTTCTTTCTTTCTTTTCTTCTTTGTTTCCTTCTTTATTTCTTTCTTTCTTTTTTCTTTCTTATTATTATTTATCCATTTTATGTGATTTCCTGTTTTCTTGTGCTTAATTTTCTTTTTCTTCTTTCTTTCTTTCCTTTCTTTTCATTATTTATCAATTTTCTTTCTTTTCCTGTTTTCTTCTTCGTGCTTAATTTTCTTTCTTTTTTCTTTCTTTCTTTCTTTCTTTCTTTTCTTCTTTGTTTCCTTCTTTATTTCTTTCTTTCTTTTTTCTTTCTTATTATTATTTATCCATTTTATGTGATTTCCTGTTTTCTTGTGCTTAGTTTTCTTTTTTTTCTTTCTTTTGTTTGTTTCTTTCTTTCTTTCTTCGTCCATTTTCTTTCTTTCTTTATTTTTTCCTCCTTCTTTCTTTCTTTCTTTCTTCTAGCCCTTTGCTGACTTTCCAACACCTTCTCTTTATTCCTCCCTACATTCAACTCCTTTGATTCTCCTCCTCTATCTTTCCCATTTTCACTTCATTCTATTTTTTCTTTCTCTCTCTCTCTCTCTCACTCTCTTTCTTTCTTCATCTTCGACCTCCCCTATTGCTGTCTGCTTGCAATGCTTCTTTAAACACGACGCTTCATTAATTCTCGCGTCCTTGAAGGATAAATAAATAGATCATTTCAAATTCTCTGGATATTCTTTCCTCCGCAGATCCTGTCCTTTTCGCCTAACCAGTTCCCTATCTCTTTCCTTCCACTCGAGTTGCTTGTCTCTTCAACTCACTCCCTGTTTGTTCTTTACGCAACACTTTCGTTAGAATTAAAAGAAAAATTAGAAAAGAAATAAGAAAAACGTTTCTTCCTCTTAAGCGAGGCCTACATAGTCAATGGTATTTACTAATCTCATATTAGTACGACATACACATAAAAAAAAAACGATGCCTAATGAGAAAAGGGAGATTTACGTACAGTAATCTTCAAAAGAGAAAACACATTTCGACATCCTGTTGTCTACCACGATTTCAGCTACCAATTTCGCGCCTTAGTGTTAAATATTAGTCTGAGTCATAAGTAATTCCAGTTTTTGGGTACCAGTTGTAATAATGAATGTATCCTACTAACGACTCACCATATGTGGCATTTGCTAAATTTAGAATATACTAATCTCTACATTAGTTTTTGCAGAGCAGTGTCAGTATACACACAGGGAATATGTTTTGGTTGGTTGGTTGTTTTCTTTCATAGCATATCAAAACCTCAGTTGGTCATTTAATAGCAAAATGAATTTTTGAAATAGATTCATAACGATAGTTAGTGTGTATGTATACATATATATTTGAAGCATTTTTCAATTACTCGTATTTTTTAGTACAATCCAATTTCTTAACAATGTATAGCTGTATTACTAATATTTATTTTTTTTAAGTATTGCTGATAATAATTTTTCCTTCGAAAATTATTGCTAGTAATATTTTTTTTATTAAAAAGTATTTCTGATATTAAAACTATTTTTACACAAGTTTGTGTGTTAACTATTTGCCCATAGTTGGAAGCCTAACAGGTGCTACCACCTCGTGTCAGGGTGGACCTGGGAACACCATCAATTAAGAGATGGTTCCACGCTCTTCAAAACCTCCTGACCAGAGGCCTTGCTGCTGGACGTAGTTTATCGTCATACCCATGACGTGAAAAATGTTTAGGTAATGTCTATAAAGTCTTGAGATATTTCTCATTAATTCAATATAAACTCCACTCAGTGAGTTTTTCTCCTTTTACACACATTGCGCATGCTCATACATACAGGAATCATTCAACGATTTTGTTCAGCTACACATTCTTACATGCATAAAATACTACTGATTGTTTCCCACTCTACAACCACTTTCCCCATAGGCGAAACGTTGCTAGCCTTTAGCTAGTCTGTCGCTATTTTCATGGCAGATGTTCGGGCGAAGTACATTCTTTAGTTCCACCAGTCCAGCTAATTCCCACCAGGCCCCGCATGCACTGAGTCGAAACATCCCCAATTCCCTTCATATTCCAACGATTGGGAAGGAAGTTCTCCTCAGACAGCTTCTCCCCCAGAATTGTTGCATTGTGTAACTGACTCCCGAACGGATGAATTCCTAGATCACTACGATCTTAACCTCTTCAAATCGAGGGTCAGTCGTTATCTCTCCTCATCCAGAAGTAAGGATGAGACGACCTCTCCGTCCGCTCGATGGTAGTGGGAGATTGCTCCCCGTAAATTGTGTTTAAGAGTTGCATGAGGCCTTCAACTGATATTCCTGATTTTTCTAAGCAGATTTGTATATGGTTCCATCTAGTAATCTTCATCTCCCTTTAACTCAACTCCCTAAGTTTTTTTTCCCCCCTGGATAGTGAACTCACAACTCTTTACGGCAAGTCACTGGATCCAGCGAACTCTTTCATCCATTGGGTCATTTGTCTTTGAGAACAAATCTTTGGTTGGATCCAGTCACTTGACTCATAGAGTTGTGAGTTCAATACCTGGCTGACAGATAACTGAGACACCAGCCCGAGGCATGGAACGTGGAACTAGAATAAATCTACCCCAGTGGACGAAATAAAGGGTTCAGTTCGAAAATCCAATCACCTGAAGAAGGCCAGAGCGTACATCGGCTGAAACGTCGTGAATATCGCAGTAAAGATGAGGACAACACTGCAAACATTGTAAACAATGTAAATAATTACAATACCGCATCTCAGGCATATATATACAAGACAAAGTTGTAACGGAAGGCCAGAAGAAAGGACTGCTCATCAGTTGCAAGAAGACCAAAATGTATAGATCTCAGTAGGGAAATTGTTATCTGGTTGATTTGCTTTCTTACAACTTATCAACACTTTGCGGTTTATTTAAAGCCGAAACATATTTTCGATTGTCGTAGGTTGCTTTCAGTATACAGAGTTTCCAAGGGATCTGCCATTTAAGTACTGATCGGACTCAATGCTTGTTAGCTTCGAATCGGTGTTGTTGCTATTTGTCAGTAAGGAAGACAGCTTAAGATGCAAGCTACAAATGGTAAATGTCGAAATCAGAAATCTGCGAAAATTTTGAAAGGTCGGCGTCATGATCCCGCCGACACGAATATATGCTTTGGTGCCCAGTAGAATTAAAATACTATTAATTCACAAATCGAAACGAAAAGGACGCTTAGAGATTTAAGATTTTAGATCAAGTTATATTCAGCAGGAATTTTAGAGGACGATGGAATCCTATAAGACGCGACATCATCAAAGACCTCCAGGTCATATATCAATGCATAAAACAGACAACGTTTCTTTAACTTATTCATCTGAAACTATACTGGAGCAGCCAAAGGCTTCTTTGAAGATACAAGACAACATTCACACTGCTGCCATAATTTATACAACTGTACCGGCGTCAACAAGTTTGGCCCAAAAGGGATTCCTTAGACATTCCTTCAAGAAGCTTCGGCTTCGACGTTGATCTATCAGCCGTGAATGGCACACAAAAAATTAACAACACTGTAAGTCTCTCAATCAAGGACTTGTGTAAAAACTTTAGCTACCAATGTAAATTATTATTTCTTAATGAAAAATGTTCTCTCTACCTAGCTTTATTTTTATTTAACGCTCAAAATAATATTTTCAGCAAGACTTTCATTCTTCTGCCTTACACATAAATTATTGTAAATAGTTCTATTTGTTTTTCAATTTCAAACTCAGTATGAATTTTTTTATATTGTACGCCTAAAGAGATAACTAATGGTTTATATATATATATATATATATATATATATATATATATATATATATATATATAGATGTATGTATAAAGTATGGAAAAATCCGATATCGTAGGAAAAAAAATCGATAACCAGGACGAAAAGAAAATGAAATGAATTAATCAATATATAAAATCAATGTAGCTTTTCTGAGAATTTTCTATAAGTACTTTCATGATTACTGTTCTGATAAGCTTTTCTTCTTTGGTACCTCGTCCTCAGGAATTTAAGCGCAGTGCTGGATTGTCTGTTAGGTCTCATCATTTTACAATTGAAATGGCTAGATGTAACTGCAAGTTATATGTTACCAGTTTCTCCCTTGTGAAACTCTCTTTCGACTTCCAGTCATTTGCAAAATTTCCAATCGTCATCTTCTATCTTCTTAATTCCTGTTCTATTAGTGTCCCTGGCGTCTTAGTAAGGTTTTGTTTGCCTTCTTTGGGGAGGAATGATTTTAAAAAAACATAATAATATAGCATTTACCCATGCGGTATTCAAATAAATATGACAAAAGGGTACAGCCTCATTCATCAATGTTAACTGGGACAAAATGTCTCGTGTTAACTAAATATTTCATTTTTGGGGGTGCCTTCTGCAGCAGGGATTAATTTTAGAATCTCCCATCTAAGGGACTCTATTTTGAGTAACCATACTCACATTTAAATTTAGTTTGATGGAGCCAGGCGGATGGCATCTATTTATCTCGCAAGATAGTGGTAGTGATCTGTTCGGCCAGAATGTAATATTTTTGTGAACAGCGTCTGACGCAGTTTAACAGTCTAATCTTTGTATGGCACTCTCTTCTGCAGGTGTGGCAGACGAACCTTGGACGTGGAATGAAGGTCTGTGGATCGTTCTCTCTACTTTCTGTTTTTTCTTCTGATCTTCAGTTGTTGGTTTCGCGGCGTTTGTCTTATACCTGTTTCCAGAGTGGATGTCTGTGAGTTTCAGGTCTCTCTTTCAGACGTCGTTGAAACGTAATGCTTGGCACCCTACCAGACGGTACCAGCGGCCAGCGCACCCTAATGACGTCTTTTGTAAGACGGCCATCATTCATTCGATCTACATGACCCAGTCGTCGAAGGCGACGTTGACAGAGGAAGAGATGCATGCACCAGGAGTCTGCTTGCTCCAGGACGGCTTTTCGAACGTTTGACGTGTATCAGATGATATTTGTAACTCGAACTTTCGGCCATTCGGTAATGAAACTGCCGAGTCCTCAAATCGGAATGTAATTATGTCTTATGATTTTATTTAAAACATTTTTATGATAGAATTTAGCACTGTTTTGTTGTACATGAGAGCAGAAGCAGTTACCCTGAGGTACAAATATACGAAAGCTAAAGTACCCTATCATAGTACCCAGTCTGATAAAAGTAAACCAAGCTCATTTAACCTGACCAAATATATACACAATATAGGGATTTCTTCGATGAAAACAACGCAAAAACTTAGAGGTGGGGCTTAGTTAGATATACAGTCAGGTCGAGTAATCCAGTCTTCCAAGGATCGGACTCTCAAGATGCATTGTTTTATTCATCTTTCACAAAAAAACAAAAAATTAATTAAAAATCCATCATAACCCCTGGCCATCTTCTAAGCATAGATTAGATGTGGCACAAAGTCGAAAGTATCAGGGGCACCCAGTGAGAATCGAACTCACTATTCAGTCGTAACTGTTCTAGCGGGACAAGCTTGCTAACCATTACACCACGTTAGAGTGCCCAGAAGATTTTCTAAGTGTAGCTTAGATGTGGCACATCGCAGAAAGTATGGGGCACCCAGTGAGGATCGAACTCATTACTCAGTCCTAATTGTTCTAGCGAGACAAGCTTGCTAAATATTACATCACGTCGAAGTACCCTGTTTTTAAGCGTAGCCTGGATGTGGCACAAGGTCGAAAGTATGGGGCACCCAGTGAGGATTCAACTCATTACTCAATCCTAATTGTTCTAGCGAGACAAGCTTGCTAACTATTACATCCACGTCGAAGTACCCTGTATCTAAGCGTAGCCTGGATGTGGCACAATGCCGAAAGTATGGGTGACAAGTCAGGATCGAACACACTATTCAATCGTAATTAATCTAGCGAGACAAGTTTACTAACCATTACACCACGTTGGTGTGCCCATCAACACCTGATCATAATGTTCTCCGACTACTCCCGTTCAGGAACAGTGCGCCAAACTGACAATTCAAAACAGCGGGGCATAATTACTTTAGCCCATCTTAATTGACAATCGCAAAACATCTACACGCTAACCCTAAGACAAGACCACAGTGCCTGCTTTCACATCAGAAATTTCATTATTATTATTATTATTATTATTATTATTATTATTATTATTATTAGGGTAGATGGGGCCCATTAGGCTGGGAAAGGAGTCCATCTAGAGGAAAGAAACCCTCGGTTTTAAAACTCCGTAACAGTGCGATCATATCTAATCAAATACGGAAAAGTCTATGGAAATAAACTCAGACAGAAATCCAGTAGTTGAGGCCCGAATGAAGTTGGCTGTCAATACTGACAATTTGCAGCCAAGCCGGCCCAAAATGTAATGTCATTTATACATGTTAGTATGGCTGAGAGTAGGGACATGTGGCCTGGGAAGCTCACGGCCTGCATGTGCCATCACCCAAGTCTGAACCCTGGAACGGTCACTCTGGTTTCACCCCCCCAAAGGACTGAATATGAACCAGACAGATTATCTTTTAATCGCGAGATAAATGGATGCCACTATTCTTATTTTTGTTTTAACTTTGCTTTCTGCAGTACATGTTACTCCCAAGTCTCAACCAGAGACTTCAGGCGGCAAGAAGATTTTTTTTTGTATCAGATAATTCAAATAGGAGATATGCAATTAGTGAGAAAAAATAATTGAAGCTACTGCATGACGGGAAGTCGGCGAAAGAGGTAAGAAGTCACCATGAATATGTTTTGTCTTTTGTTTTTTTGTTGTTGTTTTTTTTGCAATTTCACATATTTTAGCGATACGATGAATTTGTTCCACATAATTGTTAACTTCTTTTGATATCATTCACAATGTCCTACTAGCAAAAAAGTAACGGTAAAAAGTGTCTTGAGATGCTACCTCTTACCGGTTTTGAACTCGAAAGTTTTTTTTATCTGCTAGATTCTCAAAAGTTTTAGAAATGTTTTATTGTCAGCTGTAGCTGCAACAACCACGACAAGACATTTGTTTTCTGCATCATTTTAAACTATTATGTGCAGTCGATCTGCTTGAATATGTATATCAGTGTGGACGCTGAAATTACAGCGGATAATGGCCTCTTTTATTGTTTTATGATTTGCTTGTGTTCCTGCTCTATACACATTTTCTTCCGGTTCCCGACCAGAGATTTTCCACTGAACATTTTTTGTAAAAAAATAAAAACAACCTAAGATCACACACATTTTACATAGATAATGCCCTTCGTAAAGTAAGCTGTATAGGCATCTGTTATGGTCCAGGTTATGACCCAGGAAAAACAACACGAACACAAGAGTAGAAATAACGATGATGTATTACACGGAATAATAATACAAGATGTGGAAGGTGTTAGTATGACTGTCAGTCTGGTTTGGAGTGAACTACTATCGGCTCGACTCGATTCGTCCCTCTCTCTTGAGAGGCGTAGTATACATAGTGTTAGGAAGAGTTCATTCTGTAGTTATAGGTAAGGACCCATAACACACAGTAAAATCACTTTCCAATGCATTTTCATAATAAAATTACTTTCAAAAACATTTTCATATTAAAATCACTTTCCCATGCATTTTCATAATAAAATTACTTTCAAAAGCATTTTCATATTAAAATCACTTTCCAATGCATTTTCATAATAAAATCACTTTCCAATGCATTTTCATAGTAAAATCACTTTCCAATGCATTTTCATAGTAAAATTCCTTTCCCATGCCTTTTCCATGTAAAATCACTTTCCAATGTATTTTCATAATAAAATCACTTTCCAATGCATTTTCCTAGTAAAATCATTTTCATAGTGTTATGGTCCCGGTTAGGACCAAGGAAGAACAACACGAACACAAGAGTAGAAATAACGAAGATATATTACACGGAATAATAATACAAGATGTGGAAGGTGTTAGTATGACTGTCAGTCTGGTTTGGAGTGAACTACTATCGGCTCGACTCGATTCGTCTCTCTCTCTTCAGAGACGTAGCATACATAGTGTGAGGAAGAGTTCATTCTGTAGTTATAGGTAAGGACCCATAACAGCATCTATGCGGACGACACTACTATTTACTCCTGCCTCAGAAACAAATCTAGTGTCGCTGAAATAACTAAACCGGCCGTTTGTCTCGAAAAAAGGACCTCCAATCAGTTGTGGACTGAGGTAGGAATTGGCTAGTTAACTTTAATACCTCAAAAACAAAACTATTCTCTATTACTCACCATAGAGAACTATCCCTGCCTCCTCTGACGCTCAACTCCACGAGAGCAACTCTCTGTGACCTCTCGGTCTCACATTGTCTGCTGACCCGAGATGAAAATACATTGAGTCAATAGCTTCGTCCAATGCAAGGAAAGTTGGCTCCCTGTGCCGCGCCAGGAAATTTTTCTCGCCGAAGTCGATGCTTCAAATCTACAAATCAACCATTCGCCCTGAATAAAGGGTCCAGTTCGACATTCCACACACCTGAAGAAAGCCGGAGCGTACAACGACCGAAACGTTGTGATAAATATGGCAAAAAAATGAGGACAAAAATCCGAATAATGTAAATAGTGTGATTAAGGCTATCAACAAATCCCTGTCATTTCTAGGAATAAGCAGCGTTCTTCTTCTTAGTATCCCTCCTGTTCTGCTGTCCATTTACAAAAGATCCTTAGAGATTTTACTTGCTCTCTCACTCTGCCCCTATTCCATTCATCATACACCGTCAGTGTCAAAATCTCCATGTAATCACCAAAGTTTGTCACCGCTGTTTCGAAAGGTTGACGAAATATACATTTTTCCGAACCGACAAAACCAAGCAATAATGGCAGTTGTAGCCTATATGTGGCATAAAACGTGACCGACTGGTTAGAATATTTGATTTCTGAACATGAGACCCGGGTTCGAATATCAGGAAGCTGACATTTCACGCTATCCGTCCGGGGAGGTGATCCCGGCATACAGCATCTTTGGAAAGTGTCTGAAAACCATGCAAAGATTGACCCAAGCTTGTTAAGTGAAATTGGTTAGACAAGACTTGCTGGCGCACGTTCGATGCTAGCATGAAGTCACAAGTCATTGTGACTGAGCGTTTGAGCGTACTAACTTTGTTCAATGAGTTGGCCATATCAGATTACATGCTCCCGTACAAAAGCTGTAAAAAAAAACAACAAAATTGCAGAATCAACCAAAGCTCGGTTGTGTGGGTTTTGAAAACAAAACAGTGTGCCCGAGCAAGCGTCTACAACGGGGATTTGCTTGTTTTACTAGCAGGCATATTCACGTCCGAGCAATTAGTCATTATCTGATAACCGGCGGTAACAAAAGGGTTATATTAGGAACGAGCGGACTACGTTATTAGTGTCTTCAAAATCTGTTTGTTAACCGCTAATAAATATGGGGGGTCGGGGAAACAGTCATTCAGCAATAATAATATATACTGGGAAGGGTCACATTAGCGACACCCTATGGCGAGGATCGAACTTATGATACTAAGGAATATGCCAGACAGTCAATTTTGATAATCGATACACCAAAGTAGCACACTTTAAATTTGCTTATTGATTTTTCTAGGAATGCATATTCTATTGTTCCATCGATTAATTCTTTCAGCGTTCGTTCTATCCTAAGCAAGATGCCTGTTCAGCAGTCACGTTATTCATACCAACGTCACTGATTGGTTGAATCTTGAACCAACCATGTTTATCGGAAAAAAGACTTTTCATTTTGAAAATAAAAAAAGTTCGATCAGGCCGGTCACAACGCCTACTCCTTGTTTTGTTTTATAGTTAAATTGATTCCAATAATTAAACAAAAAAAAACAAAACAATTTTCTTTCCATGTCGGGTTCAGTTCCCTTGTAAAAGTCTATTTATGAAGACCAGCTTCATTGTTAGCTCTTTCGAAACAATCAATCATTCCAACAATATCGTTTGTCTTCCTGTCGGCAATGAATGTACAGACCTCCCTGCCATTCCTTTAGCAGTAAGTAACAGTATTGTATCTTTTCATTTTGGTAGACCTCACTTCTCTCTCTCTCTTTCCCTCACTCACACTCTCACTCTTTCTCTCTCTCTCTCTTTCTCTCTCTCTCTCTCTCTTTCTCTCTCTATATATCTCTCTGGATGTTTTCTTATAATCATTTCACTCCAAGCAAGGCGTTATAGCCACTAGGACTCAAGAAGCAACTGAATCTGGTATCGCTGACAAAACTAACCTGGCCGTAGGTGTCGATAATCGGTTGTTGACTGGGGCAGGGAATGGCTGGTTAACTTTAATGCCACAAAAATAAAACTGCTCTCTATTACCGACAAGAGAGAACCCTCCCTGCCTCCCATTAGAATGTCTGATGCTCAGCTTCACGAGAGCACCTCTTTGCGACTGCTTAGTCTCCCTCTGTCCGCTGACCTGAGATGGAACAAATACATTGAATCAATAGCTTCATCTACCGCAAGGAAAGTTGTTTCTCTATGTCGCGCCAGAAAGTTTTTCTCGACCGAGTTCATCCTTCAAATCTATAAATCAATCATTCACCCTTGCAGGGAATACTGCTGCCATATATGGTCTTGTGCACCGCTGTTCGTCTTAAGGTCCTCGGCAAAATCTAGAGACGGATATGCAATGTGATGGCATCTCGTCTACAGTCGCTCTCTCAAATACGTGTCGTCGCCTCCCTCTGTCTTTTCTACAAATACTTTCACGGTAACTGATCCGACGAGCTACTTTCGCTAGTTCCTAGACAGCATGGATTTAAACGTGCAAATAGGCTGGCATCTCGATCCGCCCTCCCACTGTCGGCACACTTAAATGTAGCCGTCTCTTCGACTCAAATAGCTTCATGTCTCGCACTTCCCGTCTGTGAAACTCCCTTCCTGTTACTTGCTACCCTGATAGCTATAATCTCCAAATTCAAATGCAATGTCAATCGACATCTCTAGATGCCTTGATCTATTACCCGCCCTTCTCTTCATCCTTTCCTCTATCAACCCTCTTTACTCTTGCTCCCAATCTCTGTAACCCCTTGTGTGCTAGTGGCACTCCCTCTTTGCTTGGGGTGAAAAGCTTAAAAAAAAAGTATTAATAATTCAGAAGATAACGACTGACATTGCATTTAAATTTTTGGAGATCAAAGTTGATTGGAAAGCAAGAAGCTGGAAGAGAGTTCTACAAGCTAAAAGTGTGATAGAATAAACTGTTAGCTTGGAAATTGCGGTTACATCTCACCATTTCAGCTTTAAAATGAGACCTCGCCGCCAATCTAGTACTGCGTTTAAATTCATAAAGTCTAGGTATCATAGTGGAATGTTCATCCGAACAATTGCCATGCAAGTATTAATAGAAAAGACACAGGGTAGCTACGAAACGGTGGTGGGAAAGGGACTGAGGCCGAGATGCCGGGTCAGGAACAATAACAATGCATTTTTTGTGAAAATTTATGCTCTTAGAATGACATAGTTTCGTCATTCTCTCCTCTCTCCCATTGTACTCAGTCGCATCAATTTTAATCAATTCAGATTATTTATTTTAGCCCCCCCACCCACCAGTTTTTTTTCTGTCTAGAAGTATTTTTATTATTGAGTGATAGCGCAGAACGCACCCACCAAACCAAAAAAATGACACGCGGTACAAATATATAAAGCCCAATATACTCATCTTGACACCCAGTCTCTTAAGTGTATACCAATCACATGCTTCGCAGCCTAATCTGTGCAATGTGATGAAAGGCGAGTCCCGTTATCCTTAGGATCGTAGGAGCACCACGGGTACAGATGCCGCACTAGCTGTGGTGTCTCTTGGGCGAGAGAGCCTGACGGAGTTCAACACTCTCTCGGCTTGTTTGAATTCCGAATTTTCTTTCTCCTAGACTAGTCTCCAACTAGATGACTCAGCGTATCGACTAAGGGTAAATAGCAGGACACGCTGCGTGCTATAATGGAACAAGAGAGGTATTCATACCTTTCTTAAGGGTGTTAGCGCGTAAATATAAATATAATGAACTCGAGTGCGAATCGAACACTCCTCTCCAATCCCTCAGTTCGTGCCACGGTCCATTATTTTGATGACAGCATTGATATGATGAGACGTTTTGATAAAAGTATGAAATATCATTGCGGGTGGGGCCCAATTAAAAATACTTTCAAGTTGGTTGACCCCAGTCAGATTAGACGGTTTACAATATATATATATATTTTTTTTTTTTTTTTGCCTAGTATCCTTGCTTAGTATTAAGTTGCCTCGTTTGCCTTAACCGGAAAACTTAAGAAATCACCCAGCGATAATGCACCGCTTGTCTTGGTGACACGCACCACTGGTAATTATCATGCAACTGACGAGGAAATCTGTTATTAAACGTAATATTTACAGTAGCCCATCTTAATTCGCCATAACAAAACACGAACCTATTCTCACCTCAATGAAGATAATATCTTGGAAGACAGAAATACCTTCAAGTTGGTATATCTTTGGGGGAGGGGCTAGTATCTACACGCGGCAATTAAGTCATCTATTCGGCCTCTTACAACAAAAATCTGAACCCCCGGCTATCGTGCTGCCTCACCATCCTCGCACATTGACAGAAATCCACAGTGCGTCAGCACCTAGGGGACATACCCAACTGATTAATCTAGGCAACTGCCGCGCAAATATGTCGTCTTCAACGCGATGTTTACTGTGGCCCAGATCATTCATTGGCGTAACACTATTGAGTCTTTTAAATTTTCGCGGCACACCTATGAAAAAATTTAAATATTTTCCACTCATAAAGTCTTTTTGAATTGAGCGGTGTCATCATGATTAAGAAATAGAATGTCGTTATTAAACAAAATGAAATTAAATGGCTTCTAGGTATTATCTCTAAGCGGCCCACCAGTAATCATTCCGCGGCGCACTAATGTGCCGCGGCACAGTGGTTGGGAACCACTGGCGTAATGTAATGGAAACTTATGCATTAGTTAAAATGAGAGGCAGGGCAACAAAGTTCGCATAAAGAAACGAGGTACAACTGGCTGAAGGATATTGAGAAAAAAATGTTATTTTTAAGCATACAAAATAATTCGTCTTTATTCTTTATTTTCAGGGGGTTATCTGAAGAAACAGGAGGATTTCTTTGGTAACAATGAAAACAATACTGAGCTGATACGTGATATCCGTCCTCCTTTACTGCAGCAAATGTTGGACGGTCTCCTCACAGATGAAAAAAGAGACTCGAGGCTGCGGAGGTATGGTTCTACATGGACCGATCGGGTGAGCGAAGATGAGGTTTTGGAGAGGATGCAAACAAGGAGGAAGCTTATACTTAAAATCAGGAAGAGGCAGCTGAAATTTCTGGTACATGTAATGAGAAAGGAGGGTTTTGAGAATCTGATACTCCCAGGGCGGATAAAGGGAAACAGAGACAAGGGAAAGCAACGCATGACATACCTAGCAGGCTTAAGCAAGGGGATAACAGAACATGGCCTGGGGAAACAAAACTTATTGAGAACTTTAATGGATAGGGATAAATGGAGAGCCATGATCACATACGACCTGAAGGGAGACGGCACTTAAAAGAAAGAAAAGTTAATGGCATCTGATAAAAAATAAAGGGTCCTCCTAAAACCACTGGCATAATTTAAAATATGAATATCTGAGTAACTGTCAAACGAAATTAAATAAGTTTAAATAATAAAAGATTTGTCAAAATTTGGACAAGATATTCAATGGGATGTAGATTTTATACTCACTTTGACAAAGTGTCACTAATGTTCAAAGTGTTCACTAACTGTGATACGACATAGGTCAACTCGCTAGTCCAGCTCGTGTCAAACACGCTGTAGCATGTCTTGCGTAATATTTACAAGTGCCTTGGTGATTTACAAGGCTAGAGGAACTTAAGCAGAGGAACACTGGCCAGAGTGACGTCGCTTTCTGTACAGACGAAGGACGGACCTCCCTTCTTCTCACAAGTTTTTAGTTATATAGGGTGTATCAATAATACTTTTTTACAAACTTTGGGAGCGGATTCCTCCCACGAAAACAAGGACAAATATCCATATAAACATACCGGCCAGTCAGTCATGTGCCATGCGTGATACACGCTTAGGTGATCATGTATCGTTCGATATATGACTGACGAGGCAGATTTTTTTTCCTCAGTAGGTTGCCATTTCTTTCTGTGGTAGACCAGTTGTCATCCAAGGTTATACAACCCGGTCTGTCCTGCTATTTTACCCATAGCAGGGAAGAGAATGAGAGGATTCATACCTTTCCTAGGGGTATTAACACGTAAGTGAAAGTCAGTCAGTTATGTGCCATGTGTGATACACGCTTAAGCGATCATGTATCTTTCGATACATGACATACGAGGCAGGTTTTTCCCGCAGTAGGTTGCCATTCTTTCTGCGGTAGACCAGTTGCCATCCAAGGCTATAAAACCAGGTCTGTACTGCCATTTATCCATAGCTTACGGGAGATGAGGATACCTACCTTCCCCAAGTGTATTGGCACGTAAGTGAATGTAATGGATTCGACTGGAATTCGAAATCGGCCCTCCGATTCCTCAATCCAAGCCGCTATCTATTACTTCACAGTGCCTGTGTTTAGCGGAAACCTACGTTCACCAATTGGAATTATTTTCGTCCCCAACTCTCGTAAGATAAACCCGATCTCCTCTTTTCTCCACCGTGCGACGATGATATGTTCTTAGAAATTGATCAAGAAATTGAGAATATCTTTCCTTTGAAAATGAGTATCCTGGGAATGTCATCAAACTCATGGTTGAACGCAAAATTAAATACTTCAAGAATCTGGTAGATTTTGGTCCTGCATATTTAAAATTACCTTGGCTGGGCAGGAAAAGTCAGACACAAGCCGACAGAGCGTTGGCTTATGATAAATCAGGTTTTTCTGTGGTCAGGTTGCATCTTGTTTTAGGGACAAATCCTGTTTTTCCCTTCTTTTGTCAAAGATGGTTTATACTAACTTCAAAAATAGTTCTGTTGTCTATAAATTTAAACCTGAATATGCAGGACGATCCAATCAGTGATTTGAGACCCAGACAGGTTAACACATTCCTGCTAGTATAGGACAGAGTTTGCGAAATAACCAGTCTGTGCATGACTCGGCTATCAGCCAATTCCTGCTGGATAATTCGAATTGTGCAGCAAAATGCGTGATTGAATCGTTCACTTTTTGTATAGAGCCCTAACCGGTGAACATATACTTTATACTTGAAGCAGTCCATATTAAATTACATCAACCGTCTCTGTGGAAACCGTAAGAGCATTTTATTATTATTTTTATTTTTATTTTATTTTTCTCTCTCTCTCTCTCCCCACCTCTCTCTCTCTCTCTCTCTCTCCCCCCACCTCTCTCTCTCTCTCTGTATACCGAATATTTCACAAATAAATTCTAATTTGAATCGTCGTCCCGTTTTCCCCACTCTTTACATATTGTCTCCTGCAGTGTGAATTGTTCCCACCTTTTGTCACTTAATCCTGCTAACAGTTTCTTCTTCTGATGTGTTAGCCGAAAGAGGGTCTTCGTGCATATTTAAAAATCTATACACACACGCAGGCATATATATATATATATATATATATATATATATATATATATATATATATATATATATATATATATATATATATATGATAGATAGATAGATAGATAGATAGATAGATATAGCGATTGTCACTTCTTGACAGAAGACCATCACCACAACAAATTTCTTTTTTTTCTTTTGTAACGTAACTTTCAGACGGTCATCTTACGAGATGCCTACCTCTATCTATTTTAGTTGTTGCTGCTGTTGGAAGTCTTCAAATGATGTGGTTTTTGCAAAGTTGTTTGTTTGTGATTCTGTCGCGCCAGTCTGCGAGGTCCGATCAAGAAGAGTCCCCTTTAAGGTCAACAGGGTCCACTCGCTTAAATCATTTTTCAATCATTGAGCTGAGAAAACGATTGCATGTAGTTTAGACATTTCTGAACGCCATTCATAACATCCTTATTGATGGCTAGATCTGACGAGTTTATACACCAGCCCCTTGGAGTCATTTTTATGCATTCTTTTGTATTTAAGCTGAATATATCTCCTAATAAATGTAGGATTATAAATGGGAAACAATTTCTATTGGAAATTTGGTTATCTTGCCGTCAGCGAAGAGAAAGCAAGCGAATTAACAACGCATAAAAGGTAACTGATGGCAAATAATAATATATATATATATATATATATATATATATATATATATATATATATATATATATATATATATGTGTGTGTGTGTGTGTGTATAGTGATTGCCACTTCTTCTCAGAAGAAGACCGTCTCCACAAAAAAAATATTTTTTTGTAAAATAACTTTCAGACTCACCGATCATGAGATCGCAGATGACTCTTTAAAACAACCGTACTTTTACAAGCTTTTGCGCAAATGTTGCACCTGAAAGGGTGACCCCCAAGTCGAACAGACAGGGCATCAACGTGAATTTTCATGTGCCTTGTTAATCCAGCAGTTCACTTTCATACATTATGGCAGGGTGTGCAACAAGGCACAAGGATTGATTGCCGGCTTCTTTCAATGAATCGAGCCTGATGAGACCTAAGGTGACTTTGAAGACCTGCCTTTGAAAGGGCAAAATTTCCACATGAACTACATACATTTTGTAAGGTTAGGGTGAAAGGTAGCGCTTCAAGATAACCTTTACATAGATTGCGCTTAACTTTATATATATATATTTATATATATATATATATATATATATATATATATATATATATATATATATATATATAATTGAACATAGAAGTCTTAGAACAATTAGAGGCGACAGTCTGTTTCATGCTAGATGCAATCTTCAGGCCACGAGAGAAAAAGGAATGTAGCATGAAACAGACTGTCGCCTCTAAGTGTTGACTTCTATGTTCACTTTTATATTTACACACGCTCTATCTCTGATATTGAGCACTTTATCCCATAAATATACCACACTTTAAGACTATATTCTTCATATATATATATATATATATATATATATATATATATATATATATATATTATAATATTTTTAAAAATATGATTCCTTCGCTACATAAGAGTTCACATGTTTCAAAAGCGAGAGCCAGAAACCCTCAATATAATTATTAAAATTAAGTTGAATTAAGGTATCGAGTCCCGCTTCATCCTTAAGCGAAAATTTAGGAATAAGCTATCTTCTGGTTTGCGCGTGTTTATAAGATGGTTAAAAAAGAAAACTGGGAAAATTATTTCTTAATTGTTGCCGACGCGTTTCGCCAATCCGACTTTATCAAGTCAAGTTTAAAGCGAAATATTTTGTAGTTACCTCCAGGCGGTTGAAAGATCTTTCAAAGTACACGGAGAACAGAAAGTGCCATAATTCAAAGATTGTTAGAATAGTAAAGTAAGCGAGTAATATTGAAGAATTTTCTTTTTAATTTTAAGAATCCAATGGCATCCTCGCCTTTGCACATAAAATAAATGCATCCTACATTACATTGACAAAGTCCCTCAGAGGAGGAAACACATCCGATAAGTATAGTTTTTCCTCTCGTCTCTTTTTATTCATCTTTTCTCCTCTACAGATACACTCTGTCGGCATTTACCCGAGCTCCCCACAAGATGGGATATAGCACAATATAGCCGGGTTTTAACGTGGGGCTTTCCGAGCGCGTACACTGGGTAAAAATTCCTCATAGACCCCGCATACAAGAGGTCGGGTGGCTGTCTATTTTTCCCCAGACAAGACTCTGCCCGTAAGCATAGCTTCGTCTGAGTTCCTCTCCACTCGAAACTCTGAGAAGCTAAGCTTTAATACTCTCTCTCTCTCTCGCTCTCTCTCTCTCTCTCTCTCTCTCTCTCTCTATATATATATATATATATATATATATATATATATATATATATATATTCATTTGTTTCTATTATTTTCTATCTTTTACTCCGAAAAAGGACTATTTTCTATCTATATATCTGTACATTATTTACATTATTCGGACTATTGTCCTCATCTTTGTCGCTATATTTATTACAACGTTTCGGCCGTTTTACGCTCCGGCCTTCTTCAGGAAGTTGGAATGTCGAACTGAACCGTTTATTTCGCTCACTGGGGTAGACTGTTCTAGTTCCACGTGCCATGTTTAATGGATGTCAGTTATCAGTTATCTCCTGGTAATTTTTCCCTCTGAAAGTTCTCCACTGCCTTAACCGGGTATTGAACCCACACTCTTTGGGTCCTGTCACTGGTTCTAACCAACACCTTTGTCCACTGTGCCATGTGTCCTTGAAACGTTGTAATAAACATGGCGACAAAGATGAGGACAGTAGTCCGAATACTGTAAATAATGTACATAATACCTCATCTCAGAAATATAGACAGATACTGAAAGGCCGAAACGTTGTAATAAACATGGCGACAAAGATGAAGACAATAGGCCGAATACTGTAAATAATGTACATAATACCTCATCTCAGAAATATAGACAGATATTGAAAGGCCGAAAAGTTGTAATAAACATGGCGACAAAGATGAGGACAATAGTCCGAATAATGTAGATAATGTACATAATACCTCATCTCAGAAATGTAGACAGATACTGAAAAGCTGAAACGTTGTAATAAATATGACGACAAAGATGAGGACAATAGTCTGAATAATGTAAATAGTGTACATAATACCTCATCTCAGAAATGTAGACAGATACTGAAAAGCCGAAACTTTGTAATAAATATGACGACAAAGATGAGGACAATAGTCCGAATAATGTAAATAATGTACATAAGACCTCATCTCAGAAATATAGACAGATATTGAAAGGCCAAAACGTTGTAATAAACATGGCAACAAAGATGATGGCAATAGTTCGAATAATGTAGATAATGTACATAAGACCTCATCTCAGAAATATAGACAGATATTGAAAGGCCGAAACGTTGTAATAAACATGGCGACAAAGATGATGGCAATAGTTCGAATAATGTAGATAATGTACATAATACCTCATCTCAGATATATAGACAGATATCTGTCTGTTCTACAATAATCCCTTTCATTTATTTGTTCATTCTTTCTCTTTCCTCTCTCTCTCTCTCTCTCTCTCTCTCTCTGTGTCTCGCTGTCTGTCTTTCCCCTTAATTCTCTCGCAAGTCTACCTTTTCGAAGTTCGTTTATAGAACAGCGCGTCTATCCAATATCAATCATTTATTTGTCTTACGCTCTTCGATTCTGCTCCTTTTGTTGCTCCATTCACCACCCCCGTATCACCGTCGTCATCCCCTCTTTTGTCGAAACAACAAAAGGTCGACCACTAGTGTAGTACGAAAGCGACACTAACTTCCTACCAAGAAAACGCATGCGCACTGAAAAGGCGGTGTCTCCACGGAGACAGCACGTTTCCCAAAAAGTATTCTCGATTTCTTTTACTGTTCTTTTCGCCAAATGTGTAGACTTGTGCAGTTAGGCGTTAACTATTAGATTTGCACGTGAAAGAATATACACTTGTGCTGCTGGTTATCGAGTGAGATGCAAGATATATATGAAAAGTTTGTGAGGAAAGTTCTTTTTTTGTTGTTGTTTTTTAGGTATTTTTCGATTATTTTTTAATCGTGTCTACTTCTAGTTTGAAATGAGTATTTATTAAGATTCGCCGAGATCTAAACCTTATTCCTCGTTTGATTTTAACGTCTTAAATTCTACTTCTTTTGTTCAAATAATGTTGTTTCTTCTAGGAATCTTGCTGATACTGGTAAGAATTACTGACAATAGCAATTGGGTTTCTAATACATTCATTTATTCCGACTAGTATTCAGTGAGCCCCTCGTATTCTTGGGGGTTAGGGACCAGAACCGGTCACGAATAGTTAGAATCTGCGAATACTTGTAACCCCTAAAAGTGCTTATAAGTACCTATTTTGATTGTAAAAACCCCATATGCCTTAAATCTTCATCCTAAAAACTTTAGAAACATTTCAGTCGCTTTTAAAAACATTTTTGAAAAATAGTATTGGTGACCATACACTTAGCGTAAATTTTCTTTCATACGTACAATAACCCGTTTTTAATTACGCATAGATCGATACAACCATTGAAAATACTGTATAAAATATGTGTAACAAGACATAAAATATAAAGTTTAAAACATTTTCTAAAAACAGAACTGTGATGATGCTCCCAGACTTAGCATAAACCACTTTTATGACCCCAGCCGCAGCCCCTAACAAAGAACAAAGCCCAAGCACTACGCATGGTTTTGCGTTTGTTTTTTTTTGTTTATAAATGAAGATTTACAATTCTGCCAATTTTTACCATAAAAATGGACTGTTATATGTTTTAAGTCACATAAATAACAGGAAAATAAGACAAGAATAATTTAAATATGTTCTACCGAAAAAAATATGCGAATCAAGGAAGTTCTCAGCGAAATAATTTGTACATATGTTCTTCAGAAAAACACGCGAATATTCGGGGTTTCCACGAAAAATAATAACATATGTTCTGAAAGAAATACCGCGTATGTGTGAAGCTGCAAATGTTGAAACGCGAATAGGCGGGGTCTCGTTGTATATTTTCTCATGTGTTATCATCAACTTCTGTTTGAATATCCGTGAAGTGGAAATGTCATATTTATAGAAGTAAATTATTTGAATTAAATGTTGCTTCTATCTGACTTACTTTAATAAACATTTTTATAGAATCAGTTACGTCTGTTATTTTCCGTTCTGTCCGACTATAGTGTCTTTATCATTTCTATACATTAATTACCTGGACGTATATTACGATCGCGAATACCGTGACCACATGTACCGCAGTAGAAGTGGTGTTCCTTGGCATGATAATCTGACGGAGTTCAACCCTTTCCAGGTCGGATCTTGGATGCTGAGTTACCTGAGAGACCGGTTGCCACGCAAGGCTATAAAACCCAATCTGTCCTATTATTTAACCATAGCTAAGGGGGAAGAGGAGGATTCATATATTTCCCAAGGTTATTAGCACGTAAGTGGAGACACGGTGGTTAGCGGCTCGGATTGAGGAATCGGAAAGCCGAGTTCGAATTCCAGTCGAATCTATTACATTCACTTTAGTGCTAATACCACTGGGTAAGGTATGAATCCTCCTGTCTCCACACCCCCACCACCAGCTATAGGTCAATTGAAGGACAGACCGTGTTCTATAGCCTTGGATGGCAACTGGTCTACCGCATAAAGAACTGGCAACCTACTGCGGGAAAAAAATCTGCCTCGTTAGTCATGTATCGAAAGATACATGATCGTCCAACCGTATATCACGGATGGTACATAACTAACTGAAGTGAATGTAATGGATTCGACTGGAATTCGAACTCGGCTTTCCGATTCCTCAATCCCAGCTGCCCGGTCTGTCCTGCTATTTATCCATAGCTGGGTGGGACAAGAAGAAATGGATTCATACCTTTCCCAAGGGTATTAGCATCTAAGTGAATGTAATGGACCCGAATTCGAACTCGTCTGTCCGATTCCTCAATCCGAGCCGCTATCCATTATCCGTGTCTTCTTTGGACGTATAACCTTACTTTAAATGTAAATATCAATTCTGTCTGACTTTTTTAGGAGTGGAATTATCATTTTTACACGTTTGATTGATACGTTTTCTACGGTTTAGCAACACTTTCCAGGTTATTTAAAGCCAGAAAATACTTTCAGATTATAAGAATATATATTTGCGGGGGCATAATAATAGTTTAATTATACAAGTGTTACTAATTAATCTATGGCGGTGCGGAGAAGAGTTGGATCAAAACCTTCTCCAAGGCTATTTGCGAGTTAGCTTACACAACAAACTTAACGGGAAACGATTACCGATTACCAATTCAGAGACATTAACTATTACACCACCTGCACATCCAAGCTTATATTCACCTGGTATTCCCAAGCCGTTACCCATCTGGATACTGACAAGTCTCGACATAACTTCGGGAACAGGTGTTTCAACGTGATATGGCCATAGTTTTACTACTGTAAAAAAGGCTCCAGTTTCTTTTTGAATGTATTTTATTTCTTCATCGTTAGAATGGTGAAAACCCTTTATAATATTTGGATAGGCAGCTGCCATCTTCTCTGACCTATCTTTCTGTTGTGGCCTGTTTCGGGCCCAGAAAGAAAGACACGGAAGACGAAGGTAGTTAGGACAAGTGTATTGAAATAACAGATATATGCAAAGCAAGAGTGTTAGTAATAAAAAGATAGAAGTGTCCGTCCGAACGGTCAGGTTAACACTGCGTCTACGTGGTGTTTACTCGTTCCCCCATCAGAACGAGTTGTGACACAAGGTCTTTTTACAGTGGGGACCCGAGCGCGTACACCCAGGCAAGGGAAAAAAATTCCCCACAGCCTCTGCAACCGTCAGTTGCGCTGGCGTCGGTGTGAGAACCGATCTCTCCCTATGGTGCAATGGGAGGGTGTGGCACCAGGCAACTGTTCCACAGGGCTGGGCACCTCTCAGTATAATTTTCTCAGTTTCCCCTCTGTCCTTTGACATTTTTATGCAGTTAGTATTTATGAGAGGAGGAAGAGTTCATTCTACTGTAGGAGGGTTTACCATAACACTTTCACAGTCAATGGGGGAAATACTGGCTTGTATCATCCAATACATCAAAAACTAAACGAGTAACATTTCATCATCACAGATCAGATCCTAAACCTGCAGCCATCTTGATGAGCGGCCATCTTTCAAAGACGTTCTTCGCCTCGGATATCTACTGGCTCTAAAGCTCAGTCTCCACCTCAAATGGACCGAGTATATTAGTGCCATCGCCAAAGAATGGTCGGTTCCTGGTATCTCTCCAGAAAATAACTCCTAATACCATGCTATATCTTTACAAGAGTCAAGTCAGGCAAAAAATGGATTATTGCTGCCATGCCCGGGCTGGTGCAACCCCAATCCTTACTCTCCAGAGTTTAAAATTTGAGTGGGGATGTTTTATCTTTTAGCCCAAGTTGGCCGCTTGTTTTCCAGTCGAGTTTGATCTTGAAAATGTTAAATGCAACGCCAAACGATATATTCTACTTTTTTTTTATTCCTGTTTATTTTTTGTTATTCTTGTCTCTCCTTAATAAAGTTTTTTTTTTATTTCTCTTTCTAATATTCTTCTACATTCAGTGATCCCTTGCGTCTTAGGGGGTTTATCGCCTTGATTGGGGTTAAATGTTTAAAGGAAGCCTTGCACTTGTAAATTCTAAGAAGTAAAACAACACTTCAGCTTTCACAGCACGTTCATTGTTAGTAATAAATAATTTGAAATTGACTGCCCACTGACAAATTCTCCTCTCTTTCTCACTCTCTTTCTCTCGCTTCTTCTCTCTCTCCTTTTTCTCTCCCTCTCTCTCTATATATATATACATACATACATACATACATATATATATATATATGTATGTATGTATGTGTGTATATATAAATATATATATATATATATATATATATATATATATATATATATATATATATATATATATATATATATACAGGGTGTATCAAAAATATTTTTACAAACATTGGGTGTGGCAAAAAAAGGTTAAGACGGTCAGCAGTTAAGGCATACTAAGGTTTTATTTCAAAATGTCCTCTCCTTGAAAAGTGTTCTGACAAGAATGGAGGAGGCCTCTCACTCTCAGTGTTATGAAGGCTACACTGGACACCAACCCAGGGATTTCCACGTCCACGCGCCGATACACACACACACACACATCGATACACACGTACACACACATCGATACACACACACACACACACACACACACACACATATATATATATATATATATATCTACGCGCACACAAACACTTATGCAGATATATGCACATATATACATGATAGATGTCGACGTCATGTTTTTTTTATCCCAGATTTTTGGGTGTGGAGCTATTTACACGTTGCGGGGAGAATATCAAGTGGTTCCACCACAGGTCAAGATGGACCTGGGAACAAAATAAATAAGAAGTGATTCCACGGTCCTCAGAGTCCCCCCACCAGTTATATATATATATATATATATATATATATATATATATATATATATATATATATATATATATATATATATGAGGGAAACTGAAAATTATTCACACTTTCGTCATCAAATATCTTTAGCTTGGTCACTTTGCATTCTGCTTATGCATGCTTATATTTGGTACTATTGTGCTCACGTGATCGAGGTTTGAGCTTGATCTGGTTAATTTTTCTTGCTACTGTTACAGTGTAAACATGGCCGCTCCGCTAGCAGTGTGTACGCAGAAGGGACAAAGACTAAAAATATGTATATTTATTAATATATATATATATATATATATATATATATATATATATATATATATATAGTAATGATAAAATATGGTAATCCGTATGGAATTTCCAGGAAGATATAGAGCCAGGGAGAGCTCTGTCAAAAGACAGAGCAAAAATATTATTAATTAAAGAATATGTATGTATGTCTTTGGAATTCTTTTTAGGTTTTGAAGATTGCTAGCTGCTTTTTAGGGCTCTCATGAATTAATAATTATTATCTATGGGATTTTAATTGTATGATATTCTTTAATTAATCATATACATGTATATATGTTGCGGCATTCACCCTGGATCGGTTAAGCCGGCTCCTTCCAAGGAATTCACCGCGTCCGGAACGAATGCTGAAACGAGCGAATGCTGAAACGAGCCATTCCCGATTCCAACGGCGGCTAATTCTTGAAACGGAGTAACAAGGGAGTTTGAACTTCACACGCGGTCCCCACACCTCGCGTGCTATCCCAGTGGAAGGAGAAATATGCTCTTACTTGCCGCAGAATTTCCACAGACGCAGAGGCAGGAGTAACCAAGAGTCCGCCGGATGCCGGTGCAGACGCCGAATGGTCTCGAATTCAGAGTTGACCTTCTCCTAGATCAGTTGCCATCCAAGACTATAGAACCCAGTCTGTCCTGCTATTTACCCATAGTTGGAGGGAGAAGAAGAGGATTCACACCTTTCCCAAGGGTGTTAGCACGTAATTGAATGTAACGGATTCGACTGGAATTCGAACTCGGCTCTTCGATTCCTCAATCTCTGCCTTATATATATATATATATATATATATATATATATATATATATATATATATATATATATATATATACGAGGAGGCACGTATATATATATATATATATATATATATATATATATATATATATAGAGAGAGAGAGAGAGAGAGAGAGAGAGAGAGAGAGAGAGAGAAGCAAAGGAATATGTTCTATGGAGAAAAGCTGTTTAATAAATAAAGGTACGAGCCGAATCGATTAACACATATTGTAAAAAATCGATATTGACTGGTGGATTCTCTAATTTGCCTTGATAAACTCCACCAGAGAACGAAAAGCGTCGGCTAAGACAAGTTTTACTTTTGCATTTATTCGTATTGTCTTTTTACAGATATATTCTAGCTATATCTGAAATTTTACAGGCATACAAATACACACTCAAACACAGCCACACATGTTCTGTTTGATTTATATTAAAATTTCTAATAAATCGTTTTATTTGTTCATCAACAATGTATTCATGAAAGTCGTTAGTATTGAGAGTTTGTTTAATGTTTTTTTTAACATTAATCAAAATAATTATGAACTAATTAGGCGATCTATTATAAATCTTAATATAGATCAAATAGAACATAATACTTTTTTACATTATTCAGACTATTGTCCTCATCTTTGTTGCCATTTTTAACACACCGTTTCGGTCGTTGTACGCTCCGGCCTTCTCCAGGTGTTTGAAATGTCGAACTGAACGCCATATTTCGCTCGCTGGGGTAGATTCTTCTAGTTCCACGTGCCATGGATGTCTGTTATCAGTTATCTCCTTTTCTCCGCTGCCGTAACCAGGTATTGAACTCACAACTCTTTGGGTCCTGTTACTAGATCTAACCAACGACTTTATCCACTGTGCACTCAGAAACATAGACAGAAACATAATACTTCTTCAAATAAAGACATACACGCACACATGTATATATATATATATATATATATATATATATATATATATATATATATATATATATATATATATATATATATATGTATATATGTCTATCTATCTATCTATCAATCCATCTATTTAAGTATGTTCATATCTATCTATCTATCTATCTATCATATCCTGTTCTTTATCTATCTATCTATCTATCTATCTATCATCTCAGTTTCTTCATTATCTATCAGTTTATCAAATTCAGTCTTATCAATAAGAATAGACTTATTTAAATGGCTCGCCTCTGATATACGGCAGCGAATGTCGGACGGTCTCCTCAAGGATGAAGAAGAGACTCGAGGCGGCGGAGATGTCGTTCTACAGAAGGATGCTGAGGATATCATGGACCGAGCATGTGAGCAACGATGAGGTCTTGGAGAGGATACAAACAAAGAGGAAGCTCATGCTTAACATAAAGAAGAGGCAGATGACATTTCTGGGACACGTGATGAAAAAAAGGAGTGCCTGGAGAATCTGATACTCACGGGACGAATAGAGGGAAAAAGAGACAGGGAAAAGCAGCGCAGGACATACGTAGCGGGCTTAGACTGGTCGATGGCGGAGCCTGGTCTGAGGGAGTTGGCAGAAACACAAAACCTGTTGAGAGCCTCAAGTGATCGGCGGAAATGAAGGGACGTGATCGCTTACGTCCTGAAAGGACAAGGCACATAAAAAGAATTGACTCGCTGTATTAGTCTATATTTTATCTATCTATGTACCTACCTATCTTACTTTATATATATATATATATATATATATATATATATATATATATATATATATATATATATATTTACACACAGACACACACATACATATATATATATATATATATATATATATATATATATATATATATATATATATATATATATATATATATATATATATATATATATATGTACATTCAAGCAAAACTGATAATTTAATACAGCCGCCTCTGCGACGCTTACATGCTTTCAAATGTATTCTATACAGGAAGACTTATTTGGTAATATCAGATTTCATTCCATTAAATATTTATCGATTTTGAAATGCATCGATAAGACCTCGATCAAAAAAATATATCTATTAGATATTCCATAATTGATTTATTTACATTTGTTTTATCGATTTGACTGAGAAAGCCAGCAACGGTAAATGTGTCTAAATATTTTTTGATGAATGTACACATCACTGTGTAGGCAGAATATTATTTCATGCGTAAACAGACATATAAGCGTAGGTTAAATATGCAGCTAAAATACAAAAAATAAAAAATAAAAAAAATGGAAGTTATTTTCTAACTGCTAGACTGATCGCTCTAGAGAAGGAACGATGGGACCGTATCACTTTTCCCGCGTTGATTATAAAATGATTTTACTGTGACAGCTTCATGGGTAAAATATACGACTTTATTTTTATTTCATTTTTTGGTTTCGAATAAATTACAGACCAGAATTTCTGGGATGAGGATTTATTATTATTTATATTTACACGTGAAAATAGTCTTGTGGATGAAGGCCATGGTTCGTGAATTTGGTGACAGTAATTTCGATTTCAATCCCTCGTATGGGCAGTGTATTTTGGGAGCAATAATTGAATAGACTTAAAATAGGAACTTAACGAGATATCCGTAGACATGGACAAGGGAAATGAGGATAAAATCTAGACCTATAGATTATTATATCCAGGGTGTATCAAAAATATTTTTACAAACTTTGGGTGTGGCAAAAAAAGTGTTAAGACGGCCACCAGTTAAGACATACTCAGGTTTTATTTCAGAACGTCCTCTCCTTGAAAAGTGTTCTGACAAGAACTGATGGGGCCTCTTTATTATGTAAAATAAAAACGATGAGTCTTTCTTTCGTGATCAGTTTCTTTTTCGTCATAAAAGCGCCGTCACGACAAGTCACTCTGCTTCGAAATTCTGAAGGTTAATGAATTATCCAAGACAGGGACATTCAACTCCCTGAGTTATTTGATATACCCGTATACTCCGGATTCACATGTAAACACTGCTATGTCACATTATGACTAGAGCATTGTCATATGTTTGGCTAAACAAATAAAGGATGTCCAAATAACTTGGACCGATTTTAAATGGGAATTAATTTTAAGCGCCTAATGATTTTTTTCTTTGTCTTTCAGATTTAACAACTTAAGTCTTTGGCGATTTCAACTCTGGAAAGATTAACATTCAAAGAACGTGTTAAAGTTATCGTAGCTTATTACGAAAATGGACGTTCAAATTTATAAATATACAGCCCAATGATTCTGCTAACAAAAAATGCACACCAAACAGTGACCATTTGTGGATGCAGTGGAACAATCTTGCTTGGATTTTTATCAGCCCAAATGTGACAATTCTGCGTATTAACGAATCTACCAAAATGAAAATGGGTTTCATCACTAACGGTTAATAGATGTCTCTTTTCTGACAGTATCACTTCCTTCTCACTCACTCACTCACTCATTCACTCACTCACTCAAGTTTAACGATTAACTATTCCTCACTATTCCTGACTGCCTTTATCTCTTCCTCCCACTCTATCTATCTATCTATCTATTTATCTATCTAGTGTTTAACGGTTAATAGATCACTCTTTTCTGATTGTATCACTTCCTTCTCACTCACTCACTCACTCACTCACTCACTCACTCACTCACTGCCATTCACTCACTCACAAACTCTCTCTCTATTTAACAGTTAACACCTCCTTATTTTCTCACTCCTCCCTTAGTCACTCACTCTCTCTATCTCATCTGTGTATCATATCTATCAAAGACCATGAAAGAAGTAAGAAACTGTATTCCGTAATAAAGGAAGTCAACAAGTTCAAAAAGGAGCTTCAAGTGGGAGACGAAATAAAGGGGGGGGTCCAATAATTTGGACCCATTTTAAATGTCAATTAAGTTTAAACATCTAATGATTTTTTTTTCTTTGTCTTCCAGATTTAACAACTTAAGTCTTTGGCAATTTCAACCCTGGAAAGATTAACAATCAAACAACGTGTTAAAATTATCGAAGACTATTACGAAAATGGACGTTCAAACAGAAATACAATAAGTTCCCAGGTCGCATCATCTCCCGAAACAGCGAAGTCAATTGGCCACCACGATTGTGCGACTTGACGCCTTAAGATTTTTTCCTTTGAAGTCAGCCCAAAAGTAAGGTCTATGCTATTACTTTCTTTTAGATTTAACAACTTAAGTCTTTGGCGATCCAACCATGGAAAGATTAATAATCAAACAACATGTTAAAGGTATCAAAGCCTATTACTAAAATGGACGTTCAAACAGAAATGCATTTCGCGTATTTCCAAGGTCGCATCATCTCTCGAAACAGCGAAGTCAATTGGCAACCACGATCGTGCGACTTGACGCTTTTAGATTTCTTCCTTTGGAGTCATCTCAAAACTAAGCCAACAACAATTCAACAGCTGAAGTATGAAATAATAAGGCATACTGGTAAGATCAAGGGGCAACTATAGAAAGACGTCATCGAAAATTTTGACCATCGAGTGGAAGTGTGGCGGATATTAATTTCAACCCTGGAAAGATTAACAATCAAACAATGTGTTAAAGTTATCGAAGCCTATTACGAAAATGGACGTTCAATCAGAAATGCACTTTGCGATTTTTTTTGGTCAACATAAACGAGCAACCGAGAGAGCAAATGGAAACGATGTAACGTTGTTGTGGAGAGGTTCAATTCCTGCGCGCGATGACGAATAGAGGGGTCTGGATTTTCGTCCATATTCTCGTGCACTGCAGCAATGTTTTCAGCTGAACGGCGTAAACGAGCACGAAATGGTGTTTTCACATCTGCCACCGACCCAGTTTGGTTGAATTTACGAAAAGATTTTCCAGTTGATTCTGGAAACTTTAACACGCTGTTTGACTGTTAATCATTCCATGGTTAAAATGGCCAAAGACTTATGTTGTTAAATCTGAAAGAAAAAGAAAAAAAATCATTAGACGCTTAAACTTAATTCACATTTTAAATCGTTCCAAGTTATTGTAACAGCATTTATATCTTATTTTAAGACATTTTCGAATGAATATGTACAATTAAAATATTTTGTGTTGTGTGGTTTTATTCTTCTGTAGTTTTCAATTTCTTGTGCATTGTGTTTTTATGTTATATCGAATTTCGGCAGTCACTTCAAAGACACTTCAGAATCTCTTTCTGGGGAATCGCCTGCAGTTGTGCTCTGGGAAAAACGCTTCGAGTCCCTCTAAACGTTTTGGTGAAGAATTTTGAGAGTTCTAGATAAGACCAAAATAGAGAGTAAAAGAAAGAGGAGAGAGAGGGAGAGAAAAAAACGCTAATTTACTTTTTTCTCGTTTTAAGCGCCATGTCCTACTTTCAGGACGTGGGTGATAATGGTTCTTCAAAACTTCTCGTCATTTTTGCTTTAGGTAGGTTTGGTTGCCTCAAAACATTTCAGAAAAGAAATTTGAGAGTTGCAGATAAGACAGACAGACAGAGAGATAGAGAGAAAGAGAGAGAGACATACAGACGGACAGACAGACAGAAAGAGCGGACTTAATTTTTTGGCTCCTGTTTGTAAACGCAATATGGTACTTTAAGCATGTGGGTGATTATAGCTTTCCAGAACATCTCGTCCATTGATGGCTTATGCAGGTTCGGCCCCATCTAAACATTCGAAAGTGTGATTATGTTTGCGAGAGAGAGAGAGAGAGAGAGAGAGAGAGAGAGAGTGTGTGTGTGTGTGTGTGTGTGTGTGTGTGTGTGTGTGTGTGAGTATGTATGAGAGAGAGAGAGAGAGAAAGAGAGAGAGAGGGCGGACTTAATTTGTTGACCCCTGTTTTTAAAAGCCATATGCTACTTTCAGCACGTGTGTGATCAGGCCGTTGCAGAACATCTCGTCCTTTGTTTAAGCAGGTCCTGTTGCATCTAAACATTCGAAAGTGTGAGTGTGTGTGAGAGAGAGAGAGTGTGTGTGTATGAGAGAGAGAGGGAGGTAGAGAGAGAGAGAGCAGACTTAATTTGTTGGCCCCTGTTTTTAAGTGTGAGAGAGACAGATTGCGTGCGTGTGTGACAGAGTGTGTGTATGAGAGTGAGGGTGAGGGAGGGAGGGAGGGAGAGAGAAAACAGATTTCATTTTTATTTTAACCCCCTCTTTAATCTGCATATCCTCTTTTCAAAATTTGGGTGACCAAGAAACTCAGCAACATCCCGCCTTTGTTGCTCTAAATAACCTTTCGCTTTTCAACGTTCTTCTCTGTCGCTATCCTCGCTTGCTGTTCCTACTTCATCGTTTGCTTTCACCTGCATATCTTATGCTTTTAAGATCAGGTATCTAAAACATTACATTGAATCATAAATAATTTCCGTTTATAGATAGATAGATAGATAGATAGATAGATAGATAGATAGATTAGTTTGAGTCATAAGTAATTTCCGTTTTGGGGAATCAATTTTAATGAAGAAAGTATCATCGGAATTACCACTCATACATGGCAGTTAAATGGAGTACACTAATAGATAGATAGATAGATAGATAGATAGATAGATAGATAGATAGATAGATTAGTTTGAGTCACAAGTAATTTCCGTTTTGGGGGAATCAATTGTAATGAAGAAAGTATCATCGGAATTACCACTTATACATGGCAGTTAAATGGAGTACACTAATAGATAGATAGATAGATAGATAGATAGATAGATAGATAGATAGATAGATAGATAGATAGATAGATAGATAGATTAGGTTGAGTCATAAATAATTTTCGGTTTTGGGAATCAATTGTAATGACGAATGTATTATCCGAATTACTAATCATAATTGGCAGTTAAATAGGATACACTAACACGCAGGAAAGTAACTAAGGGAGGGGCTTACTGTGTGGGAAGGGATCTGAGATGAAATCAATACTGAATGATACCAATAAAAAGAAATTAAGGAAATTTTGCACTTCAATTTTAGAAGATCAAATTTGACTGGAAAGTAAGAAGCCGGGAGAAAGTTCCACAAGCGAGAAGTGCGAGACTAGAGACTGTTAACATATAACTTACAGTTATATCTAGTCATTTCATCCTTAAATCGGTGAGACGTTGCTGCGCTTAAATCCATAATGTCTTGGTTCCATAGCGGAAAGTTCATCAGAACAAAGCATGCGACCTAGGCGCCAATCTAACGCTGCTCTTAAATTCATAAAGCATAATTACCAACTAGAAAAGATAACGGAAAACAATTACCATCAAAATATTTATAGAAAAGGCTCAAGCCGGATACGTTACGAGAAAGTGACGGAAGCCGGACTGGCGGGTGAGGACCGATAACCCTGCATTTCCGTCTCTGTATTTTATCGAGAAACATAGCAATATCGCCAGAAGAGACGTGTCAGCAATATTCAAAGAACCGACGGATAGTAGATATCATAAGGTGGAAGATAGATTCCGGCGAGAAAGAATTGTCTTGCACACGGCAAATATGAGACAGGAAAAGAACTGAAACTCGGTAGATCTGTTCTATCTAACTAGCCATATTCAACTGATCTTGCATCAACCGATTATTAATTTTTCGAAAGCTGAAAACAAACTTTCAAAGAAAAAAAAATTCTCTAATAAAAACCGGAATCATAAGGTCGTCGAAAACCTTTTCATCTCAAAAGCTGTGGAAGATTACTTAAAATGAATCCAAGAGCTGTCTGATACAAGTCACAGCACTCCTTGAATAAAATGCAATTTTATTTTATATTTTGAACAATGAGTTTGTTAAATGCAAACGGAAATTATGCCCCAAGCTAATGAATTCTGCTTAGTCTGCTCTTTATCCTAGTAGTGTATTTTTACTGTATATCCTTCATCCACCGCAAGGAACGTTGGCTCTCTGTGTCGGGCCAGCAAATTTTTCTCCCCGGAATCGATCCTCCAAATCTATAAATCAACCATCCGCCCTTGCATGGAGTATTGCTGCCATATATGGTCAGGAGCTCCCGCTGTTGCCTCAGGGTTCTTGATAAGATCCAGAGACGGATATGCAACGTAATACGCCCTGATCTGTTATCTCGTCTGCAGTCGCTCTCTCACAGACGCGCCGTTGCCTCGCTCTGTCTTTTTTACAAATACTTTCATGGTAATTGCTCCGATGAGCTGCTTTCGTTGGTTCCCAGGCCTCATGAATTTAAACGTCCTACGAGGCTGGCATCCCGTTCCCACCCCTGTTGAAATTGTTAGATGTAGACGTCTCTTCTACTCCAATGGCTTCATGTCTCGCACCTCTCGCCTGTGAAACTCTCATCCTTATTCCTATTTCCCTGACAAATATAATCTCCAACTATTTAAGTGTAACGTCAATGGACATCTCCAGTTGCCTTGATCTATCCACTTCCCTTCTCCACATCCTTTCCTCTTTCATTCCTATCTGCTCTCGCTCCAAATCTTCTGTAATCCCCTTGCCTTGATCGATCCACTATCTTTCTCCATATCCTCTCCTTTACCACTCCTATCTGCTCTTCCTCCAAACCTTCTGTAACCGCTTGCGTGCTAGTGGCTTCCAGCCTTGCTTGGGGTGAAAAGATTTTTAAAAAATTTTAAAAATAACATGATGCATAAAATATATGCTAAATCTCGTTTTAACTTTCTTCGAGAATCGTTTTACTCTTTACTGGGGCAAAAAAGCGCATTTCTAGGGAATGAAAAGTCACACACACACCCATACACATCCAGACCCACACCCTCACACACATCAATGTAATTCATGTGAAATTTTTTCTTACCTCTGTGCACTCCAAACATACACATAACTGTATTTTTTTTTTCATTTTTTAAAATTTAATGTTCAACTGTCCTGATATATGCACACAAAAAACACACGTGGTTTAACGCAACCAAATACGTGTTGGAAGAGGTCATTTTTAGCTCGTGTATAATAATATTTTACCGCGTGTTTTGTTTCGAAAAAAAAATGGACGGTTTGTTATAATGTCTCATTGAGTAAGAGAGTTCTGTCCCTTTGTGTGGGTGGTGTATATCAGGGGGTGAGGTGGTGGTATGTGTACGTGTGGGTGTGTGTGGGTGTGTGTGTGTGCGTGTGTGTGTTTGTGGTTGTGGGTGTATATGTGTGTATTTTGTCTGTGGTTGTGGGTGCGTAGGTGTGGGTAGATGTGTGTTTGAGGGTGTGTGTGTATGGGTGTGTCTGTTTGTGCTTGTGAGTGTGGTAGTGTGAGTGTGTGTGTGTGTGTGAGAGAGAGAGAGAGGGTGTGAGTGTGTTTGTGTATGGGTGTGTGCGTATGTGGGTGTGCGTGAGGGTGTGCGTGTGGATGTGTATGGGTGTGTGTGTGTCTATGGCTGTGGATGTGTGGGTGTGTGTGGTGTGGGTGTGTGAGGGTGTTGGTGTGTGTTATAGTGTGTGTCTGTGGGTGTGCGCGTATGTGGGTGCCTGAGGGTGTGGGTGGGTGTGTTTGTGGGTGTGTGCGTATATGTGTGTGTTTGAGGGTTTGGGTGTGTGTATGGGTGTGTGTATGGGTGTGTGTGTGTATCTGTGGTTGTGGGTGTGTGGTGGGTTTGGTGAGTGTGTGTGTGAGGGTGTGGGTGTGTGTATGGGTGTGGGCGTGTGTCTGTTTGTGGGTGTGCGCGTATGTGGGTGTATGAGGATGTGGGTGTGCGCGTATGTGGGTGTGTGGGTGTGGTGTTGTATGAGAGGCGGGGAAGCTGGAGATTTTAAGCATATGACGCGCATCGGAACGATAGAGTGGATGAAATAAATGTAAATTCCGCAACGATAAACATTCATTGCTGAGTCAAAATAATAAATAAATTGCAAACTTATCATCATTTTATTTGATTATCTCTCATTAGAAAGAAAATAAGAACGCTTTTAAAACCGATTCCTAATGGATAAATATAAGTATTTTAATATGGATTACTCTTACGCACACACATGCATAAACACACACACACACACACACATATATATATATATATATATATATATATATATATATATATATATAAGTTTTAAGATTTAAGAAGCAGCAGATATTTTATATATAATGCTCAATATTAAAATAATATTAAAAATGGAGCTTTCTTAACTTTAAAATATCAATTTTATCCCACATTCGGGGCTTCTTGATAAATTTTCCAGATTTCAAGGGGTCATGGTTAAAAATATATGGAAATATCATTTACTTTTACATATAGTATCAATATTAAAAATATCAAAATAATATTAAAAATAGAGCGTTAATAATCTTATATGAAAAGATTACTTCTCAATCTTATCCCGACTTCGAAGTTTCCTGATAAAATTCCAGTCTTCAGGGGGTTCTTGTTTTAAAAAAATGAAAATTTCGTTTAAAACCAGAACCCCCTGAATACTGGAAATTTTACCAAGAAACTTCGAAGTCGGGATAAAATTGATATTTAAAAGTTAGTGAATGTTTTTGTAGTATATATATATATATATATACATATATATATATATATATATATATATATATATATATATATATATATATTAATAGATTTAAAATATGGTTTTACCGCTACACAGTGATAACCATGTTTCAGAAATGGAAGCTAAAGCCCCTGAATTTAATTTTGTTATTAAACCAAAGACATTAGTTCCATTTCCTCATCAAGCGAATTTTGGAGTAACTTACTTTTTAAAATTGACGGTTGTTAACGGCACAGGAAAGATTCATAATTTGAGGGTTTCCAAGGTTACCGATAAATCCATTCATCTAGACAAGGGGTGGTAGAGGGTTCAATTTTTAATTTTCGTTGTATCAGTTAATAGTTACATTTGAAAGCGGGGTTATGTTTAGGGATGGGTAGGGATGTATCTTTTTACAAATTCTGACATCCGCTAAATTCATGTCATCTGGGTTTTTTTCTAACGGCAAAAATTCTTATGGTATTTTTTCTATTTGTATATTTAAAGATTTTGAGGGACTGTTTAGGCTAGAATATGTTTTATCCACCTTTCTAAAAAAATTATTTTTAATATTTAATATACTATACTTCTTTTTAAAACCAAGTAAATGTATTAGGATTACTTACAGTATTTAAAATTATTTAATATTATATATATATAATCATTTATTTAAATATTATAACATAAATATGTTATACAATCACTACAAAAATAGCCATTTCGTTTCGACACATCCAGTGTCTTATCAAGTGATGGTGTTAAATGTAGAATAAATGTTTTTTTTTTTTAATTCCAAATTCCTTAACGGTTCTTCGCTAGGGGTAAACACTGTAACATAAGTCGGAATGACCAATCAAAACGCAAGTATATGGTGATTCAAAGAGCCTGACCACGAAGCAAGGTTATCGCTGGGGGTGAAGTGGGGGTAGAGGGATATGGTTGAGCTAGACACGACACCATCACTTGATAAGACACTGAATGTGTCGAAACGAAATGGCTATTTTTGTAGTGATTTTATAACATATTTGTTATAATATTTAAATAAATGATTATATCTGCTCTACTCTGTATTGAGCACTCTTTAAGAAATAATAATTGTTGGTTATTGGAATTTACTCCGTATATACCAATCCCACACTTGTATATATATATATATATATATATATATATATATATATATATATACAGTGCAATGAAACGAAAAATTCTCTTGTACTGCTCGCTCCTGAGGGTCTTTTCAATAGGTTTTAAGAAACCAGTTCCATGAAAAGAAAAGCATCCGCAGAACATTATAATGAACGGATGCTTGACAGTACTTACTGCTAAATTCAAAGATCTTTCAAAGCTTCTTCGGATTTTAGATCACTTATCCTTTGAATTTAGCTCAACTTTCGTTTCATCGGAGAAGAGAGTCACTTTTATCGAACAGCACTGTATATATATATATATATATATATATGTGTGTGTGTGTGTGTGTGTGTGTGTGTGTGTGTGTGTGTGTGTGTGTGTGTGTGTACAAGATGTATCCAGATAGTTTTACAAATATTAGGGTGGTGTCGTTACACTAAAAAACGGGCAAAAGTGCATATAAACATATGTCCCAAAATCCTTCGTTTTTGAGGTTTTAAATCTAAAGAAAGTTTCACGTGAGATGGCGCTATCTGGTCGTGGAGACTAGGTTACATCTGTTACTCATGTAAATTCGTGGCTACTCAGTCCTCAACTGACAAGTGTCCCATTTAACAATAGCAGGATATTCATATTGTGAGCAGGCAGATATGATTTTTAGATATGGCCGCGCCAATGTTAATGAACGCGAGGCCACATCTAAAAGGGTACCTCATGCCTTATATTGGAAAAAGTATACTTAAGTAATTCATCTAGTCTAGAAGAAACCTCTACAGATTGCAGAAATCACTATATATATATATATATATATATATATATATATATATATATATATATATATATATATATATATACACAGGATGCGATGGATAAGTTGGCGTCTGAAAGGCGCAAAACTGAAAATAACACTGACATCTCATTTTAACTTATATATTTACCAAAATGACAGAACAATATCTTGAAAGACTAAAGAGCAAATTTATTCAATTAAATCGCATTTGGCTTCAACCACGGCCTCCAGATGACTTCAGAATCTCCTCTTCTGGATGTTCTCCTTGTTTAGGTTGGTGAAAGCTTCCATAATCCTTGCCTTCATTCATCTTTGGTGTTACAAGGAGTTTTGTTAGTTTCTCGCTCAACTGTACGCCACACATAATAATCAAGGGGGTTACAGTCTGAGGAGTTAGGTGGTCAGATATAAGAGAGCGATGTGGTTGCACATATTGTCTAACAGAACTTAGGTGTGTCCTCCTGCTTGTGTGATATGGTGCTGAGTCCTGTTATCATACAAAGGGTCTTCCCGCAGCCACCCGCTTGACCCAGGGAAGGATTACTTTCTGAAGATATTTGATATAGGCTTCCATGTTGAGTCTGAGATCGTCACCAAAAAACTCGGGACTTCTTTTCTTACAAAATGACTTTTCCCAGCTACCATACCATCGTAATCACAACCATTTTCCGAATCTTCTAAATTGTCCTCAGATTGACACCCAAACACATAATAATCAAGGGGATTGCAGTCTGGAAAGTTGGGTTGCCAGTTTTAAGGGGTGATGTAGTCTCAGAAATTGTCTAACAGCCATGACTGTGCTCTTTTGCTTGTGTGCATGGTACAGAGTCCTGTTACCAGACATAGGCTCTACCAACAGCCACCCGCTTGACCCATGGCGTAGTCCCTCCTCAAGGAATGTAATGTAGGCGTCTGTGGAAAGATGAATGGAGTCATGACGTCGCCATCTCTTGTGATGACCCCAAACCGCTACGTAATCACCATTATAATAATCCAACTGTCCTCAGTCTAGAAGAAACCTAAACAAAATCGTCTTATATTTGGGACTCATCAGCAGAGCCCATCCACTACCGAGAATTGAAACCCAGACAGTTACGTTACCAGGCAAAGAGGTAGCGAATCAAACTCGATATAGCGCCGCTCGATTACATATTCTGTGTTGGAACTGATTCGAGTTTCCCTTACCCATAGGACTGTGCTCCCACGAGCCACGACTACTATCCCCAAGCCGCTCCATCCCGAGCAGTAGAAGCCCGTTCAAGCAAGGATATACAAGTGATAGAAATTAGGAGGATTTGAGATAATTATAATTAAGTAATTCATCGAATCTAGAATTCATCCGCAGACAGACTGTTTCGCTGTATCACAGCTCATCAGTGTGGCTAGTCATCCGATTGCTTCAAACCGGGTTCAAAACCCGACCGATTTGACATCATTCAGAGATTCTACCCAACCCTATCGTCGCACGGCGGAAAGTAAGAGAAATTTTAACGTTTTTACGATGCGAAAGACGTCAGTTAGGAGAGCTGAATTCTACTTGCAGAGCCGTAGTTGATGAGACATAAGACCGATGTTTTCGTCTCTCGATATAAGCTATTCCTCATATGAGGTGATTTTGGATTTTATTATTTATTAATTATTGGCTCTGTAATAATAAATACATTAAGCTCTTTCTGTGGATCAGTTTTAATATTTTCTATTATTGGGATCGAATTGAATTATATACCAACGAGTTTGTTACCTTTACTATATATATATATATATATATATATATATATATATATATATATATATATATATGGTCATCCACAGACAGACTGTTTCGCTCTTCAGTGTTGATAGACGTCTGATTGCTTCAAGCCAGGATTGAAACCCGAGTGATTTGGCGTCAGTCAGAGATCCACCTCTTTTGTACGATAACAATTTTTAGTATTTGGGAATAAATTTGGGAATAATTGAAATTAATTGCGAAATCCATCGAAATTCACCCATGAAGTACAAATAAATGTTTGTACCGAAATTAAGGGCCCCACGTACATCAAATTGTATTTAAATTTAGTGAAGGCAGATGAATTATCGTTGAACTTTTAAAAAGGTAAGCTTACATATTAATGCAATACTTAAATGCCGCGATCAATTTTAAGTTCTGAAGTTTATTGTCGCCTATCGCAATTGGCAGCAGTATGACTCGCAAAATGAAATCTCCGTCAATAGAGGAACAGATTGCAAAGAAAGAAGTCAAGCCTGCATCGAGAAAAAGAAAGTCCCGTGCAAATTAAAACTCAGATCAAACGGCAGCCAGGAGAGCGCTCCCATTGCTGAGAATATGCAACGACTTAGGGGCTCTCAAACTCCTGGACAAGCCGAAGGCCAAATCAAGGGCCTTCTGCAGGAGATAGATTAAATCTACCAGAGAGGGTGAATTTTAAGCTCGTGCATAATTATTTTTTCTTATTTAAAGTACAAAGTAACTAATTTTGGGTCCAATTTAAAAATTACAATGTGTAGCTTCAGTCTTACATATATATATATATATATATATATATAGTGTAACCCGGATATAAGAGAGTTGTCGGGACCGGAGAAGTCGTCTCTTATATCCGGGTTTATCTTTTATCCGGGTTTGGTCTATTATATATACAATAACAAAGGCTCTAATTTGGGACCAGATAAAATCTCTCTCATATCAGGGTCTCTTATATCCGGGTCTCTTATATCCGGGTTACACAGTATATGTATACATTATGAAATGGACAAAGTCCGACAATTATTTAAAGACATTTTTATGTTTAACATTCTTTTTATAGATACAAGTATTTAAGTAAATGCTCTGTTTATAATAAACAGTATTAAATAACATTTACCGGCCTGAATGTCCGAGAAATTTTCATAGAAAATATTCGTCCTCCGGCAAGATACGAACCTGTATCCTATACGGAACCGTCGTATAGCATGACATGCCTTAACCGATTCGGCCACTGAGGATCGTTCGGTTGGCAAGGTCGAATTAATAATAATAATAAATATTCTTACTTTATATTTACTATTCGTAGAGACTTAGCTCTGTTATTATATACTGAGGACTCAATGTGCGATACTTGATATATATATATTAACCAATTATATAATAAATGTGAATGTCAGTGTGTCACACGTTTTCAGTTAAAGGGACATAACTCTCTAACTTTCAGTAGCTCATATTACAGAAATTGTGGATTCCCAATTGTTTTGGCGATTTTTTTACGTATTTTTTTGCGACAATTTTTTTTATACGATAAAAGTTATTATAACTTGGGAATAAATTTGAGGAGGAATCGAAATTAATTGGGAAGAACAATGCCCCGTGCAAATGAAAACCCAGATCAAACGGCAAGCGAGGATAGCTTCCAATGCTGAGAATACGCAAAAGACTTACGGATTCTCATATTCCTGAACAAGCCGAAGGCCCAATCAATAGCCTTTCGCAAGAGGTAGCTTAAATACAGGCTTTTAAGGTCGGCATTTAAGCTAATATATATATATATATATATATATATATATATATATATATATATATATATATATATATATATATATGTATTCACCCCATATAAATATATATATATATATATATATATACACACACACACACACACATTCACTCCCATACATATATATATATATATATATATATATATATATATATATATATATATATATATATATAGAGAGAGAGAGAGAGAGAGAGAGAGAGAGAGAGAGAGAGAGAGAGAAACAACTGAAAAGTTGCAAATTATTAGGTTGGTGCAAAAATAATGACGTTTTTTGACGTTCAAGAGCATGTCAAAAAACGTCATTATTTTTGCACCAACCTAATAAAAAAAATTGAATATTTTGTGCAAGTATTTATTTATATTTTTTTTTTTATATATATTTGATAAAAACTATAAATACTTTCACAAAAAAAACATTCAATTTTTTTTGAATTTGCAACTTTTCTGTTGTTTTTTCTATAGATACATATTAAGAAAGTATACGTGGCTTCTCATTATGCTATATATATACATACATATATATATATATATATATGTACATATATATATATATATATGTACATATATATATATATATATATATATATATATATATATATATATATATATATATATATATATATATATATATATATATATATGTTAGGCGTCTGACAGTCCAAGAGTGTAACTGCTTTATGTACGAACGAGACGGTTTTCTTACTTTAACATCCCTCGCCTAAACATCGCCATCAGGAAAAAACGCATATCAGGGAATTACATAAATGAACAGACGTCTTTCGTTCTCTCCGATTTAATATTTAAAAGGGATTAAGAGAAAAAATATATTATTCGCGGTGTCTCCTAGCTAGGAGCAAGGAATGCAATGTTTCCGAACGGAAGTGAAGTGTTGCTCAAGTGAAAGAGTTTCTCAGCGATTTCAATGGATTTTTTTTACTGAAATGAATAGATACTGATTAACATTAAGAAATATGATGCATCTAGAGTTTCAGATCTATCTATCTATCTATCTATCTAGCAATCTATCTATCTATCTTCATAATCTATCTATCTCACTCTTTTCATCATCTATCTATCTATCTATCTTAGTTTGTATACATCGATCTATCTCAGCTTCTATCTATCTATCAATCTATCAATCTACCTATCTATCTCAGTCTGTATACATCTACCAATCTCAGTTTGTATGCATTCATAAAACTTTCTCTGTATTTCTGTATCTATCTCAGTTTGTATACATGTATCTATCTATCTATCTATCTATCTATCTATCTATCTATCTATCTATCTATCTATCTCAATCTGTTCAGATCTATCTATCTACCTATCTATCTCAGTCTGTATACATCTACCAATCTCAGTTTGTATGCATTCATAACACTTTCTCTGTATCTCTCTATCTATCTCAGTTTGTATACATCTATCTATCTATCAATCTATCTATCTATCAATCTATCTCAATCTGTTCAGATCTATCTATCTATCTATCTATCTATCTATCTATCTATCTACGAGTATCTCATTCTCTTCGTTTCCAATCAATCTCAGCAGTTGATTTATTTGTCCTATCAAAGTCTGGATTCCTGCTTTGTTCTTGGATGAGAAGTAAAAGAATGTGTTTTGCCATCTATCTATCTATCTATCTATCTATCTATCTATCTATCTATCTATCTATCAACTATATCTCAGTTTGTATACATCTATCTATCAATCTATCTATCTATCTATCTATCTATCTATCTATCTATCTCAATCTGTCCAGATCTATCTATCTATCTATCTATCTATCTCAATCTGTTCAGATCTATCGATCTCAATCTGTTCAGATCTATCTATCTATCTATCTATTTCTGTTCATATCTATCCATCTATTTCTGTTCATATGTCTCACTTTCTCTCTATAAGACTGTTTATGTCTAACATAACATGTATATTCTCAGTGACGAAATTTTGAACAAAAAACGACTGACATTAGATAATTGTGCCAAAATAGATCTATGCCTTAACGGACTGTGTTACTACAAACTGTCTTGCCTATGGTCTCTTATGGGTTTCGAACCCGGCCCACTGGTGTGATTTTCTTTCATATATATTCAACAGTCAGACATATACCCGATAGCCGCCTCGAATCTCCAGGGGTCTTTATTTCAGAAACGGTTTTTATCCGCGATTGCATAAGATCTGCGGTTATGTTAAGTAAAAATGTTCAGGTGCATTTTATCGTTTTGTGCGCTGTTTATATAACAACATTATCTGTGCATAACAACCATATCATATTAAACGCATTTTCCTTGGCGTCGTGTCTTCTATAAAATCGATAAATATTTAATGGAAACGAGCGAGGCTAAGTTATTTCGTGTTAATGCCTTTTGGAAAAGAGGCCATTACGCTGTATATAAATAAATATTCCCTATATAAATATATATGCTCGATATAAATGCATATGCACACAGAAATCCACACACAAACACACACACACACGCACGCACACGCACACATCTACGTCTTCTGTGTGTAAGTATGTGTGCTTTACGTACAGGCCGCGATGGGTAAATTGTCGCCATTTTATATTTTTAATTCCACGCATGCGCGTTGTTTATTTTTGATTATGTGGACTGCACAATATAGTAGGGTCAATTGATCAGGTTCTGCGAGAAAAGGAGCACCTTGACACAATTCACTCTGCCAGAAATTTGGAAACGCTATGATGTTCTGCTTGGCATTCGTGCCGAAAGCTCCAATACAAACATTTCAGAGTGTTTGTGTGTCAATCTGACGACAGCGCACAGGATTCGGAAATAGTTGATTTGATTTAGGATGCAGATTTATTTTTATTTTTATAAATAATATTTTTGGGGTATTCAGGCAGTGTTGTCGGATTAGTTCATTAACAATTGGGAGGGGGTTAGTATTTATTATTTGGAGGGTTAGTTATTAAATATGTTTAAGATGTTTCTGCCAGTATTAAATCCTATTTTATTTATGTTGGGTTTTTGATTTTAATTGTGATGGCTTCAAGAATTTGTAAGTGTTTTTTGCAATTGTCTTTTTTCAACAACTTAGAATCAAATGTAAAGAAACTTGTGAGAAAGCAAGAAAAAACTGAAAGAAAGATTATTAAATGGAAAAGTTCCGTAGTCTTTAATAATACATGCCTGAATAATGACACTCTGCCAAAATACACACACACACACATGTATATATATATATATATATATATATAAAAAATATATATATATATATATATGCGCGTGTGTGTGTATATATATATATATATACAGTGTAACCCGGATATAAGAGAGTTGTCGGGACCGGAGAGGAATTCTCTTAGATCTGGGTTTCTCTTATATCCGGGTTTTGTCTATTTTGTTTAGGTAAGTATGGCTCTAATTTGGGACCAGAGAAAATCTCTCTTGTATCCGAGTTTCTCCTATATCCGGGTCTCTTATATCCGGGTTACACTATATATATATATATATATATACACACACACACACACACACACACAGAGTGCGATTGGTAAATTGTCCCCATTTTATATTTTTAATTTTGCACATGTGCATTTTTTGTTTTTTTATTTTGTTGACTGTACATTATAGTAGGGTCAGTTAGGAACTGTCTGTGAGAAAAAGAGCACCATGGCTCAGTTCACTCCACCAGAAATTTGGAAAAGCCATGCTGTGCTGCTTGGCATTCGTGCCGGAAGCTGTAATACGAACATTTCAGAGTGTTTGTATGTCAATCCGAGGACAGTGTAGAGGATTCGGAATTAGTTGGATGATTCTAATGGTGATTCCGTAGCGGTTTGGGGTCATCACAAGAGATGGCGACGTCATGACTCCAGTCATCTTTCCACAGACGCCTACATTACATTCCTTGAGGAGGGACTACGCCATGGGTCAAGCGGGAAGAGCCTATGTCTGGTAACAGGACTCTGTACCATGCACACAAGCAGAAGAGCACAGTCATGGCTGTTAGACAATTTCTGCAGCCGCATCACCCCTTAAAACTGGCAACCTAACTTCCCAGACTGCAATCCCCTTGATTATTATGTGTGGGGCGCAGTTGAGCGAGAGAGACCAACAAAACATTTTGTAACACCAAAGATGAACTGAAGGCAAGGGTTATGGCAGCATTCACCAACTTAAATAATGAAACCGTTTGGAAGACTTGCAAAAGTTCCCGTCGTCGTCTTGAGGCCCCGCTTGAAGCCAATGAAGATTTTATTGAATAAATTAACTCTTTTGTATTTCAAGATGTTTTGTGCAATTTTGGTAAATAGATCTGTTAAAATGAGATGTCCGTTTTACTTTCATTTTTGCGTAATTTAGACGACAATTTATCCATCGTACCCGGAATCTCGGCAATTCCTCTCTCTCTCTTACTCTTTCTATCTTTCTCTCTCTCTTACACACTCTCTATCTATCTCTCCATCTATTTTTCTCTCTCTCTACACACAAAGACAAACACAGATTACACACAAACAGACACACACACACATATGTATATATATATATATATATATATATATATATATATATATACATGTATGTATATATATATAGATATATATATATTATTCTTATTTCGGCATAACTTAGACGACAGTTTATCCATCGTACACTGCATCTCGTCAGTCTCTCTCTCTTCTCTCTCTTTCTTTCCCTCTCTGTATATATATATATATATATATATATATATATATATATATATATATATATATATATATATATATATATATATATATCAATTATGTAGTGCGTGTTCAATTTATATAACGTAAATCATTCAAACGAAAAACAAATACTGAAGCTAATTATACGGCAAGAATCACTCTCGCAAACAATATTTAATATTAAAATACAATCAACTTCGAATCCGTTAATGAATGGTATGATCCTTACCATTCATTAACGTATTCGAAGTTGATTGTATTTTATTATTAGATATTGTTTGCGAGAGTGATTCTTGCCATATAATTAGCTTCATTATTTGATTTTCGTATGAATTATTTACGTTATATATATATATATATATATATATATATATATATATATATATATATATATATATATATATATATATAATTCTCATTTCGGCGTAACTTAGACGGCAATTTATCCATCGCACACTTATATATACTCCCATTGCGAAATGGAAAAAATATCCTGCGGTCTTACATTTCGTTCTTAGAAAGAACTTATTTAAACAAAAATGGTTTTATCGAACGAATCTTCTCTCTTTCTCTCTCTCGCTTTTCCACCCTCTTTCTCTCTCTTTCCTCACACACAGTCAAACAGACGCACACATACGGACGCGTGAGTGTTGTCATGAATATCACCTCGTCATGCAAAATCGGAGAGACGAGTTCGAATCCCAGCCGACTCCATTGCATTCATCTATGTGAAAATACACTTGTGAAATGTATGAATCCATCCTTTCGTCTGTCCCTCGGTATGGGTAAAATAGTAGGGCAGGCTGAGCTCTTTAGCCTTAGTTGGCAACCAGTCTAGGAGAAGAACACCGGTTCTTTTTATACGGTTCTTCAAAAAAAAATGTGGTCTATTCTGCCACTATGATGAAACCAAATGTGGGCCCGCACATATTGAATAACATCGAAGACATTTTAGAAATTATCGGCCTATGATGCTTTTCTTTGGTTTTGGGGGGTTTGTTTTAGGTTGGTCACCCTGTATAAAGCCCAAGAACCATTCGTAGGTAGATGCTTACAGAGTAAGAGGCACATGGCTTATGCAGATATGTTTGGAAGATAACGGATGAGCCTAGACTTGAACAGGTTAAGATTGAAGTGATCGGAGAAACATCCACTTGGGAAACGGTTCGACAATGCGACGGGTCGTGGGACGAAGCTATTCGAGGGGAACTTATATCATCTCCCCAATCAAATACGAAGATAATTTTGTGGGTCACTACGGTGTGCGTGCGATGGTGGGTCTTAGTTTTGAAAGTTAGAAGTCGGGAGAAATAACGACTGTTCTTCGTCTGGACGCTTTCCATGGAAATAGCGATAGAGCAGCGAGAGGCTAGCGACGTTTAGATTGTGAGAAAATAGTTGTAGGGAGGAAAATAATTTGTCACCCACAAGGACGCGATGGCGCTTTGGGACTTTATCGGAAAAAGAAAGTGCAACTCCTTGATTGTATTCCTCAATTTACATAATATTATACGGCCTTTTCTTCAAAATTTAGTTTATCTTTATGTCATCACTGATTACGGCTCTTCATAGATGGATTTTCTTTATAATCTGTGAATTATCAGGTTTTTTTTTTAGATTTTCAGTTATTAGTTCATCTTGAACAAGGCCCAAGAGCCACTCGAAGAAAAGGGTTACAGAGTAAGAGGCATAATTTATTTGGTTAAGTTTATCTTGTTTTATGGCATATCAACCTCAAGGGTTATTTAATGCCAATGAGATATTTAGGGTAGGTTCGTATGAATAGAATATGTATTCTTTATAAGAAATCAGTTTGGTTTGGATTGTTTTGTTTTACGGCATATCAACCTTAATGGGTTATTTAATGCCGACAAGATTTTTAGGATAGGTTCGTATGAATAGAATACGTATTCTTTGTAAGAAATCAGTTTGGTTTGGATTGTTTTGTTTTACGGCTTGTCAACCTCAATTGGTTATTTAATGCTGAGAAAATTTTGAGGATAGGTTCGTATGAATAGAATATGTATTCTTTGTGAGAAATCAGTTTGGTTCGGATTGTTTTGTTTTACGGCATATCAACCTCAATGGGTTATTTAATGCCGACAAGATTTTTAGGATAGGTTCGTATGAATAGAATACGTATTCTTTGTGAGAAATCAGTTTGGTTTGGATTGTTTTGTTTTACGGCTTGTCAACCTCAATTGGTTATTTAATGCTGAGAAAATTTTGAGGATAGGTTCGTATGAATAGAATATGTATTCTTTGTGAGAAATCAGTTTGGTTCGGATTGTTTTGTTTTACGGCATATCAACCTCAATGGGTTATTTAATGCCGACAAGATTTTTAGGATAGGTTCGTATGAATAGAATACGTATTCTTTGTGAGAAAAAATCAGTTTGCTTTGGATTGTTTTGTTTTAAGGCATATCAACCTCAATGGGTTATTTAATGCCGACAAGATTTTGAGGATAGCTTCGTATAAATAGAATATGTATTCTGTGTAAGAAATCAGTTAGGTTTGGATTGTTTTGTTTTACGGCTTGTCAGCCTCAGTTGGTTATTTAATGCCGAGAAGATTTTGTGGATAGGTTCGTATGAATAGACTATGCATTCTTTGTGAGAAATCATTTTGGTTCGGATTGTTTTGTTTTACGGCATATCAATGCCTCAATGGGTTATTTCATGCCGACAAGATTTTTAGGATAGGTTCGTATGAATAGAATATGTATTAATATTTTTCAAAACTGTATTGCTGGTAATTTTAAAAAAAAAATTTTCAAAACATTATTGCTGGTATATTTACTATAAAAGATCTATTGTATTCTTTCAGAGTGCCCCCCCCCCCCAGTTTAGGCTTGGTGTAGAGTAACTATTTTCCCATAGCAGCCGTTCGTTTATCTTGATAGATAAACTTGCCGATCTTATTTAGCTTCGTATCACTTTTCGTTTTTATCGCTATTACTTTAACTTTCCACCATTAGAAAAGTAATTGTTTTGCTAAGAAAGATATGATGAATGATCCCGAACGTAAGTTTACCGAATCAGCGCACTTTCAATAAACTGTTCACATATTGATCTAATATATAGAGTTGTATATCATATCTATATTTAGATGCGCGAATAGAGAATGATATAAAGAAAATGGATTTTGGTCTGATTCTCTGGTGTTGGAAGGTATCACTACAAACCTTATTTGCAGTCAATGCTGATACGTTCAAAATGTATATGAACATTTACCAGCTTTTAGTTGTCTATCGGTATTGATATCCTGTTTAAGCTGAACACTTTATTCACTAAAAGAGCAGATAGTTCTTAGGCTTCTGTTTCATATTTAGGGCAAATCTTGTCTCAGTTTTCACCGAGTCTCTGCATAGACGTGCTTCCTGATCCAAGGATCGAACTTATTTATTCTTCTTTGGTATATTTAATAACGTTTCACTCAGGTTACTATAAATACTAAACAGCCCTGCCTAGTAAGGAAGCTCTCCATTTAGTCTCTCTTTTCGTCACTTCTTTATGCACGCATGCGCAAATGTGTACATCTAAATACCGCCATCAGGGAAAAAATCACATCGCGGGGAAAGACATAAAGAGACGCCATTATTTTGATCAAATTTAATATTTTATACAGATTTACTGTAGTTACTTTAAAACAAAATATTTCACAATGTCTCCCACTCTAGGAACGCAGAAGGCGATTTATCCAAAACAGGGATAAAATGTTCGCAGAGGAAAAATGTTCTTACTGATTTTAATCCATTAGATTTCAATCTACATTTTCAGTCAGAAAACCGCAGACTGAATACTCAGTAGAGTATTATCACTGTCTATCTCTCTCTCTCACTCTATCTATCTATCTATCTATCTATCTATCTATCTATCTATCTCTATATATATATATATATATATATATATATATATATAGTTAAGTTACGAAAAACTTGGTAATCCGTATGGGTAGTCCCAAGGAGGATGAAATCCTGAGAGCAAATGTAAATCGAGAGCGAATAATTTAAAGAAAAACAGACCACTTTAAGGCTCCATTATAATAATTTATTTCACCAGAACCATTTCAAACGATGCTAGATCATCAGACATCATTTCCAAAAGTTGAAACGAAAAATGAAATGAACATTCACACTTTTGACGGGTAGTATTAAGATTATGTAATTTAACAGAGAGGGTAGCGAGGAATGTTGTGAGAGACATGGTCGAGTTTAGAGAGGGTTTATTTTAATATTGCTTTCTATCATACTTAGTTTTGAAGAAGGAGGGACCAGACATTGACCTATTTATTCGGTTAAGGTAACGGAAGTGTTATATTGAAAGGGAAGGAGAGAAGAGAGAAAAAGAAAAAGAAAAAAGAAAGAATGGGGAAGTAAAGAGAAAGAAGCTGTAATTAGGTTTTACGGAGGAAGAAGAGAGGTGGTATATTTTTATAGTCAATGTCTGGTCCCTATAAGGAACCGTCATATAGCCTGACATGCCTTAACCGTTTCGGCCAGAGGAGCGTTCGGTTAGCAAGGTCGATTTTACTGTCTTTAACATTCCGTCCGAGGCCCGTTGGAACAGTTGCTATGACGTTTGCTTGATAACTCAACTGTCAGGGTTTCAATTCTCGGTAGTGGATGCGCACTGCTGATGAGTTCAAAGTATAGGACGAAATGGCCGTCCAGTGCTTACTACATCTTGTTCAGGTTTCTAGTGCTGTTATTTTTCTCGGGTATTTATATATAAGGGTCAGTGGTGCATTGTGGGTAGTCTATTTTGGCGGTTACTTTTACCGGAAGTCGAGATAAATAACAGCACTAGTTGCCTGCCGATTGCACTAGCATTAAACAGACTGTCGCCTCTAAGTGTTGACTTCTATGTTCACTTTTATATTTACACACGATCTATCTCTGATATTGAGCACTTTATCCCATAAATATAGCACACTTTAAGACTATATTTCTTCATATATATATATATATATATATATATATATATATATATATATATTAGGACATGTTTCGTTGTACATATTCTGCCTACTTATATTCGATAAGATTCTTTCATACTCGCCGTTAAATATTTTCATCTCATTATTGAAATACGAGATAAAATCGCCGTGTTTATACATATTTGTTTTATTACTAAGTACTTTTGACATGTACATGTCATCATCAGGGTATTTTCATAGTAAAATATATATTATAGTATCCATTATTGTCAGAGATAAATTGTTGTGTTATCTGAAAGTTAAATATCTTACAAATGGAGTAAGTAACGTCATTTCAGTGAGTGACCGCTGAAACCGCTTAAAGGTAGGTAACTAAGTATGTTTTGGAGAGGCTTTTCTACGAAATAAGTAGTTATAAGGGAAACTATTTGTGTAAACCTTGGCATTTCAACTTATCCATTATGCTCATTTCAAAATATTTTTGGACTATTCATAATTAATTTTATTAATATATATATATATATATATATATTAAGATTTTCACCCCAAGCAAGGCGGGGTGTCACTAGCACGCAAGGAGTTATACAGAGTAGGAGCAAGAGTAAAGAGACGTGATAGAGGAAAGGATAAAGAGAAGAACGGGGAATAGATCAAGGCATCTGAGGATATCGATTGACATTGCATTTAAATAGATTATAACTATCAGGGAAGCAAGTAAGTGGAAGGGAGCTCCACAGACAGGAAGTGCGAGACATGAAGCCATTGGAGTAGAAGAGACGGCTACATTTAACTGTTTCGACAGCGAAAGGGTGGGACTCAGATTCCAACCGAGTAGCACGTTTAAATTCATGCAGTTTGAGAACTAGCGAAAGTAGCTCGTTGGAACAGTTACCGTGAAAGTATTTGTAGAAAAGACAGAGGGATGAGATAGCACGTCCGTGAGAGAGTGACTGCAAAGAAGATGCCATATCAGGGCCAACCGCATTGCATATCCGTCTCTGGATTTTGTTGAGGCCTTTAAGACGAACAGTGGGGGCATCAGGCCATATATGACAGCAGTATGCCATGCAAGGGCGAATGGTTGATTTATAGATTTGAAGGATAGACTGGGACGAGAAAAACTTTCTGGCGCGGCACAGAGAACCAGATTTCAGTGAGGTAGATGAAGCTATTGATTCAATGTATTTTGGCGCTTATTTTACCGGAAGTCGTCTATTTGTTTTTTTTATTTTTTAAGGATAAATTAATTTGCTAGCTTTTATTTTTTTTTTTTTTAAATAATTAAATATATAAGATAAAAAATAAAAACACAAAAAAATAAAAATAAATAAAAAAACAAGCAATATAATTTAACCTAAATACATAAACAAATAAACGACTGACGGTAAAATAACCGCCAAAATAGACTGCCCACTATGCACACCAGTCACGTATATATAAATACCCGAGAAAAATAACAACACTCGTGTCCTGACGATTGCATCTAGCATGAAACAGACTGTCGCCTCTAAGTGTCGATTTCTATGTTCACTTTTATATATATATATATATATATATATATATATATATATATATATATATATATAATACCTATTAGCTTTTATATATATAATACCTATTAGATAGGTGTTTTTAAAGAAATACATTGCTAAATGATTACGGTCTTTACTGTATTTACTCGTTCCCCCTACTAGGACGAGATTTGACTCAAGGTCTTTTTAAAGTGGGAACCCGAGCGCGTACACCCGGGTAAGGGACAAAAATTGCCCACAGCCCCCGCAACCGATCCCTCCCTCTGGTGCAATGGGAGGGCGCGGCCTCGGGCAGCTGTTCCCCAGGGCTGGGCATACATTATAGAAATACATTGCTAAATGATTAGAAAAACTTCATTGCTCATGGTCAGTGATTAATTTAAGCCTTAATAGGACATTTTATATGTGATGCAAATGAATTGATAATGGGTATATTCCATAATGATATTGCAGAAGAATGGAAACTGGTTGCTTATAGACAGAAATTATTCGTCTTCTTTCTCTTCTTCTTCTTCAATACGCCATGCCCCTTCATGACGTTAGAGATCACGTCTCTCTACAATTTCCTTTTATTTTGTATCTCTTATTAAATCTCATTATCTCTCTTTTCGTTACCTCTCCTAAACTCTGTTCTGTCATTTAATTAGATTGTGTGCGTTCTGTGTACGTCTTGGTTAATAGGGAAGTTGTTTTGTTTAAAATATATAAAATTCTTTGTTGAAACTTGCTTAGTGTCTTTCAAATCTGTGGCCCCAATCGTTAATTCGATATGATTCTCAGAAAAATTTGACGCTATGTGACGAACGAAGAAGACCGAGAAAAAGTCTAAAGCAGAGTTGCTCAAAAAGGTGGTCAGCGGACCGGTGCCGGTACGCGAAACATCAAGTACCGGTACACGGCCAGTGTCCAAGTCATGCTAGGGAATCATTTGTAAAGATTAAGGTTGTATCATTCTTGTTTTTGTCTTAATAAACTGCTTATTTTTTATTACTTTTTATATGTTTTGATATTGAATTATGTTTGGCAAAATAAATGGAAGATAAAAAAATAGTCAGTTATTATATTCATTATATATATATATATATATATATATATATATATATATGGTGGACAATGTACGTGTGTGCGTATGTGTGTGTCTGTATGTGTGTGTGTATGTGTGTGTGTGTATGTGTACAAATGTGTTTACTAATTCTTCGTAGTGAGACAGTGTATGTATTGAGCGGGATTATACACACACATATATACACGCATGCTGACAGGAACACACGAAAATGAAAATAGAACTAAGAACACACAGGGGTCAGTAAAACATTAAAAGATAAGATACCGACAACTAATTCATCACTTCTCAAACCAACCTTAATTGTTTTATGACCCTTCGCTCAGAACACTTCACTACCATTTCAAGAAAGACATTCGGATTACCAACACAAAAACAGAGAATGTCTCATATCGAGAAAAATTTAACATTGAAAAACATAAAGGAAAAAAATTAATTATTTTTAATAATATGTGGAAATCTCCACCCTTTACCTGAAGACAGTCGCGAGACCAGAAACACGTGTTGTAAAATTATGAAAAATAAAGAATAATATTTTTTTTTTAAAATCCACATTACAACCAAAAAAGTTTGCGGTACCTCTCTTCTTATATATATATATATATATATATATATATATATATATATATATATATATATATATATATATATATATATATATATATATATATCATTTCCTGTGTAAAGTAATGTTACCACGAAATATTAAAGGTACGTGACACATTGAGAAAAAACAAATTCCAGTCCGCCATATCAGGTAGTTTAAGAAGCACTGATCTGAAATATTCGTCAAAAAAACAAAAAAACAAAAAACAAAATAAAACCAAAAATAAAACGCATCAAAGGAATTGAGAAAGTTCAAGATATTCTAGATCTGCTTGGAAATTACCCTTTCGGTCGACGAATTTTGAGAACAGCTTTCTAAATTACTCAGGCATCTTTTACTTTTATAACTAACAAGGATCTCTGGGATTTTTTTACGTTTCTCCAGGGGAAAATTGGCATTTGTCTTAACTTATTTATTCAAGAGTAATCGAGACAGGCTTGCCAAATACTCAAAGCAAATACAATGACCAAAAGAAAATAAGTAATAAGAGAAAAAGCAAATAAACCGAACATGAAATAATGAAAACAATAAAACTTGGCTTTTTTGTTTGTATCTCAATGTCAACATGACACAAAGCGGCGTCTTATAATGAAACAGGTTTTTCATTTTTATGTCTGCAATACGAATATTGGTAAAACATATTTCCTTCGGGAAGCCTTCATATTTTTAAAGCGATATTCAAGACCTGAGAGCCTCTTGAGGTAGAAGGATACATCGTAAGAGACGCAGTTTCTATCTATATTTCTGAGATGAGGTATTATGTACATTATTTACATTATTCGGACTATTGTCCTCATCTTTGTCGCCATATTTATTACAACGTTTCGGCCGTTGTACGCTCAGGCCTCCTTCAGGTGGTTGGAATGTCGAACTGAACCCTTTATTTCGCTCACTGGGGTAGACTGTATCCACTGTGCCATGTGTCCTTGAGTACACATGACACAGTGGATAAAGGCGTTGGTTAGATCCAGTGACAGGACCCAAAGAGTGTGAGTTCAATACCCGGTTAAGCCAGTGGAGAACTTTCAGAGGGAAAAAATAACAGGAGATAACTGATAACTGATATCCACTAAACATGGCACGTGGAACTAGAAGAATCTACCCCAGTGAGCGAAATAAATTCGACATTCCAACCACCTGAAAAAGGCCGGAGCGTACAACGGCCGAAACGTCGTAATAAATATGGCGACAAAGATGAGGACAATAGTCCGAATAATGTAAATAATGAGACGCAGTTTATACGGATATTTGGGGACGATAACTATTAACCATAGATAGGTTAAGGTTGTAGTGATTGGGGAAGCATCCTCTTCGGAGTCGATTGCATAGAGTAGCGGTTCGTGGGAAGAAGCTGTTGGAGTAGAATATCTCAGCAATTGAATACAAAGGGCATGAGGGCGATTCGCTACAATATGTGTGGCATGGCGGGTCTTAGTAGTGAAGATTAAAACTAGAACTAAGATGTAAGGAATGTAGTTCATCAGTAAACTTTACATGGAAACATCGATATATTAGCAAGAGCCTTGCGACCTTTCGTCTTTGAGAAAGGGGTTGTAGAGTGGAAAACAATTTGTCACCCACAAGGACGTGGAGCTGCCTTTTGGACTCTATCGAAAGTGACATGGGAAGACTGTGAATATGCAGGTAATGCGGGTGGTTCGCTACAATGTGCGTAGGATAGTGAATCCTAGCCGTGAATGATAGGTCTGGTGAAAGTAAGGCATGTGGTTCTCCTGAGCATTTTCCATGGAAGTGGCAATAAAGCAGCAAGACGCTTGCGACATCTCGTCTGTGACAGAGACAACATGAAATCCACCGCAAAATGAGGATCGGAGTGAAACCAACTTTTAAAAAAAGCAACACAAATTTAACGTATTATCAATATTTTATAAGAATTTCCTACCAGAAGCCTACATGAAATCCAAAGAAAACTGTGTCTCGAAAAAAAAACAAAAAAAAAACAATACACACTAATTCAACACATTAACAATAATTTAAATATTTTTTTTACACCAGAGGCTTACTGTAACAATATGAATCGACCTGAGATCATTTTAAATTTAAAACAACTCGATACGGAACATTTATATACGACCAATGGCTACCAGTAATTTGAGTTAACTTCAAAATACAAGAGCAATAGACTCGGACTGAGAGAAAGTGACGGATTAATGATTTTTTAGACGAAGATGAGAGGATAAAGAAAACAAGTTGTCTATAAAACTGACTATCTCGCAAAAAGGCAAACAGAAGGAACGAAGTGGGCCTTGCAGACGGACATAGACGACGGCCGCTGAACTGCACAACTTCGTCCTCGCTTACACCCCAACCCTACTCCAATCGGTTATAGAAGTGAGTTATTAGTTAAGAATATGGTTTACTAGACATGGTTTTGTGGGAAAAATTGCCTAATTTTTCAGCCAAATACGTTTGACTACATGAAACTGCACTCTGTCAACGAACCTTGTGTCTGGTCTCAGCTGCAACGCAAAGCAACACTACATAAAATCCAACGAAATGTCTGTTTCGGAATAAGCAAACTTTTTTGCAAGCAAAATGAAACGCATTATCAATGTTTTATACAGTTTTCTTACCAGCAGTCTACACGAAACCTATGAACTGGAATAAAAACATCCTTTTTTTTTTTACAAGCAGCTGTAAATCTCCTTGTTATAAAGATGTTCCTGAGATTTCTCCAGCAAATATCTTCATGATATCCGAAGTAACACCAAACAATTACTAAAGGTATTTTAAAGAAAAATTCTTTTCCACTGGAAGTTTTATTTCCTGAAATCGAGTTTAAAGAATATCTCAGAATAAAAGCAAGCACTTTCTGAAAGCATCCTTAACAGCATAACAGCTTCTTTTATCTATTATCCACAGATGTCTTCAAGGGAATGCATTTTCTTGTATGTCAGATAATTGAGTTTTTCTCATAAGTTAAATCAAATCAGAATACTCAGTTGATGTTCATTTGATATGCCGTGGGAAACCTTTCAGAAAATCTAACCTAGTCTCACCCGATGTAGGTCACCGAATATATCATTTAGCCTATAGTTTCAATAGATAGGATTCAAGATAAACCTTTCCAAAACAGAAAGAAAATGATCTGGAACTTGAATGTAAGCAGTGATGACACATATCCTGACTCCATCATAAAAACGAGGTGGGGTGGAATTAGTAAATACTAAATTAGAAAATACCATACGGTTCTGGCATCTCAGTGTAAGGATCTGGTATAATGACATTCATTGCAGATGAATGAGCTTGATTCTTCATTTAAATAAATGTAGTAGGCTATAGAAGTTAACAAATCACGGTGCATTTTGCAGATTATAGCAGATAGAAGACAGACTTGACAGACCTTACCTAACGTGTGGAACAAATTATTATCATTTCCTTTTTTTTAAAGCGGACTGCACATCGAGGCTGATGTCCATCAGCAACTTTGATTAAGAAGAGTTGATCTGTGGTGTCCCTAATATATACCGAGCTCGCCCTAAAACACGCAAGCAAATTTTATACTCGGTTTTACCTTGAGATAAACCCTTTTAAAACAGAAAAATTTCTCGGACATTCAGGCCGGTAAATGTTATTTAATACTGTTTATTATAAAAACAGAGCATTTGCTTAAATACTTGTATCTATAAAAAGAACGTTAAACATAATATATAAATGTCTTTAAATAAATTGTCGGACTATGTCCAATTCTAAAAAATATATAACGTCATTTGTTTACATTTGATACGCTAGAGCAGATATGAATAGACGAGATTCATGGAAGATTTAAGTTTAAAGATAGAAAATTCGACCTTGTTAACCAGACGCTCATATATCTATATCTATATATATATATATATATATATATATATATATATATATATATATATTATGTATATATATATATATATGTATATATATATATTATGTATATATATATATATATATTAATTTAAATAGAAAACAGACTATCTTAAGGGTTCATTGGTTATAATTTATTTCCCCAGGTGTATGATTTTTTACCTGGTTCATCAGACCGCACCTCCAAGGGTGAAAGAAATCTTTTAAATTTACAAATAGTTTTTACACACCTTTGAGGGGTAGATTTACGTGGATGTAAATAGATTAGAGAGAAGGGAATATATATATATATATATATATATATATATATATATATATATGCATGCTTAGGCAGTATATAATCAGTAAAGAATGTTTGGTTGAATAATCTGGACATTTTTCTCCATTTATTTGTATTTTAATCCCCTTGAATACACGGATCAACTTCTTAATGTTGTTATTAAATTCATTAAGAAAGCCGCTGTAATTTTTTTCTTTTATTTTCCCAAATACTTTCAATCTCAGGGGTTAATTGCTAAAACGAAAAATTAATGTAAGTGTTTCACTTCAATATACGTGGCAGGGTTGGTCTTTAGCAGTGACGGTTAGAACTACTGGAACTAAGGAATGTAGTTTTTCTGGGCACTTTCCGTGGAAATAGCGATAGAGCAACGATAGGCTTACGACGTCTCATCCGTGAGAAAGTGGTTGTAGCGTGGAAAATAATACGTCACCTTAAACACTATCGAGAGAGGGAAGTGAAGACTGACAGCTTCGGCCCTTATATGGCAGTTCCGGCCCATTTATGGCAGCAGGGCTACAGTTTCGGCCTGAACTAGCTCTTATAAAGGTGGAGGATATCACGTTGAGTAAGCTACTTGATGAGGCAGTACAGAGAATTGACCCTTTTCCTTGCATCTTTAGCGATTGACTCCTATGTATGCGTTTCACTTGGGGTCTTGGTTGAAATTAGGTCCGAATAGGCGCTCGGACAACAGGGACTTCGTAATATATGTAGTATGTTTCGTTATTTTAGCGCTGATCTCCGCCCAGAAATTTGGTTTGAATATACTTCCAAGAAGGCTTGTCAGTTCTGTCAATTATTCCACATTTTTTGTTAATTATTTGAGATTCCTTGACTTCCGATGTTAACAGTACCGGAGTTTACTTTCAAGCTGTCTGTGATTATATATTCCAGGAAAATGCTAATGATTATACCATAGAAACTTGACAGACATCAACTGACGTGTGGTAACATTTTTTATACATTTTTGTTTCACTGGCTACGGTAGAATTATCATTTGACAAAACACACGCGGTAGAACACATTGCTGGAACGCAGTATGCTATACACGCTAAGAAATGTTTGCATCGAATTTAATGTCCATCAGGAAACTTGACGTGAGAAGGGTTGATCTGTAGCGTTCCTTATATATTCCGAGGTTACACTAAGATACAAAATGAAATCTTATGCGTGGTTTCACCTCAGAATTTCGATAGAGCCAGGTGCTTCAAGAATTAACACAGGTGACCTCAAAGTCACCAAGTGAATAAATCATCTTCGATGAAATGACGGTGGATGCACTAACATATACAAGCTGAACTTAGCGTACACACATAGGATATTATATATAGGATAATATAGGATATACACACACAAGAGCCGGAGAAGTGAGAATCCCTCGCAAGAAGATCGAAGTTTCGAAGAAATACCTGCAACCAAATACCCTCGATTTAGCCGAAGTGAAATTGAAAGATTTCCGGAGTAAATAAATAACTATATTACGCGTGTCAAACTTCTCTGAGAGAAATACAGCCAACATTGACAAGGCATCTGCCACGCATATATCATTGTTTAGCAACCTATCAACACCTTATTTAATGCCGGAATTTAATTTTCTCATGAGCATTAATAATTTATTTTACAAAAATATATTGCTGGTAATATGTTCTATTTCAAGAATATATCGCTGGTATTTTTATAATAAAGATCTATTTATGAAATGGACAAAGTCCGACAATTATTTTAAGACATTTTTTTTATGTTTATACGTTCTATTTATCGATACAAATATTTAAGTAAATACTCTGTTTATAATAAACAGTATTAACATCATTTACCGGCCTGAATGTCCGATAAATTTTCATAGAAAATATGCGTCCTCCGACAGGAATCAAATCTGTATCCTATACGGAACCGTCACATAACCTGACGTACCTTAACCGTTTCGGCCACAGAGGACCGTTCGGTTAGCAAGGTCGATTTTACTATCTTTAAACTTTAATCTTCCATGATTCTCTCACGTACATTCATATCTGCTCAAAGCGTATCAAATGACGTCACACATTATGAAATGGACAAAGTCCGACAATTATTTTAAGACATTTTTTCATGTTTAACATTCTCTCTACAGATACAAGTATTTAAGTAAATGCACTGTTTATAATAAACAGTATTAACGACATTTACCGACCTGAATGTCCGAAAAATTTTCAAAGAAAATATGCGTCCTCCGACAGGAATCGAACCTGTATCCTATACGGAACCGTCATATAGCCTGACGTGCTTTTACCGATTGAGCCACAGAGGAGATTTTCGGTTAGTAAGGTCGATTTTACTCTTTTTAAACTAACAATTCTCCATGATTTTCTCTCGTACATGCTCGATGCGTATCCGAATGTAAACAACAAAAAAAGAACTCTAAAAATAACGTATAAACATAAAAAAATATCTTAAAATAATTGTCGGACTTTCTCCATTTCATAATGTGTGACGTCATTTGTTTACATTTGTATACGCTTTGAGAAAATCATGGAGAATTGTAGTTTAAAAACAGTAAAATGGACCTTGCTAACTGAAACGCTCCTCTGTGGCTCAATCGGTAAAAGCACGTCAGGCTATATGACGGTTGCGTATAAGATACATGTTCGATTCCTGTCGGAGGATGCATATTTTCTATGACAATTTCTCGGTCATTCAGGCCGGTAAATGTCCTTAACAGAACATTTTAATTAAATATTCGTATCTATAAGAAGAACATATAAACATAAAAAATATATAAATAGATATATTTTTACAATTTCACAGTGTTTTGACTCCTATTTGGAGGCTCATAATTTACCCATAGCTGGGACCCTAACAGGTGCTACCACACCGAATTATGGTGGACCTGAGAACAACAGCAATTAAAAGGTAGTTCCACACTACTCAGATGCTCCCGATCAGAAGCTGTGGTACTGGATGTAGTTTATTGTCATAACCAGGACAAACGCTTATACCGAATTCTGAGTGTCACATGAAGCATCATAGATGAACAAAGTTTCGACCTTAGCATCGTTCGATATTATTATATTTGTATCATGTTTGTGCAAATTTATTTTACTCTAAAACGTGCGTAAAAGAAAGACAAAATTCCAAAGAGAATTAAAACCAGGAAAAATATTAGCAAAGCAAAAATAAATGAAACATCTCGGCTCTTTTCTGTATTGTCGGTGATTTTTTAAATTTTTGCTTGAACATGTAAAAACAGGCAATAATTTTTTTAAAGTGGTCAGCTTTTTTTTTTTTTTACTAAAATGAATACAACGGGCAAGATTTGTATTTCAGTCATAATGGTATTGGTCATAAATTGACGCTTCTCCGATCAAGGAGACGTTCTTTCTCGATGCACACATACGATTACACGTACGCACACGGAAAATTAGAGAATTGATGTAGTGAAGCTATTTAGGGTCACTGCCTCGTAATGGACTTCCACGCGCTGTTGAACAAGATGGACGACAACAAAAAGTTGAATGCATGAAAAATAATAGTCATTACGCATGCGTACACGCAAACAGGCAAAACATTTATGAGTGTTCGCTGTAATTTCTACATTAACTCATTTGAAATCTAATTTTTGATTTAGTGAAACAATAAACATAACAGAATGGAAAACAAAAATCGAAAAATGCATTTGAAATTGGAAAAGCATCGTACAATAATTAAAAGAGGAATTAATAGAATAGAAAGATTTTTTGAAATATTTTATATGGCAATTATTTCCAAAGTGTTTGAAGTGCGATTCACAATCTCAAAAGTGGAATGAACATTTTGAGCTACCAAGTAACAGTCTCTTTTTCCCCATATATATATATATATATATATATATATATATATATATATATATATATAGTTGTATATTTAGGCAGCAATCCTTCTTTTATGCAAGTTTCATTAAAAACGACAGACAAGGTACTACGGTTAAGTTTTTTATTTAATTTTTCTTGTGTACGAACATGAGCTTTCTTTGCTGGACAAAGGGTGTGTAAGAACTGTCCAAATGTTTTATTTTCCGAGCGCTTTCGGCTATACCTTTAGCCATTATCAAGGTTGATTTGATTTTTCAGCTTAATTGAGTGTGTGCATTATGTATATGTCTTAGTGTGTAGTAGTGGTGTTTTAATTTCCAAATACGTTTAGCACTTTGTGGCTTTGTTCCTAGTTAATATTGTCATGGGTATGTTTTTTCTTTTTTATTATTAAAGCCTCCATTATTTTCCGAAAGCGCTCGGAATTTCTGTCCGAATTTTGAATAAAGAAAACAAGTGACCAAATGTTACATTTACTTACAGATTCAATCAACAATGTATTTTCCCTGATTATCTATGACTTCCTTCCATCTATTAACAAGCATACTAATTCCATTACTGTAAAATACTTTTGGCTTTGATTCGAAGAACTCACAAATGTCAGTTTTAACCTCTTCCTGTCTTACAAAAGCTGTTTCTTCCAAATGATTCTGTAAGCTACGAAATGGTAGTCTGAAGGAGCAAGGTCGGGAGAATAAGGTGGATGAGGAATTTTCTCCCAACCAAGTTCTTCGATCTTTTGTAACGTGATTCTTGCTGTGTGTGGTCGCGCATTGTCCTGATGAAACATCACCCGTTTTCGATTCACTAGAGCAGGTCTTTTTTTCCTCAAAGCTTGGTTCAAACGCTCTAATTGCTGACAGTATATTTGAGCATTAATTGTTGCATTAGGTGGTAAGAATTCTAAGTGGATTATTCCTTGGCAATCCCACCAGATTGAAAGAAGAACCTTTTGCCCATGAAGTTCCCTTCTCGGCTGTGACTGGGGTCCTTCCCCTTTACCAAGCTACTGTCTACAACGCTTAACATTTCGATAAAAGATCCATTTTTCGTCGCCAGTCACAAGTCTATCCAAAAAAGGTGAAACAAGTTGGCGAGAATGGAGAGAAGAGCAGATGTCAACTCGGGATTTGAGGTTGTTTTCAGACAATTCATGAGGCACCCATTTTCCAAGTTTAGGAACTTTTCCAAGTTGTTGAAGATGACGATGAACAGTTGTATGGTTTGAACTGAGAACCACTGCCAATTCCTCAACTGATAAAGCAAGATTTTCTTCAAGGGCTGCTTCAAGAAGCTTTTCATCAAACTCAACTGGACGTCCGGTAGGATCGTCATCTTCAAGGGTGAAATCTCCATCTGAATTTTGCAAACCATCTTCTGCAAGTTCTTTCATTCACACATTCCTCTCCATAAACTGAGTGAATGTTACTAGCCGCTTCGGCTACTGAATTTTCTTTTCTTGAACTCATAAAGTATTATGTGCCTCAAATGATTCTTGGGTACTTCCATGTTAGCAGGGTTTTAATCAAACAAAATTTAATTTTATTGTTGTCTGAAATAAAATTTGATCAGTTTAAATGCATCTAAACATAAAAATAATGTTCAGCTCCATTAGACATTATAAAATACTCTTTAAATTTCGTTCATTTTAACAAAGAGTTAAAATTCGGAGAGAACTTATGGGATGACCTAATATATGAAATTGGCTATATTATATTATATATTATGTACCCAAAATACAATCTCTGGTATTCACAATCCAGTAAAGGTATATTCAAGTGGTTTGAGTCACTTGAAAGAAAAGTAACTGAGGCTTTACCACGGAACCGTACATACCTATTCATCGCTAAGTATACTGGGAAAATGGTCCGTTTCCTTGTAACGATCCAGTTGGCATATAAATCCTACTATCCTCTATCTTTACAAAAGTCAGTTCAGGAGTAATGCCATATATGGACAGAACATATAGTCCAAAAGCGTCCCCGCTTCCTTGTGAGTGATGGATTTTTCTCTCGCTGCTCTATCTGTACGTTATTTGTACTCTGAATGAACATCTTATTTAAAATTTAATCATTGAAACGTTAATCTATATGATACGAAAAGTCTGTGATTGTGTGCGTGCTTATGTGCTGAGTCCGTCCAGCGCATAATGATAGTTTTCTAATTAAAATATTTTAAAGTTAAAGACAGCCACAAAGAGATCCCGCTTTGCCGTTTAATCCAGTAGATTAATTATTTAAACAAACAATATTTTAAATATTAAAAAGATACTTTTTGGCATATTTAAAAGAAAGAACTATTTCCTGAAACCACGTGTAAATATGAGGGATGTTATAATGATCCTCTATGTGCCGTGTCCCTTCAGAGCGTTGGCGACAATGGCTCGCCACAATGTCCTGTACTTTGCAGCTCTTAATAAATTTAGTCTTTTTGTAATCGCTACTAAACCTTGTTTCGGTACCCTTTCAATCAAGGTCGCTAGGGGTAGGCTATGCGTTGTTTTTCTCTCGCTAGAGGGTGTAAATTTTCTTTTGAGGGTCCCTGTAAAAAAGGAAGAAATGTATGTGGGTGAACTTACACTGTTGTTGTTTGAAAGAGTGGACCAGGTGTCGTTTGTAAACCAAGCGTGTGTAGGAGCATAAAGACTCGTGTCTTACCTCGGGACGGTATGGTATGAAAGAGGCCTAGCCTCTTGCAATTCGCATTGCGCATGCTCAGTTTTTTTTTAATATATATATATGTCCGAAAGCCGACGAGGAGTTTCTACTAATATGGTTTTAAAAGCATGCGCGCCGAGCGAAACCAGGTGTTGCCTATGCTAAAATAGAAACTGTGTGGTAAGAAAATGATAACAAGAATACCTAAAACCTTACATTTGGTCAATTACTCTTATTAAATACGAGTAATTGGTCAACAAAAACGTCACTGGATAAATGAACTGGACACGGGGTGAGTAACAGTAGTTGGTGTTCGATAAAGCGAAATCCGCAGACCACAGCAACAATCGATTTCTACATGGCATAACAAGTTCTTCGTGTACAAATTAAAAAAAAAGTATTTCAATACTTATATACTGTTTCTAATTAAGGCAAAAAAAATTTAAGCTACCTAATAAAAAATACCTAATCGAACGACTGACAACATACAGAACGACAGAAAATTCACCAACCCCAAATTAATTATCGACAAATTAAAAATATCGCGTAAATTACAGCGTATAAATCGACATGATGTATAAGTCGACCTCAACACTTTTAAGCTCGAAACTCTGCGTTAGAACTATCTTTATCGTATAGGTCGAACACCCAACCATACGGTAGGCTTCTAGCAGCCGGACATTTAGGCCTGTCGGTAAATGAAGTTAAGCTAATAGTGTACAATAACCTGCGTTAAAACTAGATGTGGTCGTATCACTTAGCTGTATATTGAGACACTAACCGTAATATCTTTCTATATGCGTGTTATATAGCAATCGACGTACAACACACGTTGGTGGATATACCGCATACTGTATCGGTATAACTTAGTGAACATTTAAAATTCGTCAGGTCTACTGATAAACACATTAAAGTCAACGCCAACACCAAATATGAATACCTAGTTGTCTGAATGGCCGCCTCAGTTAAACGGCGCTTCAGTCAGTGGTTACAATTAGTGTATCAGTGGTTGGATGCGCTTAGTGCGTAACATTAATAGTAAATTCGTGCTACTATTTTATCAGTGAGATATATATGTGACAGATGGTAAGCGATGTACAGTAATTCTTATTAGTGCTGTCGCACTTGTTTAGGACGCGCTGGTTAAAGGTTTGCGTTAAGCTAAAAATAATTTTTGGCATATTAAAAAAATATTTTTAAGTTAATGTGATTTGAAGCTCAAGTTTATCACGGAAGTTCTATTCCTGTTAAATGCTGTGAACATTCAGTAAAACGTTAAACCCGAACTTGTAAACGAGACCAATGATGAGACGAACGAATTGAAATATTTAACAGAATGATAATAAAATTAACTTTCATTTCAATAGAATTTTGAAAACAACTTCAATGTTTTTGTAAACTGTAAATGTTCTTTTTGTTATCTCTCCTAAACCTTTTTCCGCGCATGCTCAGTTTCTTTTTTTTTTATCTATGTCCGAAAGCCAACGAGGGGTTTCTACTGAGTCAGTTATGCGCCATGCGTGATGCACGCTTAGGCGATCATGTATCTTTCGATACATGACTGACGATGTAGATTTTTTCCCTCAGTAGGTTGCCATTTCTTTCTGTGGTAGACCAATTGCCATCCAAGTCTATAGAACCCAGCCTGTCCTGTTATTTACCCATAGCTGTGTGGTGAGAAGAAACGGATTCATACCTTTCTCCAGGGTATTAGTACGTAAGTGACTTTCACTCAGTTATGTGTCATGCATGATAAACGCTTATGCGATCATGTATCTTTCGATACATGACTGAGGAGGAAGATTTTTTTCTCGGAGTAGGTTGCTATTTCTTTCTTTGGTAAATCAGTTGAGATTACAAGGCTATAGAACCTGGTCAATCTTGCTATTTACCCATAGTTGGGGGGAGGAGAAGATGAGGATTCATACTTTCCCAAGGGTATTAGCACGTAAGTGACTTTCAGTCAGTTATGTGCCATGCGTGTTACACGCTTAGGCGATCATGTATCTATCGATACATGACTGACGGGGCAGATTTTTCTTCCCGTTTTAGTCAGTTATGTGCCATGCGTGTTACACGCTTAGGCGATCATGTATCTATCGATACATGACTGACGAGGCAGATTTTTCTTCCCGTTTTAAGTTGCCATTTCTTTCTGCGTAGAGCAATTGCCATCCATAGCTATCCACAGCTATCCACAGCTATAGAACCCAGTCTGTCCTGTTATTTAGCTATAGGTTTGGAGAGAAGAAAACGATTCATACCTTTCCCAAGGGTATTATCACATTAGTGAATATAATGTATTCGACTGGAATTCGAACTCAGCTCTATCGATTACTCCACATTGCCTCCCTTGTACTCCACAGTGCCTCCACTGAGTTTCTACTAATAGGGTCTTAAAAGCATGAGCGCTTAGCGAAACCAGTTGTAGCATATGCTAAAATAGAAAATCATCTGTTTAGGAACTACATCATTTTTACTGATAAACATATTAAAGTCAACATCAACACCAAATGTGAATACCTATCTGAATGGCCGCCTGAGTTAATGAGTTACAATTAGTGTATCAGCGGTTGGACGCGATATGTGCGTAGCTTTAATAGAATATTGAATTTGTTTTACTATTTTATCAGTGGGATATATTTGCGGTAGTTGGTAAGCGGTAATTGTTAGTAGTGCTGTCCCACTTGTTTAGGGACTCCTTGGTAAAGGTTTGCATTTTATAACTGCCCGTTGGCCCCTCATTTTCTAAAGTTTTTTCTTTTTTTTTAAAAGTCGACGTCTTAACGGAAATAGTTTAATCACACGGCTTTACCAGTGATATTAATAAGAGTCTGCGAAGAAGAACAGCGAAGAAGAAAAATAATAATAGTCGGTTAAAGAAAAAAAAAAGGACATTTTTTTCGTCAGATTTGTAAAAGTATACAGTTTCTTCATGAGGTTTCTTAATCGATAACCTTACTTCGTTAGGTTTATTAAGAACAGTGATTCGTCAGAATAATTAATTAATACATTTTTTGTCAGATTTCAAAAGTAATAATATTGCTTTATCATAATTATTAATTTATAAAATTAAGATTTATTAAAATTCATTAAAATTAAGATTTATTAAAATTCATTAAAATTAAGATTTATTAAAATTCATTAAAATTAAGATTTATTAAAATTCATTAAAATTAAGATTTATTGAAATGCATTAAAATTAAGATTTATTAAAATTAAGATTTATTAAAATTAATATTTGTAAGCATATACAGTTTCTTCATGAGGCTTCTTAGTCGATAACGTTACTTCGTCAGGTTTATTAATAATATTGATTCGTCAGAATAATTAATAGATTTTTGTCAGGTTTCTAAATTAATAATGTTGCTTAGCCATAATTATGAATTTATAAAATGAAGATGTTTTAAAATTAAGATTTATTAAAATTAATATTTGTAAAAATATACAGTTTCTTCATCTGATTTCTTAATCGATAACCTTACTTCGTCAGGTTTATTAATAACATTGATGTCGTTTTTTTCATTGGGTTTATTTATTAACTAACATTGGAAAAGTAGCATATTCTGATCTTAGTAGAAATCGAAGCTAATAATTATTATTAATTAATATATATTCATGAAGTTGTTAATAAAATTGCTTCGTCAGAATGATTAATTAATACAATTTCTATCCAGGATTATTAATAACTAATAATTCTACTGAAATATTAATTAAAAGAATTCTATTTCAATTTTTTTTTAAATTATTAACGTTGCTCCGTCAAATTTATTTATTAATAAATTTTACTTTTTACGTATTTTAATAAGGTTATCAAGTTGGATTCATTAAATAAATAATTATTTTCATCAGGCTTGTTAAATAATGCCGTATCTTCGTTAGATTTATTAAGCCTGGACCTAAAAGTTTTGAAAGAAGATCTTGTGATTCAACTCTTTCATTATTTATATTCTTCATGAAGATAAATCTCTTGGAAATAATAAAAATTAGACAAATGCTGAAGGAATTTATATCTCGCGGGTATTGATACAACTACAAACTGTAGTGAGCAATGTATCTATCCAATGAGAGAAAAAAAGGAGATACACCTTGTGTGGACCTAAAATGAATAGAAAAACACAAAGTACCTGACACATTTGTCAAAAACATGTCTGTCGAAGGCATTTGAAAGTATTCGGTGCAAAATGCATCGATGAATAGTAATTTCTTTTTTAAAATGTAATTTGAATTAAGTTTATAATTTCAAACTAATTGCAAAGATGTATTGTAATTTTTCTGTTTCAGTGAATAAATCTTGATTAATATTATTATTTCTTTGTCCATCTAAAATTATATACAACTAATACTAAATAATCCCAAAATGGACAAATGCTGAAAGAAGTTGGGCCTCGCAGGTATTGATACAACTACAAAATCTAGTGAGCAAATCATTAACCAGGAACTATCCAATGAGAGAAAAAAAGTAGATGCATCTTGTGTTGTCCTAAAATGGATAAAAAACCGCTGTCATATTTTCCAAAACATGGAAAGCCATTTCAATGTATTCTTTGCAAAATGCAATGATAAATAGCAATTTTTAAAAAAATATGATTTAAGTTTAAAATTTCAAACTTAATACGAAGATGTATTGTGAATTTTCTGTGTCAGTGAATAACTTTTGATTTTAAAGTGTTTTTTCTTTGCCCATATTATACATACATACTATTTAAAAAATGCAAAACGTTTGAATAGTCTAATAAAAATAGAAATGAGTCCATTGGACTCAGGTGGTATTTAATGTAAGTCAAATTTCTTGGTAGACAGAGGGTTAATAAGATTACTTCAATCGATTTTTTAGTGAATAATACAAGTTTATCAATTAGTAAAATCATTTCTTTTGTCTTTCTTCTTATGTGCCGTGTCCTTTCAGAACGTAGGCGATCATGGTTCCCCTGTTCCCTCTACTCCTCGTGGCTCTCAATAAGTTTCATGACTCTGCCATCCACCTGCTTAAGCCCGCCAGGTATATCATGCGTTGCTTTCCCTTATCTCTCTTTCCCCTCTATTCAAACTGAGAGTATCAGATTCTCCAGACCCTCCTTTCTCGTTACGTGCCCCAGAAATTTCAGCTGCCTCTTCCTTATGTTAAGTATGAGCTTGCTCCTAATTTGTATCCTCTCTACAACCTTATCGTTGCTCACGCGCTCGCTCCATGATATTCTCAGCATCCTTCTGTAGAGCCACATCTCCGCCGCCTCGAGTCTCTTTTTCATCTTTGAGGAGACCGTTCTACATTATCTGCCGTATTGGAGAACAGATGTCACGTAGCAGCTCAGAACTCTTTTCTTCGTCACCAAAGAAATCCTCCTATCCCGAGGTACTCTGCCCAGATTTTGGTCATCCCAATCCATCTTCGGATCTCAGCGTCGCACCTACCGTCCTCCGTCACAACACTTCCCAGATATTTAAACTTCCGCGTATGCTTGATTTTAGTTTCCCCGATAAGCAAATCGCATTTCGGGCTCATCCTCTTACTGATGACCATGCATTCTGTCTTCTTGTAGTCTATGTTTAGTCCCTTCTTCTTGCTCTCCCTCGCTACCTTCTGCAAGAGGTTTTGTAGTTTCTTTTCCGTGTCTGCTATCAGTACTGTGTCATCTGCGTATCTTATATTATTAAGTAGATAGCATTTTGGGCTCATCCTTTTACTGATGACCATGCATTCTGTTTTCTTGTAGTTTATGTTTAGTTCATTCTTCTTGCTCTCCCTCGCTACCTTCTGCAGGAGGTTTTGTAGTTTCTTTTCCGTGTCTGCTATCAGTACTGTGTCGTCTGCGTATCTTATGTTGGTAAGATTGTCGCCGCCAATGCTGAACCCCGATAGGATCTCCAATTTGTTAATTAATATAATGCCTTAATCAGTTTCTTTTAATTAGTATTATTGTTACGCCAGTTTTATCTCATTAATACATTTTTTTCATAAGGTTTATTTATTAACTAACATAGGAAAAGTAGCACATTCTCATGTTAGTAGAAATGGAAGCTTATAAATGTTGAAAAGAGTTTTATCTTTTGAAGTCACGTAAAAATAAAATAAGTACCATTTTCACATAATACCAAATATCTACTTTTCTTTTTGCTTCATGTGTCAAAGAATATCTATATTTCCCAGGTGGAATTTGACATTTGTAATTACAACCTAAAAGATATTGTTGCGTTTTCTCTTTTATCGAACGTTGGCACGATTTTTTTTTTCTAGTAATATTTCATTTATTATTTTTTAAAAGAAAACGTTATGAAGAAAAAAATAAAACCCCCAAAAAACATTGAAAGTAATATTAATGTAGAATAAAAAAAAGTATTCTTCTCAAATCCATAGGGGGAAATCAATTTAGAAACAAATGTACTAACATACTAAGTTACACAGTCTCTTCAAAATATATCCATACTTTTGGTATCCGACATCTCATTAACTATTTATCAATTCTTTTTTCAGCTGCAACCAGTTGGTTAGTTAAAAAAAAAAGTCTTTCAATGTGCTACTGGAAGCATTGGAAAAGAAACGGAAGTGGTGAGACACGTTGGAAATATTTTTTCAACTCTAGCTATGCACAAAACAGTAGGGTAGATTGATCTCTCTAGCCTTGACTGGAAACTATTGCAGGAGAAGGACTACACCCGAATTCTAAAACATAGGGGAGAGAAAGAGAAACCACTTAGCTACCTTTGCCATGAAACCATTTCAATTCTCAGGACATGGTCGACTTAAAGTACATGGCATTAATAAGAGAAACGTAAGACTGGAGCAGAAACGACATAAGCTAGAGTCGATTTCTAGTAGCAATAACACGAGAAATATGTTCAAGGCCACAGGGAGCATGAATATTTTGATTAAGCCATCACATTAAGATGAAGGAGTAACAAGAGAAGGATACTTAAAATTTAATGGTCTGAGCCCTTGCGCAACACGGAGTTTTAGAAACATTGGAAACGAAGAGGGCATTATACGCCCTTGTGCAAATTAATTGAAACAACCGCTTTAGTTTCCTTTCTTTCACCCTACGGTCAGTTTTAGACCCACTTGAGTGACAGTGTGTAATCGATTTCTATTTTTTCCTTAGATTAGGTCATTTGCAGTGGTGTGCAGTAATATGAATCTATTTTCGGGGTGTATGATGAAATTTGTCGGGTCTAAAAAGATATTGTGTCATACATGATTGCATCAGATTTTCATCACGCCCAGACACTATTGTCTCGACTGTCGAGTAGTTGTCCTACGGTCATTGTCTGCAATGGACGTTACTCCAAAGAAGCATACGGAAGTTGTAAATGCTGCATTAACACACTAGAAAGCCTTTCCAGTTAGCAAATCAAAGTATTATAGATTCTCCCGGAAACTCTGCTGATTTAAATCCAATCCAGAATCTGTGGTCAATCTGCAAGGAACGACTTCGTGGAATGGACATACGAAATACTGACATGTGCACTAGGTCATGTCTCATTGGAAAAATACGAAATAAATGTAAACAGTAACGGAAATATACGTTTTGTTTCAATTAATTTGCACAAGGGTGTACATAGCACCAGACAGAGGCAGTTGAAACTTCTCCAGCATATAATGAGGAAAGAAGGTTTGGAAGATATGACACTGAGAAGACAGATTGAAGGCCAGAGGAAAACAGCGCATAACATGCCTAACGACGTTGGGTAGATAGTTGTCTGAAAAAGGTTACGAAAGAGAGAAAAAGACAAAATTTGCTAAAGACTACTTTGGATAGGAAATCGTGGAGAGCCATGGTCGCCCACATCCTGAAGAAGAAGAAGAAAAAGAGTAATGCTCGTGATTATAGTGTCGGGATGAGAATAATGTGAACTAAAAATTCGGTCTCGGCATTAATGAATAACAGTGTTAATATCTCGCTTCAGACATAAAACTGGCGTATGGAGATTTGTAGATGAAGACTGCCAAACTGGAAGAAACACATCCTCAATACTATTAAAATTGTGCTTGCCATTCCCGTCATTAGTTTGCAAGACAGTTATACACGTTTTGATCGCGTGGAAAAAAGGGAAACGACACTACTTGGTTTCACTGAAAAAATGAAAGAAAGAAAGAAATGGGTGAGAGAGATGGAGACAGAGAGAATCAAATTAATCTGATAAGAAAAGATGCTAAACATTAATCTCAGCCAAAAGACCGAGAAGTGATTGCATTTTCTTGCTGTTCCACACTGACAGGATGTGATACAAGGTCATTTTAAATGTAGGAAGTACAAGCTTTTGAAACCTGCCTAAACAAATCGCTTTCTATCAGTTCTAATCTTCATCTTGAGCTGATGCTTAAAAAGTTCAATCAGATACTGATGACAATAGTGTTCGTTTAGTACGATTCCTTCCATTTACGTCATTCAACCCGCCATTCTTGACACAGCAAACAGCGTGAAAAATACGAATCGTTTCGCCCCAGAACACAGGAACAACACATTGTTGTACACTTACGTTAGATCGATGGGCATCCGAGAACCCAAGCGCAAGCAGGAACAATTGTCACGGTTAATCTTGGACGCCGTAACCTTCTCGTACCGTTCAAGAGCTTTCTGCACCATCTCGATATCGCTACAGCGCGACTCGAAAATGGATACGTGATCGGCGTATACAGAATCCAGGGAGACGGATTCCTCATAGCCAGTGCAGGATGGGGCCCCAGTGTCAGAGGAGAAAGTGGGGGCGACAACGGACAACCGACCGTGACAGCGTCAAGACGCGCCCGAACGCTTTCCGTTCACCTGTACTACAGCACTAGCGGAGCGATACACCAGGGTAATTCCATTTACAGAAATCGGGTTTGAATCCGGCTCCATGCAAGACAGCTGCCAGTTGCCGATGATCGACATTGTCGAACGCATTAAACTGATCCAAATTGAACATCAGAGTCACTTCGCCTTCTTCTACGACCTCTACGATCGTCCGGATCAGATTAAGGTTTCGCTGAATTGTTTGGCTTTTCCCGGCGCAAATCCTCACCGGTTCCCACAGAATCTCATCAACTACAAAGGTACCACCAGGATCTTGGCCCAAACCTTTAACTCTGTGTTTAGCAGAGTTATTGACCTGTAATTGTCTAATTCCCTCCCACCATGATTGGCATTCCTTAACATCGTGATCACAACACTGGTGATCCTACTGGGGACGGATCCCTGACAAAACCATTTGTTGAAAACTACTGAAGGAACTTAAGCGACATTCTTAAATACAAAACGTAGGATAGATCATTAAGTCCCGGATACCTGACTCTGCAGTCCCTCTTCTTCCACCCGTAAACGCACCCTCACAACTGGCCGCTTCAGTCGACGAGAACCGACGAAAGTCAGGTAAATTGCTATGAAACTCAATAGTATCCTTTAATGCCTTTACATTTTGGCATTTTCCGAGGCGACTCGTTAGCTATATTCCGTGGTGAAGGGAACCTCGAGGTGGTGTAATGGTTAGCTGAAGGACACAAGTTGTATGGAGACATACAAAGAAAAAAAAACAGATTTATAAACAAATAAAAATTGGAAATATAGTGAGAGAAACACGAGTGACGTCAGCGAACGAATCCGTCCCTATGGAAACTAAACAACAAAGAAAAGAATGGAAAGCAGAAGAAATTCTAGATCATCATCATCATCATCATCATCATCATCATCATCATCATCATCATCATCATCATCCCTTTGCGATCGTAGGAGGCATCGGAATGCAGAAGCCATATTGAATCTCCTGCACAGCGGTCTTTGAATGGCAGTAGTCAGCAATTCTGGTATAACCATGCCTGTCCGTTGTTTGACATTGTCCAACCGGTTTTTGTGTTGGCGCCCTCCCCTGTTGCAGTTTTTGGGTACCTCGGTGTACTAGTGAGCCAGCCAAAATGAGCTGACTCATTTTATAGTTCACCAATAGAAATGTAAACCAATCAGATGGCTCAAAATATTCAATTAGACGTGTATAAAGGCGGCCATGTTTTTTTCCGGAATATTCACTGCCAGCCTTTGATATCGAAGACTGAAGTATTACGGAACAGCTGCTGGTGGTATTGGCGATATAGTGAGATTCAGTAGAGTATCTGACTCGTGAGTGTTAATCTTTAACGTTGTTTCATTGAACAGATTACGTACTGCGCTGGATTCTATATTCATAGACTATGGTGAACATGGTCAACATCTCCTACGTCCACCTTCAACTGTGCCTCTTTACATAATGGTCTTGCACAGGCTGCCGTGCATTCTAATGTCTCCAAACCACGGCATTTTTATCCGTTTGACAGTGGCGAGAAGAGGTTCCTGCAGGCTCACAAAACATTCAACACTTTTCTGCAGAAACCCATTGGTTTTATATTCACAATAATTCATCTTGTCTCGCTAGAAAAACTACGACCGAGTAGTGAGTTCGATCATCACTGGGTGCCCCTTAAATTTCTGCCTTGTGCCACATCTAAGCTACGCTTGGAAAATCACTATATTCTGTGGTGAAAGACTTAATGTTAACCATAAAATTCTCTCACCACTTATTTTTATTCACAACTACTGACCCCTACTAATTCCAGCTATACTAATCTAGTCAGCTGTAACCGTAAGTCCTCTCTATCCAGAAAGGATCATTGACCTTCCTTGCCCAGCCCTTCTAGGCCTAGTGACTAACGCCATCCGTGCACAAACCAGTTTGTGGTCCGAATAGACTAGCCAATGTATCGTGGGACAATCTAGCAAGTCTAGCTCGACTCTTCTCACTAACATTGTATCCAGGTATATATTCGGACCACTGTCATCGTCTTTGTTGTTTTTTCACAACGTTTCGGTTGTTGTGATCTCCGGCCTTCAAAAGTTGTATATACATCTGGAAAACCTACAGGGAATTCCGAACTGAGTCCTTTATTTAATCGACGGGGTAGACTGTTCTCAGAATTTCCAGATCGACATACACCTGAGGATGGCCGGAGGGAACAACAGTCGAAACGTTGTGATAGCAATAACAAAGATGAGGAAAATAATCGAAATATCATTAGCGTAACTAATGATAATTCCCGATCGCAGAAATTGAAACCAAAGTTAATAAGAGAAAACGGCCTTCCTCAGGTCGATATACACCTGAGGAAGGCCGGGTGAACAACGGTCGAAACGTTGTGATAGCAATAACAAAGATGAGGAAAATAATCGAAATATAATTAGCGTAACTAATGATAATTCCCGATCGCAGAAATTCAAACCAAAGTTAATGAGAGAAAACGGCCTTCCTCAGGTCGATATACACCTGAGGAAGGCCGGGTGAACAACGGTCGAAACGTTGTGATAGCAATAACAAAGATGAGGAAAATAATCGAAATATAATTAGCGTAACTAATGATAATTCCCGATCGCAGAAATTCAAACCAAAGTTAATGAGAGAAAACGGCCTTCCTCAGGTCGATATACACCTGAGGAAGGCCGGGTGAACAACGGTCGAAACGTTGTGATAGCAATAACAAAGATGAGGAAAATAATCGAAATATAATTAGCGTAATTAATGATAATTCCCGATCGCAGAAATTCAAACCAAAGTTAATGAGAGAAAACGGCCTTCCTCAGGTCGATATACACCTGAGGAAGGCCGGGTGAACAACGGTCGAAACGTTGTGATAGCAATAGCAAAGATGAGGAAGATAATCGAAATATCATTAGCGTAACTAATGATAATTCCCGATCGCAGAAATTCAAACCAAAGTTAATGAGAGAAAACGGCTTTCCTCAGGTCGATATACACCTGAGGAAGGCCGGGTGAACAACGGTCGAAACGTTGTGATAGCAATAACAAAGATGAGGAAAATAATCGAAATATAATTAGCGTAACTAATGATAATTTCCGATCGCAGAAATTGAAACCAAAGTTAATGAGAGAAAACGGCCTTCCTCAGGTCGATATACACCTGAGGAAGGACGGGTTTGAACAACGGTCGAAACGTTGTGATAACAATAACAATGATGAGGACAATAGTCCTAATATAAGCAACGTAACTAATGATAACTCCTCATCACAGAAATTGTAACCAAAGTTAAAGAGAGAATACGGCCTTCCTCAGATCGATATACACTTGAGGAAGGTTGGGTGGAACAACGGTCGAAACGTTGTGATAACAATAACAATGACGAGGACAATAGTCCTAATATAAGAAACGTAACTAATGATAACTCCTCATCACAGAAATTCAAACCAAAATTAATGACAGATTAAGTTTATGAAAGTTAAGTCTACAAAACGTGTTTATACTGTGTTGTTGAAGGCAAATTAGTGTAGAATGTTTATAGTAATTTTCTTTCTTAAAAATAGGCATTACAATTTACAATTTAGTATCAAAATGTCTTAAACATTTCTGTCGACACATTTATTGTAAGAAATGTGGATCGATAATATTTTTGAACAATGAATGGAAATGATGAAATTACGCGTTCGCTTCTGAACCTGGCAATTTAGACATTTTAATTTCACTGATTAGATGAGTAATTTCTCAAAGCGTTTTATAATTACAGCGTGTCATTTATCTGCCAAAGAACGGATTGCTTCTACTTTGGCAAATGGAACATAGCAAATATTCGGAGATACTGATAATTTTATATGTTTCATGTACCCAGTTCCATCGCCCTTCAATGCAAACACATCTGCCGAGTAATAATTCTGTAGAATATTTATCTAAATAAGTGTGGCACAAGACAATCAAATTGGAGCACTTTCTGTTAGACCAAAAATGAAGCATTGCTACTATAACTAAGCTGAAGCTGTCCGTGGCTCATCTGCCTGTTTTGAAGTTCAAAAGCGTCTGCTCGGCCATATGCATGATGAATTATCTTCCACAGTTATATTCCGTACCTACGAACAATAATGGGTATATCCCAGTCCAGATTCACCAATATATCCACTATTGGGACATATAGTGCAGAATAAATAGTAATGTAAACAAACTTCTGAAAACA
>OZ038513.1:37511165-37548665 GCA_964036315.1 Acanthosepion esculentum
TTCTGAAAGAAAGACATTTGAAAATCGTTGATTTTATGGGCATAGCGATTGAAATTTGTTAAGATATGCTAACCCAGTTATGTAAATGTCGGCATTATAAGGAGTTGAAAGAATGTATTCTTTTAGTAACTATCTATATTTCAAAGATAAGGTATTATGTGCATTGTTTACATTATTCGGAGTATTGTCTTCATCTTTGTCGCCATATTTATTACAACGTTTCGGACGTTGTGCGCTCCGGCCTTCTTCAGGTGGTTGGAATGTCGAACTGAACCCTTTATTTCGCTCACTGGGGCAGACTGTTCTAGTCCCACGTGCCATGTTTAATGGACGTCATTTATCAGTTATCTCTTGTTAATTCCCCTCTCCAAGTTCTCCACCGCCTTAACCGGGTATTGAACTCACACTCTTTGGGTTCTGTCACTGGATCTAAACAACGCCTTTATCCACTGTCCTCAAGGACACATGGCACAGTGGATACACAGTCTACCCCAGTGAGCGAAATAAAGGGTTCAGTTCATCATTCCAACCACCTGAAGAAGGCCGGAGCGTACAACGGCGGAAAAGTTGTAATAAATACGGTGACAAAGATGAGGACAATAGTCCGAATAATGTAAATAGTGTATTCTTTTAATAGTTTATTATTTAATAGCCTTCTTTACTGATTGAACAGTATTAAGAATCATACATTTTCTAAATCCTAGAAAAATAATCTAGGCTATGGCACCATCTCCATAAACGGTACATACATTTTTTTGTTGTTTGTACAGAATATTCATTGCTTCCGACAAAATAAAAGTGTATCAAATAATGAAAATGACACGGCTGAAACGTTGTAATAAATATGGCGACAAACATGAGGACAATAGTCCAAATATTGTAAATAATGTACATAATACCGCATCTCAGAAATATAGACAGATAAAATGTATTGCTTGTCATGTATTTTCAGTCTTTTTTATATAAAATGTATTGCTAGTATTTTTATTATTAGCATGCATTTTTATACTTTCATGGTGTTTTTGTTTAGTGGAGTCTCACTATTTGCCCATATCTGGGATCGTGACAGGTGCTATCGCCCCGGGTCGTGTCGGACCTGGGAACAACAGCAATTAAAAGGTGTTTCAAGGCTCCGAAAAAGATCCAGTCTTCCGATCAAGTTTGGTTTAGCTTGTTTTGTTTTACGGCATATCAACCACAATGGGTTAATTAATGCCAACAATTTTTACTACTGGTAATATTTTCCTTCAAAAATGTATTTCTGGCAATATTGTATCCTTCTAAAATGTATTTCTGGCAATATTTTTTTTCTTCAAAAATCTATATCTGGTAATATTTTTCCCCAAAAAAATGTATTGCTGGTAATGTTTTTCAAAAAATGTATAGCTGAAACATTTTTTCAAAAATGTATTGCTGTAATAATTTTGACAAAGTATTTCTGGTATTAAAACCTATTTTTACACTGTTTTGACTCCAGTTTGGAGGGTTAACTATTTACCCATAGCTGGGGCCCGTAACAGGTACTACCACCCCGGTTCAGGGTGGACCTGGGAATATCAGCAAATAAGAGGTGGTTCCACGCTCCTCAAAACCTCCTGATCAGAGGCTTTGCCTTTGGACATATTTTATCGTCTTATCCAGGATTCGGATGTAGTTTATCGTCATACCCAGGACGGTCTTCCGATCAGAGGCCTCGCTGCTAGATATAGACTTGGTACAAATAGCATTTATATAGTACTCTTAATCTGTATGACGAATAGTGAAAATTGTCAAGGCTTGGAAATCATGATTCGCTTTTGTCTATTGGCTATATGTATGAGAACAACTGATTCTGTATGGTTTTCCCGACCACCTCCCCTACAAAAAAATGTGGATAGAATGCTAGACGCTATCACAGACACTTCGTCATGACGTACACGACAATGAAACTGTACAAAAGTAATCACTATGCACAAGTCATCTATAAAAGCTAACAATGTATGCAAGTTATCTAAAAAGGAATCAATGTACACAAGTCGTCTGTAAGCGGGTTTCAATGTCTATAAGTTATTTATAAAATGACTCACTGTATAGAAGTCATCAAATAAAAGAACTCCATGTACACAAGTTATCTATAAAAGGATCCATTCTATACAGATCACCAATAAAAGCACTCAATGTGCAAAGGTCATCAAATAAAATGTAGACAAGACTTCTAGAAACGAATCATTGTACAAAAGGCATGAAATAAAATGATTCAATGTAAAAAAAGTCATCAAATAAAATGACTCAACGTAGAGAAGTCATCTCTATCTACAAAAGGCAGGATGTGTGTGTGTGTGTGTGTGTGTGTGTGTGTGTGTGTGTGTGTGTGTGTGTGTATAACGAATGCACGCCCGCAATTTCCGACGGATTTGCACCAAAATTTACATCCACATGCTCCAAGTAGGTGCAAAGGCCAAGACCGACTTTGCATTTCCCAACTCCCATCGATAGTGGAAATATTCGATTTTTTTCATGCTTCTACAGCAGTTTTCATGTAGCTTGCGGCCATTTTCTACTGGCCAGAGTGAGAGCCTCTAGGCGGCTGCCACGAATACGCAAGAAGTTTCTATTGGCAAGCGTGAGAGCCAACAGCTGACTGACACGAATGTTAACTAGCATGCTAGCAGGCAAAAAAATCGATAGCTGCATTCGTCACAAGTGGGAAAAATTTAAATCTGCATGGCACTTTACTCCAATTAGCTCATTCGCTTGCTTAAACTCAACGTTGATTCTGATTCCGCAGAACTGGGTTGGGTGTGAAAAAGAATGTGTTGTTAACATTCTATTTTCATTCGGTTTTTCCAGTTACGAGTCCTTTTTTAAAGCTAATCGTTTTGTGTTCATTTTGTTTAGTTCTTTTTTCGTAACAGATTTAATGTTTAGTATAGAGCTTAGAAAAAATTCGCAGTGTGAGAAGTAAGGCATGTAGCAAAACCAGCACGGCAAAGGGAACTCCTTTAAAGGCAAGGAAAGGCAAAAATATTTTAAGTCAAGTGATAGCGATTGCTGTATGAGTCGTACGATTGTTGAATCAAGCACGGGCAACGCCGGACCATGGTTCTAGTCTATAATATGATTAAATGTACGCAAGTCATTAAGTAAACAAACAAGTCATCTATAACAGGGGTCAGCAACGTTTGGCATTCCTGCCAAACATGGCACACCGATGACTTGTTTCTGACACGCGAAACTTATGCATTAGATTCCCTTTTACTCTTTCTCCCTTTCATGTATGTCATTATATCATGTATTTTTATTTTCTTCCCTTTACTGATTGCCGTCCTGGGTATGACGATAAACCACATCCGCGTCCTGGGTAAGACGATAAACTACGTCCAACAGCAAGGCCTCTGATCAGGAGGTTTTGAGAAGCGTGGAACCACTTCTTAATTGCTGGTCTTCCTCGGTCCACCATGACCTAGGGTGGTAGCACCTGTTAGGGTCCCAGCTATGGGCAAATAGTTAACCCCCAAACTGGGGTCAAAACACTACGAAAGTGTAGAAATAGGTTTTCATACTAGAAATACTGTTAGATTATTTTGAGTACATAATATACTAGTGAGCAAACCAAAATGAGCTGACTCATTTTATAGTACACCCGTAGATTAACCAATCAGAAGACTAGAAATATTCGACCCGATGTGTATAAAGGCGGCCATTTTGTTTTCTTTTTCGCAAGATCTACTGCTAACCTGTCAGATGAGGAGACCTGCGGAACTACGTTTTCCTATTCTCTCCAAATATCCACTGCCAACCTTTGATATGGAAGACCTTAAGAATTCCTGAATAGGTGCTACGAGACATTGGTGCTGTTACATTGGACAAATTACTTCCTACGTCGGATTGCTACATTCAAACTACATTAAACATTAAACGAACGCTCTTTTTACGAAGAAAAAAAAATGGGTTGCCCACTTTACGAAGAATAATATCGAACGTCCATTTTACGAAGAAAAATATTAACGCCCATTCTAAAAATGAAACCGACAAACGGCCATTTTCCGAAGAAAACATTAACACCAATTTTACGAATAACTTTAACGTACAATTTTACGAAGAAAAAACTTTAACGGACATTTTACGAAGAATAATTTCGAACGCCCGCTTTACGAAGAAAAAATATAACGCCAACTTTACGAAAAATAATATCGAATGGACATTTTACGAAGAAAAATTTTAACGCCCATTTTAAAAAGAAAACCCACAAAGGTCATTTTACGAAGAAAAAATGTTAACGCTCATTTTACGAAGAATTATTTTTTACACACTGTATGAATAAATATAAAATAAACTAAACTCCTTTTAAAAATTTTAATCTACTAATACATTATTTTCCAGATATTGGCGTCGTAAGAAAGCTGGCGCAATTGATTGAATCGTTTTCTGAGGCTTTCTTTTCCAATAGAATTTGCAAATAAAATGTATATATAGAATCGAATTGGAATTAGAACTCGGTTCTCTGATTAACAAGTCTGAGCATTACACCACCCCCATATCCAAGCGTACAACTCCTGGTATTCCCAAGAGGATACACATGTAGGTATTGACTAGGCTCATCATTGCTTTGCATCGGTGATCCAGCATTTCAAACTGGTATGGCCGTATGTCCAAAGTGGATCAAATACTTTGTAAAATAAAGTTATTACCAGCAATAAGTTTTTGAAGAAAAAATTATTACCAGAAATAGATGTTTGAAGGAAAAAAATAACAATTCACTTGAAAAAAAAATATTACTAGCAATAAAAATCTTGTCGGCATTAAATAACCTATTGAGGTTGAAATGCCGTTAAATAAACCAAACCTTTACAGATTGTGCAGAATGTCAAGATGCTTAGCTTAGAAACATTGTTATTCAAATGAAGAATATATCAGTGAATTTAAAGAATATTGGACTGAAAAATGTGTTAATAAAGAAAATAAAGCCTTGTGCATTTTCTGTTTCGAAACAATCGCTTGTAGGACTTCTTCTGATAAGGAAGAGTTTGAAAATATTCATAAGAATTAAGCAATAAAATTGAAGAGGATAAAAAGAGAATGGATTTCTCGTAAACTCAGCACGACAAGAAAAAGTTTGATACTTTTATGAACTTTATTTCAGGGAGGCCCAGTTTGAACTTAGTGGCTTCCAGTTTGGAAGTTTCAACATTTTGTGTTGACACGTGGAGGAATTGTGTCAGAGATTTGGCGGGTTTTAGGCGACACTCTCAAAAAGGTTGACCGCCCCTCATGTATAAAATGAGTCATTGTATCATTGTAGAAAAGTCATCAAATAAAATGACTCAATGTACGAAAGTCATCTATAAAATTATTCAATGTACACAAATAAAAGTACTCAGTATACAAAAGTCATAAAAAAAAATAAGGCAATTTGCACAAGTCATCTGTAAAGTAAAACGGAAAAACTTCAGAAGAAACAATGACATTAAATCTGGGATAAAAAAAAACAAAAACAAAAAAGGCTAATAAACGTATTTGCATTAATCAAATTAAATTAATTAATCAATTAATTAAAGGCTAGTAAACGTATTTACATAAATCAATTTTCCTCAGGTGCATTAGGCTTTTGTTCGTACTTCTGGTAATTTGAAAGTGGGGCGGGAGTAACCAAAGGCAATGACTTACATTGAACACTTCTGGCATTTCTGTTTGGTTTTGGCAAGACACAAATACCTGTTTTCTTGGGGTGATATTCTATTAGTCTGCATTTTATCTTCGTTTTTAATCACATCCGAAGATACCGATGCTCCACAGTTCACAAAAAAGCAAACACAAACTCTCATTCAAATATCGCCTATTATCTTTGGTAATAGCAACACTCCTCACAAATCGGCCTTATGACTAACGCCCAATTTACGAACAAAAGAATCATTAATGCCCATTTTACGAACAAAAACTTTAACGCCTATTTTACGAAGAAAAAACATTAACGCCCACTTTACGAAGAAAAAACATTAACGCCCATTTTACGAAACGAACGCTAGTTTTACGAAGAAAAAAAATGGAATGCGCACTTTACGAAGAATAATATCGAACGTCCATTTTACGAAGAAAAATATTAACGCCCATTCTAAAAATGAAACCCACAAACGGCCATTTTACGAAGAAAACATTAACACCAATTTTACGAATAACTTTAACGTACAATTTTACGAAGAAAAAACTTTAACGCACATTTTACGAAGAATAATTTCGAACGCCCGCTTTACGAAGAAAAATTTTAACGCCCATTTTAAAAAGAAAACCCACAAAGGTCATTTTACGAAAAAAAAATGTTAACGCTCATTTTACGAAGAATTATTTTTTACACACTGTATGAATAAATATAAAATAAACTCCTTTTAAAAATTTTAATCTACTAATACATTATTTTCCAGATATTGGCGTCGTAAGAAAGCAGGCGCAATTGATTGAATCGTTTTCTGAGGCTTTCTTTTCCAATAGAATTTGCAAATAAAATGTATATATAGAATCGAATTGGAATTAGAACTCGGTTCTCCGATTAACAAGTCTGAGCATTACGCCACCCCTATATCCAAGCGTACAACTCCTGGTATTCCCAAGTGGATACACATGTAGGTATTGACTAGGCTCATCATTGCTTTGCATCGGTGATCCGGCATTTCAAACTGGTATGGCCGTAAGTCCAAAGTGGATCAATAAAACATGTTTTTCAAAAGCTAAACAAAGAATTAGGAAACATGAAAAGATAGATACAAAGAAAAAAGCAGTGAATTATTATGCAATATCAATTCGCCGATATGGCTGGAATTTTTTCTCACATATATACTGGGTTATTTCCTCACAGATATTCTGGGCTATTTCCGCACATATATCCTGGGATATTCCCTCACAGATATGCTGGGATATTTCCTCACTGATATGCTAGGATGTTTAATCACCGATATACTGGGAAATTTCCTCACAGATATGCTGGATTATTTCCTCACAGATATTCTGGGATATTTCCTCACAGATATGGAGGGCTATTTCCTCACAGATATGTTGGGATATTTCCTCACAGATATGCTGGGATATTTCCTCACAGATAAAAATGAAATCGGAGGCAACAGGAATGTGTTTCTACAGTAGGATACTGAGAATGGATTGACTACGTGAATAACGACCATGGTTTATGGAAAATATAAATAGAAAGGACATTTCTACTTAGCATCAGAAAGACTTAATTGTAATTGCTAGTGAACATAATAAGGAAAGAGGGCTTGGAGAATGTAACACTCACCAGATATATTAAAGGCATGAGATACCGTGGAATACAACAAATAATCTAAGGGACCTTTTTAAATAGTTGGTATAAGTTGGTTTAGGAGAAATAAAAAATGTCAGAACTTACTACGGACTATAAAAGACAGGAACTTGTGGAGGGCCTGATCAGCCAGGTCTTGAAGAGTAAGAAGTTTAGAGGATGTATAATGAGGAGCGGAGGTCTGAAAAATTTGACTCTCACAGGCCATACTGAACCCCAAAATGAGTGTAATCAATTTCAGCGGTATATGCGTGCACTTCCAAAATTGTAGATGACCAGAAATGAGCAACTGTTCACTCCTCCAATCTCGCTCTAACATCTCAGTGGCGGAAAGAAACTGGCTAGTTACATTCAATACCCCGGAAACCAAATATTCACCATCGCCGATTGGACTCTGAACTATCACTAGTTACGGTGAATAGACATTCCTAGAGCGCCTCTTCGGGCTAAAAATCGAGTGGTCCGCATACATACGATCCATCGCCAAAGATTCTGAAGAAATAATCAGTTCCCTCTACAATCCCAGTAAGCACCTCTACCTCTACAAGATTCAGATCAGGCCTGAAATATATATAGACAAGGCATGGTGGAGTAATGGATGGCGGCTCGGACTGAGGAATCGGAGAGCCGAGTTCGAATTCCCATCGAATCCATTACATTCACTTACGTGTTTATACCCTTGGGAAAGGTATTAATCTTCTTCTCCTCCTCCCAGCTATGGGTAAATAGCAGGGAAGAATGCGTTCTATACCCTTAGATCACAACTAGTCTAGGAGAAGGAAAACTCTGAATTCAAAATCTACGTTGTATCGATTGGGTAACTTGTAATACACGGTCACCAGGTTTCTGTATTCGCCCCTTCAAAAAAGTGTGGTTGCTTCTGCACAAAGCCTTTTCCACTATTATCAAATCATATGTGCAGATGTCTAGCTGTCAGTTCCTGTTGACCATGTTCGTCGTAGTCTATGAATATAGAATCCAGCGAAGTAAGTAATCTGTTCAATAATTCTTCAGTCTTCGATATCAGAGGTTGGTAGTGAATATATTCGGAGAAAAACAAAATGGCTGCCTTTATACATATCGGATTGAATATTTTGAGCTTTCTGATTGGTCAATCTTCTTTTGAACTATAAAATGAGTCAGCTCATTGTGGTTGTCTCCCTAGTACATAGTACATAGGTACATAGGTACCCAAACACTCGAACAGTTCCTAGGAACTGAGTTGCTTGACCCATATACGTCCAGTATATATATATATATATATATATATATATATATATATATATATATATATATATATATATATATATGAAATAGAGGGGACGTCATTTTACATTTAGCAGACTGCTTTCGGCCAACACTTTTTAAAAGGAGAACAAAATACTCAATGTCACATTAGTAAATAACAATTGATGAGGGGAAATTGGAACACGATTAAAATAGTTTTTAATGGTAAATATTTTGGCGACTAAAAACAAAACAAATGGTTCCAAAAAGAGTAGAAAATAGAAAAAATAAACTCATATTCCCTCGATCAAACGTAAGGAACAAATGATGTGTTCCTTTTGCTTACATAGGCTTAGCTGATAAAATTTAATATACATAGCGTCAAGAACTCGAAGATCGTGAACCTAGCGAGTTCTGTGTAAGACTGAAAATAATTTGTCATTGAAATTGGCGGCACAGATACGATTGTCCAGTAAATATTGCACAATCCTTGTATATATATATTCAATTTCCATCTGGATAAAATTCAAAAGCGTATCTGTTGTGAGTGATGGATTATTTTTCATTCTACACCTTTCTTCCATACGAAATGTCAAGACATTTTTATGTTTATACATTCTTTTTTTTATAGATACAAATAATAAGTAAATGCTCTGTTTATAATAAACAGTATTAACAACATTTACAGGTCTGAATATAAACATCAAAATGTCTTAAAATAATTGTCAGACTATGTCCATTTCATAATGTGTGACGTCATTTCTTTACATTTGGATACGCATCGAGCAATTATAAATGTACATGAGAAAATCATAGAAAATTGTCGTTTAAAAACAGTAAAATTGACTTTGCTAACCGAACGATCCTCTGTGGCCCAATCGGTTAAAGCACGTCAGGCTATATGACGGTGCCGTATAGGATACAGGTTCGTATTACTGTTGTAGGACGCATATTTTCTATGACGATTTCTCAAACATTCAGGCCGGAAAATGTTGTTTAATACTGTTTATTATAAAACAGAGCATTTACTTAAATATTTGTATCTATAAAAAAAAGAATGTATAAACATAAAAATGTCTTACAATAATTGTCGGACTTTGTCCATTTCATAATGGATACGAAATGTTGCAAACAGTTCATCCCTCTATCGCTATTTCCATGGAAAATGCTCAGGCGAACTGCATTCCTTACTTCCTCCAGTTCTAACCTTCACGACTAAAACAAGCCATGCCAAGTATATTGCAACGAACCACCCTCATTCCCTTTATATTCCGTTGGTGAGATGTAAGTTCCGTTCGAGCAGCTTTTTTTCTACAAACCGTGTCTCTGTGTAACCAACTCACAAGAGTATGCTTTCCTAATCGATACAATTTTAACCTGTTCAAGTCTCGGGTTTACTGTTATCTTCCCCACATATCCTCTTAAACTGTGCTTCTTGTTCTGTAACCATCTACCTCGAGTGGCTCTCGGGCCTTATACAAGATGATAATCACTGTAAAAACAAAAAGTAATCTTTCTAACGAGAATGGATGGCAGAATAGCGAGCGGGGAACAGTGAAATAAGAAATATTCCTTAGCGCTATAAAGGATAGAAAGTGGTGAAAATTTGTGATAACCGGCGCCTTCCAAGGGCATAGTGGGTAGAATTTGAAAAAAGAGAGCTGGTTTCTAAATGAGAACGCTTGACGTCTCGATCAACAGTTCTTTTCTCGAGCCACAACACTATTTCCGTCGACAAAATAAAATTTGAAAAAATAACAGATCTAAGAAAAAATATACAGGGTCGCTGACAATGTTCCTCGGCGCTCACATCTTTCGAGACTCCAAAGGCCGCTATCAAACGTAAGTAAAATAGCCACCCACAGCGACTCACGTTCCAGAACCTATTTGATTACGCAGATGTTAATCTTTCTGGGCGTCTTTACGTCTCTCTCACGCATATCTGTCGCGAAATATCAACTCTTTTATTTCTCCCGTTAACGATTCTCGAATTTATTTATTTATTTATTTTTATTTATTTATTTATTTATTTATTTATTTATTTGGCGGGGAGCAAAAAGAATGGTTGCAGAGGGCCTAAGAAGTTTGCGGTTTTCTACACGAATGCTGTCATACCAGAAGAATTCATCCGTATTTGCCGTTTCATTCCTCATCAAATGGAATTGTGTTTTCGGTTGGAAGAATTCATCGACTCTTGTTACCATATTTTCCTGGATAAGATTAACATTTCTTTCTGATGATATACTTGTTGATAAGTTTAGTTGTCCTGTATGGCAGCGAATGGTGGATAATCTCATTGAAGATGAGGAAGAGAACTGAAGCAACAGAAATGTGCTTCTACAGAAGGATGATGAGAATATGATAGACCAACATGTGAGCAAAAAGGAATTTTTTTTTTTAGAGAGAATGGAAACAAAAAGGAAATTTATATTTAACAGCAGGAGGAGGCAGTAAAAATGTCTGGGGTACGTAATGAGGAAAGGGGTCTTGGAAAATCTGATACTCAAGGGGCAGATTTGGGAGGAAGAGGGAGAGGGGCAAGCAGCGCGTTAAATACGTGATGGGCTTGAGCAAACGGATGGTTTTGGAGAAATAATAAAAATACAACATTAAGAGCTACAAGTGACACGAAGATTTAGAATAGACAAGGAATATGAAAGCAGAAAGAAAAAGATGATCGCAAATGATGAAGGTCGGTTCTACGGAATGATGCTGAAACTACCCTGAACAGCTTATGAAAATGAGAGCTAAATAACACAGAGAAAAACGGATGAAATTTCTAGGACGAACAGTGAGGAGAGTGGGTTAGGAAAATTTGATACACACAGGACTTATTGAAGACAAAAGGGGCAGATGTAAATATTGAGCAACCTACCTAATTGTTTTGTGCTGGTGGATGGCAAAAGAAGGATAGTAAGGAGTTTAGCATGCCTGGATGTAAAGCGACAGGAATTTGTGGAAATCCATGATCGCCCACTTCTCCTAAAGTACGCGGCGTCTGGAATAAAAAAAAAAACAAGAACAAGACTATCAGATAGTCAGGTACTAATCTTTAGTCTACGACAAATTTACTAAACTCACTTATTGTTCATTAAAAGTTCATAGGCTGAACAAGATACTCTCATGAAATGTATCAAATGAGAATACCCCCCCACTCTTGTATATACCAGTAATGTTACGATTATCGGTGTGGAAATAGGGGTATCGTCGAACGGGGTTCGTGATTATTGCGTCCCCATTCGCATAACCGACGTTGAGAAAGGCGTGTCTTCTCGCATCTGGTACGGATGAAATAATGCGGTTAACTTGACTGTCTAGCCATAAGCCTTAACAATGTTAGGTGTAGGCCAAGTCTGAATTTTAAAAAAATGTGAATAAGACAACCAGAAACTGCTCTCGATATCGTTTCAAAGAAGACATGCCAATTCCACAGATAATAAAGAAAAGGGAAGCTGTGAGGAGCCATGATCATCTATACTCTAAAGAAAAAAATGAGAATGATAGAATGATCAAAATTTCTATTTTTTTTTTTAATCATTTCACCCCAAACAAGCAATAAAGCTACTATGACGCAAATGGGGGGTGGGTACTGAGTGTCAGAGAATATGAGAAAAACTATTATTAAAGAGAGAGGACAATAAAGGAACAATAATTACGAAGATAACGATTGACATTTCCTTCAAATTTTGGAAGGTCAAAGTTGAGTTGGGAAGCAAGAAGGCGAGCGAGAGTTTTACAAGCGAGAAGTGCGGTAGAAGAAACATAAGACCCGGAGACAATATCATCATGGTCGATTTGTCAGTAAGGTTATCAGTCTGTGAAGTCGGTCCTCCTGTGCCTGATCCTGAATGAAACTGGGTGGGCGGAACTCTTAAGAAGCTGTCGATGAATCAAGACAGCACTGAGTTTACCGGCCTTCTTGTCTGATTCAGATTATGTCTTCTTGCTGCATTGCCCGTCTTCTTTTTCTCCAGTGCTGATCTTACTTCATCTTTTCGTATTTCTGGCCCCTGAGTATTTTCAGGCGTAGATTTCTATCTCGCATCGTGAAAGATTCTCTGGCGCATGTCGAACTGAACCCTTAATTTCGCTCACTGGGGTAAAATGTTCTAGTTCCACGTGCCATGTTTAATGGATGTCATTTATCAGTTATCTCCTGGTAATTCCCCTCTCCAAGTTCTCCACCGCCTTGACCGGATATTGAACTCACACACTTTGGGTCCTGTCACTGGATGCAACCAACGCCTTTATCCACTGTACCATGTGTCCTTGAGAACACATGGCACAGTGGATACTCAGTGTGCCCCAGTGAGCGAAGTAAAGGGTTCAGTTCGACATTCCAACCACCTGGAGAAGGCCGGAGCGGACAACGGAACGAAACGTAGTAATAAATATGCCGACAAAGATGAGGACAATAGTCCGAATAATGTAAATAGTGTACATACTTATTAAATAAAAAATTCGGTATGCTCCCTCGCCGTGGGGTATTGACTCTTCTTACATTGCGTCACTATTCTTACAGTGTGGTACATAATACCTCATCTCAGAAATATACAGAGATATTAATAAGTATGCTTCTAGATTTGCACCAATCTAGAAGTATGGAATTATGCTCACATGAATAATGCCCATTAATACTATCCCGCTAAGCATTACTCCATATCGATCCTCCAAGTCTATAAATCGACCATTCGCCCTTGCATGGAGTATTGCTGCCATATATGGTTTGGGGCCCCTGCTGTTTGCCTCAGGGTTCTTGATAACATCCAGAGACGTATAGGCAACGTGATTGGCCCTGATCTGTCATCTCGTCTGCAGTCGCTCTCTCACAGAGGCGATGTTGCCTCGCTCTGCCTTTTTTACAAGTATTTCCACGGTAATTGCTCCGAGGAGCTGCGTTCGCTTGTCCCCAGGCCTCGTGAATTTAAACGCTCCACGAGGCTGGCATCCCGCTCCCACCTCTACACCGTGGAAACTGTTAGATGTAGACGTCTCTTCTACTCCAATAGCTTCATGTCTCGCACATCTCGCCTATGGAACTCCCTTCCCTATTACTGTTTCCCTGACAAATACAATCTCCAACGGTTTAAGTGTAGCGTCAATCGACATCTCCAGTTGCCTTGATCTATCCACTTCCCTTCTCCACATCCTTTCATCTTTCATTCCTATCTGATCTCGCTCCAAATCTTCTGTAACCCCCTTGACTTGATCGACCCACTGTCTTTCTCTTTCACCACATCCCCTCCTTTGCCACTCCTATCTGCTCTTCCTCCAACCCTTCTTTAACCCCTTGCGTGATAGTGGCCTCCGGCCTTGCTTGGGGTGATACGCTTAAAAAAAAAAAGCCGGATATTATTGATTAATGTTGTCATATGATCACCACAAGGTTAGAAATATGGGGTACCCAATGAGGATCGAACTCAAGACAAATTAGTAAAGCTGAGTCTAGTTATCGCGGTAAACATTTATCCGCACCGGGGTGCATTAGCAACATTTTTTTTTTTTAAATTTTTTGGAGTTACTTTCCGCCTATATTAAATTTTGCCTTTTGAGTTTAGTAACTTACATATTTTTTTTATAGTCAGAACAATCATCTAGATTTGATGTTCCTCTAATTAGTGTCGATGTCATTTCTTGTTAATTATGTTCATATCTGCTGTACGAAGTTCAACGATGGCAGACAATGTCGATGGCTTTTGCAGACAGTGTTTTTATTTTATGCAATTGCGAGAACGCTAGACTGATATATACGCTTGGGAAACAGCGAGATAAATTACATTTTCTTATTGAGGTCCTCTCTCTACAAAAAGAAAAGTGGGAAGACCAAAGACATGACTGGAGACGGAATAGAGGTGTTGCTGATATACGAACTAAATGCTATCATTGTCATTCTATAAAGGAAGCCTACTAAAAACACGCATCATTTATTGTCAACATTTTTAGTAGTAGTAGTAGTAGATAGTAGTAGTTGCATTGAAGTGAAAATTCATTTATTCGATTTTCCATTAATCTCACAATAGCTTGATCAAAACATTTTTTTCTTCATATAATATTTATTTGAGTTTCTACCAAGCCATTCTGATAATGCAAGTAATGTAGATTTAATTCAAAAATAGAGGATTAAAAACTTGTCATATAGGAAGAAAATGAGTAACTACCGACAACGGGGTTCGAGCGTGACACTCTGGACATATCAATATATGTTTTCCGACAAGTGTATAAATAGCGGTGTCAGACTACTGAATGAATATTGAGTGACTATTAAGTGAAACTATCCAGTCGAATTAGTGTGAATTATTGTGCGTCAATAATTTAGGTTTTGATTTAGGATTTACCGGACGTCAAGCCGAGCCGAGCCGAACCGAGCCGAGCCGAACCGAGCCGAGCCGAACCGAGCCGAGCCGAACCGAGCCGAGCCGAACCGCGCTACTAACAAGGTATTCACTGAAATGGTTAATTATCTTTGGTTGACTTTTATTTCTTTGTTCTTGTCAAATATTTATTTGCGGTTGTGATTAAATATTGTTTTATTTTAACATTGAAGTCTTGAGTTTTACGTTATATTAACTGCCACCGTACGTCACAAATAAACTGTATTCCAATTTTTCATTTAGGTTTCTATTCAACCCATTCTACAGATACTCATTTATTCCGCAAGTGTTTAAATTTAACCAATATTCCACGAAAACCTTTTATCCTTGTCTTTCTGCCAATTCATTCTCGGGGTACAGTTCCTGCAGTTTTAATTCGACTAATTTTAGATCAAAACGTCTTTTTTTCCTTTTACCATTCAATTCTATAGTTTAAAGATCTGTAGTTTTTTATCGTCATATCACGTTGAAAAAAAAAACGGGTCTTTCTTGCACGATCCATGAATTTAAGCAACGACGAGCCTGGTCAGTAACAAAATGGGCGACTGCTTAGAAAAAACAGGTATGGGTGTGTGGTTGGTGTAATGGATCCTAAAAATATTAAAATTATAATAACCCATTGAGGTTGATAAACCGTAAAACAAAACAATCCAAATCAAACTGATTTCTGACAAAGAACGCGTATTCTATTAATACGAACCTATCCTAAAAATTTTGTCGGCATTATAATAACCCATTGAGGTTGATATGCCGTAAACAAAACAATCTCGGGATTGGAGATCGGAGACCCGATTTCACATACCAGGCAGGTTCGTTATATTCATTTCCGCGCAAATCACCTTGGAAAAGGTATGAACCCAACTTTCCCTCCACCCAGGTATGGTTTAATTAGCAAGTCATTTATCAGTAAATCATTATTATCTCTCAAACAATTCTGACAATCCAAAAATATTTTTTTAACTTTCAGTAAGGTTCAAAAGGTTGATAAACCATCAAAAAAGCAAATCAATCAATCGATCAATTTCTGTAAACCCGACTTTAATTCAATTCGACCAGCGTTTGTCCAAAACTTTTGTGCTTGTATTCATCCATTCTAGACGCACAAATCTTTTAATCCTGCCTTCCTTTAATACGGAGTACATTCGATCCAAACGATTTAATCTCCATTTACGGTTTGTCTTTCTGTTAATCCACTCTACAGGTGAAAATCTCTACAGGTGTTAGACATTCGATTTATACGAACAATTCTTGATCAAAGTGTTTCTAATAATCCATTACACAGGTAAATGTCCTGCAGTCCGATTTTCATCTAATCCGACCAACATTAGAGCAGAACGTTTTATTTGCAAATACCATTACACAGAGATGTGTCGATTGTTATGAAGTTTGGTTCGGTTTCGTTTGGTCGATTTTATTTTACGGCATATCAACACCTAAATGGGTTATTTAATGCCGACAAGATTTTTTTAGGATAGGTTCGTATGAATAGAATACGTATTCTTTGTAAGAAATCAGTTTGGTTTGGATTGTTTTGTTTTACGGCATATCAACCTTAATGGGTTATTTAATGCCGACAAGGTTTTGGGGATAGGATCGTATGAATAGAATACGTATTCTTTGTGAGAAATCAGTTTGGTTTGGATTGTTTTGTTTTACGGTATATCAACCTTAATGGGTTATTTAATGCCGACAAGGTTTTGGGGATAGGATCGTATGAATAGAATACGTATTCTTTGTAAGAAATCAGTTTGGTTTGGATTGTTTTGTTTTACGGCATATCAATCTTAATGGGTTATTTAATGCTGAGAAGAGTTTTAGGATAGGTTCATATGAATAGAATATGTATTATTTGTGAGAAAAAATCAGTTTGGTTTGTTTTGTTTTACGGCATATCCACATCAATGTGTTATTTAATGCCGACAAGAGTTTTAGGATAGGTTCGTATGAATAGAATATGTATCCTTTGTAAGAAATCAGTTTGGTTTGGATTGTTTTGTTTTACGGCATATCAACCTTAATGGGTTATTTAATGCCGACAAGGTTTTGGGGATAGGATCGTATGAATAGAATACGTATTCTTTGTGAGAAATCAGTTTGGTTTGGATTGTTTTGTTTTACGGTATATCAACCTTAATGGGTTATTTAATGCCGACAAGGTTTTGGGGATAGGATCGTATGAATAGAATACGTATTCTTTGTGAGAAATCAGTTTGGTTTGGATTGTTTTGTTTTTCGGTATATCAACCTCAATGGGTTATTTAATGCCGACAAGATTTTGAGGATAGGTTCGTATGAATAGAATATATATTCTTCGTAAGAAATCAGTTTGGTTTAGATTGTTTTGTTTTATGGTATATCAACCTCAATGGGTTATTTAATGCCGACAAGAGTTATAGGATAGGTTCGTATGAATAGAATACGTATTCTTTGTGAGAAATCAGTTTGGTTCGGATTGTTTTGTTTTATGGCATATCAACCTCAATGGGTTATTATAATGCCGACAAAATTTTTAGAATATGTTCGTATTAATAGAATACGCGTTCTTTGTAAGAAATCAGTTTGATTTGGATTGTTTTGTTTTTCGGCATATCAACCTCAACGGGTTATTTGATGCCGACAAGATTTTTAGGATAGGTTCGTATGAATAGAATACGTACTATTTCTAAGAAATCGGTTTGCTTTGGATTGTTTTGTTTTACGGCATATCAACCTCAATAGGTTATTTAATTCCGGCAAGGTTTTGGGGATAGGTTCGTATAAATAGAATATATATTCCTTAAAGAAATCAGGTTGGTTTTGTTTGTTTTACGGCATATCAACATCAATGGTTTATTTAATTCTGACAAAAGATTTTGGATAGGTTCGTATGAATAGAATATGTATTTTTTAAAGAAATCAGTTAGGTTTTGTTTTATTTGGTATATTTTACGGCTCATATCGATATCAATGGGTTATTTAATGCCAAGATTTTTATTGTTGGTAATATTTTTTCCAAAAATGTATTGTCAGCAATATTTTTCCAAAAGCTTATTGCTGGTAAAATTTTTTAAAGAGTTTGGTTTGCATTGTTTTGTTTTACGGCATATCAACACCTCAATGGGTTATTTAATGCCGACAAGATTTTTAAGATAGGTTCGTATGAATAGAATACGTACTATTTGTAAGAAATCTATCTGTATATCAGGTTCAATTGACGTATTTCTGTAAAGAGAGGGGTGTCGAGAATTTGAATGCCGAGTTTTGCTGGTAATATTATTTTTTTCTTTACGATAAAAATTTATTTTCATACTTTCATGGTGTTTTGATCCCAGTTTGGCCTCCCATAGCTGGGGCCCTAACAGGTTCTACCACCACGTGTCAGGTTGTTAAGAGATGGTTCCACACTCCTCAAAAGCTCCTGATCAGAGGCTTTGCTGCTAGATGTAGTTTATCACCATACGCAGGATGGTATAAATTTAGTATTGTATATAATAAATTTTACACACGTATACTCACACACTAACACACACGCACATGCACACACATATATATATATATATGTGTGTGTGTGTGTGTGTGTGTTTCGTTGAATAATGTAGACCTATCGTGTCTTCTTATTTTTATGCAATTCCTTTCCAGTTGTCTAATCAGTTTGTCTATCTATAAAAGGCAGGATGTATGTGTGTGTGTGTGTGTCTGTGTGTGTGTGTGTAACGAATGCACAGCCGCAATTTTCGACGGATTTGCACCAAAATTTATATGCACATGCTCCAAGTTAGTGTAAAGGCCAAGACAGACATTGCATTTCCCAACTCCTATCGATAGTGGAAATAAGCGATTTTTTTCATGCTTCTACGGCAGTTTTCATGTAGTTTGCAGCCATTTTCTACTGGCCAGAGTGAGAGCCTATAGCTGGGTGCCACGAATATGCAGGAAGATTCTGTTGGCCAGCGTGAGAGCCAACAGCTGACTGACACGAATGTTAACTAGCATGCTAGCATGAAAAAAAAATCGATAGCTGCATTCGTCACAAGTGGGAAAAATTTAAATCTGCATGGCACTTTACTCCAATTGGCTCATTCGCTTGCTTAAACTCAACGTTGATTCTGATTCCGCAGGACTGGTTTAGGTGTGAAAAATATTTGTTGTTAACATTCTTTTTTCATTCGGTTTTTCCAGTTACGAGTTTTTTTTAAAGCTGATCGTTTTGTGTTCATTTTGTTTAGTTCTTTTTTCGTAACAGATTTAATGTTTAGTGTAGAGCTTAGAAAAATTCACAGTGTGAGATAGGCAAGAAGTATGGCATGTAGTAACATCAGCACGGCAAAGAGAACTCCTTTAAAAGCAAGGAAGGGCAAATATATTTTAAGTCAAGTGATAGCGATTGCTGTATGAGTCGTACGATTTTTGAATCAAGCACAGGCATCGCCGGGCCGTGCTACTAGTGTTAAGATAAAATTCATCAAAGAAGTACTTTTCCCTACCCACGTACTTTCGGCCATTTCTAAGATTATCTTCAAAATCTGAATTCCGTTGTGATGGTGATTTTTTTAAGCACGCACGAACGCGCTCTGTTATAATTATTTTAACATTTTAAATTTATCCGTTGTTGCTATGGAAGTTTTTACAAACAAGTTTTTCAATAAAAGGCAGATAACCGGAAATTGCAGTTACAGTAAGTATTTATTTATTTTGTAATTTTCCGCTGAAAATGATTTTAGAAAAGGCCGAAAGTATTCCGTTGATGAATTTCAACTTAAACTCAGCACACTGATTAGACAACAGGAAAGGATCAGTATAAAAATAAGTAGAAACGATATGTCTATATTATACAATTTTTTTTTTTTTTTTCGAAAAGAAAGGTTGTAATTTGCTTTTGAAATCAAATTAATTGTCTAATTGCTAGTAATTTACAATCGTCTGAAGAGCCGCATTCGTATGTGTCGAAACACGACAGCATTTGTGTAGCGATTTTACATGTTTTAATATCTTAAAATAAATACTCTTGCTCTAATCTGTATTGAGCCCACTTTTAAATTAAATTGACGAACATTGGAATTGTACTCTATTCGTTCTCATCTTATCTGGATATGTATGTATATATATATATATATATATATATATATATATATATATATATATATATATATATATATATATATATAAAAGTGAACATAGAAGTCAACACTTAGAGGCGACAGTCTGTTTCATGCTAGATGCAATCATCGGCCTGTTTCGTGCTAGATGCAATCATCGGTGGCCCGATGGCCCGATGATTGCATCTAGCATGAAACAGACTGTCGCCTCTAAGTGTTGACTTCTATGTTCACTTTTATATTTACACACGCTCTATCTCTGATATTGATCGCTTTATCCCATAAATATAGCACACTTTAAGACTATATTTCTTCATATATATATATATATATATATATATATATATATATATATATATGTGTGTGTGTGTGTGTGTGTGTGTGTGTGTGTTCATTTAGTCTAGAAGAATCATTAACAGAATGCAGAAAGCACTGGGCGGCCGTTTAGTCCTATTTGGGACTGATCAGCAGTGCGCATCCCCTACCGAGAATCGAACCTGGACCGTTACGATACAACGCAAATGATGAATCTCAAATAGGACGAGACGGCCGTCCAGTGCTTTCTGCATTCTGGACTCGATGATTTTCTATAAATGATTATTCAACACATCAAAACCACCACCACCAAAAAATATTTCTATCACTTGTATATCGTGGCTTGATGCATCTTAAAATGCTCTGGAGTGAGAGGCTTTGGGGAAAGAAGACGTGTCTCTTGGGGCACAATCCGTTGGGTTGCGTATACTTGGGTGAGTGTAGTCAGTTTCTTCTTCGCCGCCGAGGTCCGTTGTTCCAGTGGTATACGCTGTATCGTAAATGTCCGGGTTCGATTTTTCAGTAGTGGATGCACACTGCCGATAAGTCCCAAATTCTATTATATATATATATATATATATATATATATATATATATATATATATATATATATATACGAAAATAATTCAAATTGGATGAAAAAAAGACAATAGGAAAATAGTTAACGACGCGTTTCGTAATTCGAAGGCAAAATCTTAGAAATATTTTCAAATTTTCTTTTACAAGATATATGAGATATATTTATAAGATATATATATATATATATATATATATATATATATATATATATATGTGTGTGTGTGTGTGTGTGTGTGTGTGTGTGTGTGTGTGTGTGTGTGTGTATTTAAAATTTGTTTATTTAGGCAGCAAATCGACTGACAACGTGCTTTTATTTAGTTTTTTATACAATTTCATATGCGATCTCATTTTTTTTTCTTTTCGGATGATAAATTATATTAAAACTGTCCGAATGTTCTTTTTATCCGAGCGCTTTCGGCTATACATTTAGCCATTTTCAAAAATTATATTTTAACTGTTAAAATAATAAATAGTTTGTTGTATGTATGTTTTATAAAATGTTTTCATTTTTTTCAAAACACGGTCAAGATATTATGTCCATGTCCAAAGTTAATATTATTAAGTGTTGGTTTCTTTGTTTTTATTAATAAGGCTTCCAATATTTTTAGCCTTTTTTTTTTTTGCATGTAGATGATGCTATTATATTTGCGTTGTCGACGAGTATGTTACGAATAGTGCCCGGTAGGTCTCCATGAATATTTAAATGAGATCTAATTGAGCTATTGTCAGAAATATATTTATGCAATTTTCGTTGAAAACGACTGACAAGGCGAAACTAGCGTAAAGTTTAACGAAAGTTGCATAAAATAGGGATTGCTACCCAAATACACAAGATAGATAGATAGATAGATAGATAGATAGATAGATAAATAGATAGATAGGGTGCATGAATGTTTGACCTGGACTTCCCACTTAAACTTTGCTTCTTCGTTTCAACTTCAATTAATTCCCTCTTATGTAAAACATGAATTCTGTCAGCTCAAGAAATGCTCTGTGATTGTTCAGCCTTTCCTGTATCTGTTGAGCTATTACCAGCAATTCACAGAGGAAAAATCTTACATATGTTAGAACACTTACTTCTGCCCACAGCACTTAATATGTCATTGTGTGTCGACCATTATCGGGCATTATCCCGAAGCGCATACATATATATATATATATATATATATATATATATATATATATATATATATATATATATATTCCAGGACATTTTCACTACATTTATCTTTAAAAATACATTAGTTATTGCGCATCGACAATTGTCCTGGGATCATGCCTTTGGACGAACCCATACAACAAGAACATTACGAATGCTCAATAATGGACAGTAATGTACCGGCTCTGAGATGTCATTTCTAAGATCTGTTTTAAGATATTATCCGGTTAAGTGCTCCTGAAGTATCCGAGTACAAGTCTCTCCTTCGTGATTTTCTTCTCCTTTAGTGAGTCGGGAGAAATATTGTTTATGGGTTTTGAAGTCGATTTACCAAAATCGATATGTATGCTTGGTTCAGGTTAAGCTTTCGATTTTCCCTCATTTTGAAATCTCAGAAACCCCGAGCTCATGGAGTCAAAAAGTGGAATGTTCATATAATATTGTGTTTTTAGTGCCAGCTACGTATTAGAATCTGGGTGCGTCCTTAATAAATATTAAACCAGATTAACCGCAGAGTTCATCAGAGAAATTATAACGACCAACTTAGATGATAATCCTTGTAACTGATTGTCCAGCATACAGCAGCTGAAATCTCTGAAAATGCAGCAGATGATTCACAAATCTTGTTGGCGTGATCAGAACGGTAAATTCACATGACTGGATTATTTAAAAGGTTGAAAGCAAGCGCACATTGGAAAAATATTACGCGTTTTCCTTATTATAAGTGTTGTGGATTCCGGGATGAAATCCGGTATCAAATAATAACAAACGCCAAGAATGAATATAGGAAATAAATGTATTAACGTAATAATACAAACTGGTAATACAGGTTAGTAGTTCCAGGAATGCGGGTTAGTAGACAAATATATATATAAAGTCTTTGATATCGACGTATCGCTGTATGACTTCTTACTGAGTCTAAGTGCTCGTTACTGTGACTCTTGCCGCTACGTTATTCTACTCGACCGACTCAACGTTCTACTACTACTACTACTGTCCGACTTGAGGTAACGTTCTGCCGGGTATTCACTGGTAGTAGTATATGTATACCTTGGGTGAGTCCATTTGTGTAAAAAGGGGCTACCCCCTCAATAATAAGTGTTCATCAACGGTAATTGCTAATAGATCTGAACCTTGAAACAACAATGATCACCTGGTTCTACAATAAAAAAAACGGGAATCTCGAGGTTTATTTATACGTGACATGAGTCTTCGATTAGTCGATATTCTCCTCAATAAAAACAGAGGAACATCTGTATTCAATGTCGAAACATCTCATATATTTGCATACAGCATCTGAAAGCTCAGAAAATGCAGCAGGTGATTCACAAATCTTGTTGGCGTGATCAGATCGGTAAATTCACATGACTGGATTATTTAAAGGGTTGATAACAAGCGCACATCGGACACATATAACGTGTTTTCCTTATTATAAGGGTTCATCAACGGTAATTGCTAATAGATCTGAACCTTGAAACAACGATGATCACTTGGCTCTACAATAAAAAAGGGAATGTCAAGGGTGACATGGGTTGTTGAAAGGCGTGATTAGTTGATATTCTCGTCCAGAGAAAACGGACGAACGCTGTATTAAATGTTGAATAATCTAATATATATGTAAGTATTAATTTTGATCCCAAAATATTTTATTTCATACAATAAAATTCCTTCACGGCTCGAGAGCCACCAAAGTCTTAATTTTAAATCTGTTATGATGAATGTGTGTTACACGGATGAGTAAAGGTAGGGGCTGGAAATGAAGATTATGTTAGTTTTCTAAGGTCGAATGTATGTGGCACCAAGTGAGGATCATACTCAATATTCAGTCGCAACGGATCTAGCGGTAGGAACTCGAGATTATGAGGATAAGGAAGATAGATAAATATTAACCCATGACCTGAAGATGTTCAGATTCTATTCTTCAGGGAAGCGTCCACGCGGCAGTATATTCCGCAAGGTCGCAGTTCTCCTGGCAAAGTTTTCCTGGCGGATACATTCTTCTTATTTATACATACGGGGTAAATGAGGGTGATTCGACTCAGTGGAAGTAGCATGGCATATTCTGATTGTAAAAGCCAGAAGAATGGAGCTCATTCGAACATTTGCAAGAGAAAACTCTGAACATGTGCCATGGAAATATCGATAAACTATCGCTCTGCATGTGGTAATTCATTTGTGGAAAAGACGTTGCTGAGTCGGAAACACGTCTTCCTCTACAAGACTGTTTAAACCAGTGCTACTCAAAGTGTGCTACGCGAACCAGTGCCGGTGGGTAAGCCATCGATTGTGGTACGCATAGTGTTTCCAGGAAATAAAGAAACAGTAGTCACATTCCACGCCACGCGAGACATACGCAAAATGTTTCGAAGATTTTCACTTTGTTTTCTATTTATTATGATTAATCATGTTAAAAGCCATTGCTATGAAATAACAAATGCGATATAATGAACAGCAAAAGAGTGAAAATATGTATGACAACGGAATCAGGAAGATGAGTAACTGTGTGTGAATTACAACTAGGAATACTAAAAACCTTGATTCATGGATATATATATATATATATACATACATATATATATATATATATATATATATATATATATATATATATATATATATATATATATATATATATATGGTTGTGACAAAAAGGAATAGCATTGTAGATTTAAACCAAAAATATTATGTTACCAAATTTGCCTGGCTGTGACAAAAAGGAATGGCCACGTAGATTTCAACCAAAATATTATATTGCCAAATTAGCATGGCTGTGACAAAAGAATGGCCACGTAGATTTAAACCAAAATATAATATTGTCAATTCGCCTGGCTGTGACAAAAAGGAATGGACACGTAGATTTAATCCAAAATATTATATTGCCAAATTCGCCTGGCAGTGAAAAAAAGGAATGGCCACGTAGATTTAAACCAAAATATTATATTGCCAAATTCGCCTGGCTGTGACAAAAAGGAATGGCCACGTAGATTTCAACCAAAATATTATATTGCCAAATTAACCTGGCTGTGACAAAAAGAATGGCCACGTAGATTTAAACCAAAATATTATATTGCCAATTCGCCTGGCTGTGACAAAAAAGAAATGATCACGTAGATTTAAACCAAAATATTATAATGACAAATTCCCATGGCTCTGACAAAAAGGAATATCCACGTAAATTTAAAACAATAATATTATATTGCCACATTCGCCTGGCTGTGACAAAAATGAATGTCCACGTAAATTTAAACCAAAATATATTACTAAATTTGCCTGGCTGTGACAAAAATGAATGGCCACGTAGATTTAAACGAAAATATTATTTTGCCAATTCGCCTGGCTGTGACAATAAGGAATCGCTACGTAGACTTAAACTAAAATTTTATATTACCAAATTTGCCTGGCTGTGACAAAAAGGAATGGCCACGTAGATTTAAACCAAAAATATATTTTGACAAATTCGCCTGGCTCTGACAAAAATGTATTGCCACGTAGATTTTAACCGAAAATATTACATTACCAAATCCGCCTTGCTCTTAAAAAAAAGGAATGGCCTCGTAGATTTAAACCAAAAATATGTATTGACAAATTCGCCTGGCTCTGACAAAATGAATGGCCACGTAGATTTAAACCAAAATATTCTATGGCGGCACTCACTAGAATTTACAAGAGAGTAAGAAAGAGCGAAAGAGTTGACCTTCATGGGGTTATGGGGGAAGATAAGGGTCAACTGTATAACTGTAGACTTCAAGAAAGGTCAGGTTTGTATCAATGTATTAACAATTAATTAACCTCTATCAATGCCCCCCATATATATATATATATATATACATAAAATGAAACTTGAGGGGAAGTGGATAAAAACGGAAAACATTATTTACCTTTTAAGTATCCGACGAATGGGTGTCTTAAAATTACCCCTCGTCCCGTTTCGTATTTTTTTTCTTTTTATAATTTAAATTTAAAATTTTATTTTCGATAGATTAAAGGTTTTTTTTTTTTTAACTCGTCAATATGTTTTAAACAATTTTATTAATTATATCTATTTGTACTCTCGGTTTAACTCGTTGTAATTTATTTTATTCGTCAATAAGTTTTTTAAAGTCCTTTTAAGGTCGAATTCCCTATTATTTTTGTAAAAAGCAATATATTAGATGTACTAAGTATTTTACTGGGATGTGGGTAAAACGGAAAACATTATTACCTTCTAAGTATCCGATGAAAGGGTGTCCACTTAAAAAAAAAAAAAAAAAGAAAAATTCCCCGCAAACAACTTAAATAGAGCAGACACCATTGTGATTGGCTATTGATCAACTACCAATCAAATGCGCGATGACGGGGTATATTATAGAAGTTAGTGTCTGTAAGCATTTTTAGAGGGCGTATCAGAGTCCGATCAGCTCTGATGGGGTCGACTTGGTGAGGTCAGTATGATGTTTGAAAGACCCGAAACTGCCCAATGATCCAATTCAGAACATCACTGACGACGCCCTCTAGCGCTAAAGAGCGTATATTCAAAGCATACATACATATATATATATATATATATATATATATATATATATATATATATATATATATATATATATATATATATATATATATATCTGTCAGTCATCTGATCATATGTCCTGTAGTCAATAAAGATCATAGTGGCAGCGCCTGTGTCGAGGGCAAGTTGGCATGATAGAATCCATTGTTCTTCAGGCTTGGAATGAAGCTGACATGTAAAGCACGACAGGCTCTTCTGGTTGTCTTTGTAAACTACTGCTTAGGTAGATTGGTTACCTATACTTAGTTATCAATGATGTATATTCTAAATAGGACAGGTCAGGATTTGAACTTGGCGCGGGGATTACATCTTTCCCGCCAATAATCAATAATTCTATATGGGAGTGAACGCAGGAGAATTTCCTAACATATGAATAGTAGACTGGAGGCAAGAGAGATGCCGTTAGAATGAGATGGACGGAGCGATTAAGGTACGATGAAGTGTTAAGGAAAACGGAACCAAAGTGATCACAGTATGAGGGACGGCTGTAATTTCCTGGGTACACAAAGCTAAAAGATGACTTGGAGAATGAGTCACTCAAAAGACATATCAGACGTAAAAGGGATAGATGGAAGCAGTGGTAAACCTAACTGACCATCTCATGGGAAAGCTACACGGTGTCAGAAGGATGACAAAATGACAAACGTTGCAACGGGTTACAATGCATAGGAAGTTGTGAAGACCTTTGAATGCCAAAAAACTTGAAGAGACACGTAGAAATATATAAATCGTTACGCCAAAAAGACGCCAATGAGCAATTTAGAATTTGGCTTTTAATTTTTAACGGTTCAACACGACATGTGATAACATTGGCATGCAAAAATAAAATTGTTCGCGTTATTAAGAAGAAAGTTGACTTATAAACGGAAGTGATATTTTGGTCAACCCTATACTTATAAAATCGAAATTAAGAGAAAATTTATACATTTGGGAGTAGAAATCAGCTCTGGGAATGTGTTCGGCTATCACCGGAACTTCCTATTGGGGAGAGAGAAAAAAAAGGACAATGAATGCTAAAAGGTGGGAGGGGGGAACAACGAAAAGAAAATCGCGAATGACAATTCCAGTATTGATAAATCTCTTCAAGAAGGAGAATGCAAAAAGAGGTGGGGGTGAAGTTGCTAAGAGCTGCCAAAAATGATGCCTGTCCGGCCATCTGTATTTGCTCCTTTCGTCACGTCGATAACTCTTCTAACTGCAAGCGAAAGTAAAGTCAGAGTGAGCGAGAGAGAGAGAGATGGGGGGAGAGATTTGGGAACGCTGGAAGAAAAAGGGGCATTTGTCATCGAATACGCTGCCACTCTATTACGACCAATCCTGAAAGTTCTCCGTCTCAAATCGATGATCGATTTCCTACAAGGAGATCATTAAATGCTGCATTCGACGCACAAGCAACGGTAGACGCAAATTCGTGCACCTGCGAAAAAAAAATGAAAATGATTGGTCACTCAATGTAGCTACTCTTAAAGATTCCTCTTGAGGTTAGCTAGCGGCTCTGAAATGATAAGTGGACAGTCGCCATTTTTTGAAGAGGAGAGGGAGAAACTTACATCAGGTTACAAAGGGGATTATTATTGAAAGAGTGTAGTTGATCGAACGATTATTCTAAACTTGGAAAAAACTATTATTCACTATATACATATGTCAACCTGACTAGATAGATGGATAGATAGATAGATAGATAGATAGATAGATAGATAGATAGATAGATAGATAGATAGATATATAGATAGATAGATAATGGACAAACATAGATGGTGAACAAGTAGAGACAGATAGATAGATAGATAGATAGATAGATAGATAGATAGATAGATAGATAGATAGATAGATAATGGACAAGCATAGATAGATAGATAGATAGATAGATAGATAGATAGATAGATAGATAGATAGATAGATAATGGACAAACATAGATAGATAGATAGATAGATAGATAGATAGATAGATAGATAGATAGATAATGGACAAGCATAGATAGATAGATAGATAGATAGATAGATAGATAGATAGATAGATAGATAATGGACATGCATAGATAGATAGATAGATAGATAGATAGATAGATAGATAGATAGATAGATAGATATAAGACATGCATAGATAGATAGATAGATAGATAGATAGATAGAGGACATGCATAGATAGATAGATAGATAGATAGATAGATAGATAGATAGATAGATAGATAGATAGATAGATAGATAGATGCGGATAGTACAACGTGTCTCAGTACAGAAAGTGTAATCAACTAGCTGAGTCCAAATTTAGCTCGACTGTGTTCCTCTCATTTCGTGCAACTGCTTTTGAAAAAGGTGTTCACATGCATTCCAGCACCCATGATCTAAACAGCTTTAGCAGACTTGAAACCATGTGCTTTTGATCGGAACCAATATTGGATCAGGTAAAAATCTGACTTTAAATTTGTGGAGAGCTATTTCGAGACTGTGTACCTTTTCTCTCTCTCTCTCTCTCTCTCTCTCTCTCTCTCTCTCTTTCTATATATATATATATATATATATATATATATAGGTAACTATAATCGTGTCGAAAAACCTTCGAATTCTTGATTTAACAACAGCCAAATCAATCTCGATGGGAAAAAAGGTTTTTAAAAAAGAAAGAGCCAGGAACATGAAAGTCTGTCTAAAATAATCGCACAGATACAGGTTCAAGGCCCAAAGAACAAAAACCCCGATACGAGTAAACAACTAACTAAAGAGCTCGATACAAACGTAGAGCAGCCCTAGTCAAACCTAATGAGCCAGACAAACTTACCAAGCTTTCACTAAGTGAAACCTTGGTAGGTTTGTCTGGCTCAGGTTTGACTATATATATATATATATATATATATATATATATATATATATATATATATACAAGGTAACCAAAAGAGTTCTGTCCGTTTTTTGATTAGTCATTGAATGAAGTTGAAATATATTCATATATAAATGCGTGTAGCAATTGTTTTCAAATTCGGACAGCCGGAAGCAGGAACATCAGACGTTATAAAAAACACGCGCACCGTGCCCGGCCATCAGTTAAAAGCCGGACAGCTGTGAGAAGGATAGAAGTGTCTAGAGATCTCGTTCGGGTCTGTTTGTTTTACGACTTCAAAGTGGGCTTATCAGCAGCTGCATCAAGTCGCCGCATATGTCAAGCGTTTGGGGATAGTGCTGTGGATGAACGTACTGCAAGGTGTTGGTTTCGAAAATTCAAGTCGGGAGATTTGTCTCTCCATGATGAGCCTCGCAGTGGACGACCACAGGTCTTGAATGACGGAGTCCTGAGGGCGGCCATTGAAGAGGACAGTAGTCTAACGTGTGGTGAACTTGCAAGACAGTTCAACGTTTCCGATGAAACAGTTAGACTTCACATGCACTGCCTAGGTAAGACGTACAAACTGAGCAAGTGGGTTCCGCGAACGCTGTTGGAGGTCCACAAAGGGACAACGAGTGGCAGCCTGCCTATCGCTGTTTTCTCGCCACCGTACCGCATCCTTATTCAGTCGTGTGCTTACCATTGATGAAAAGTAGGTTCTGTATGAAACTCCCAAGCGTTCCAGACATTGGTTGTCTCCTCAGGATGCTGTCCCTCACACCGCAAGACCGTCTATGCACCCACGCAAGATTATGCTTTGTGTCTGGTGGACAGGTAGTCAAGTGGTTCATTATGAACTGCTACCAACGGGCCAAACGGTCACTGGAGACCTATACACGCAGCAATTGAAACGTGTGCAACAGGCATTACGCCAGAAGGAGCCATTACTGGTGAATCGCAAAGGTGTGCTTTTCCTCCATGAAAACGCCAGACCGCATGTCGCGCGTGTGGTCAGGGATACCATACAGCAACTTGGGTGGGATACTTTGTGCCATCCACCTTATTCACCCGACCTTGCGCCATCTGATTACCACCTCTTCCACTCCCTGGATAATCATCTTCGTAGGAAATCCTTCACCAATGAAGCAGGCTTGCGCAAAGCCCTCACGGAATTCTTTGCGTCAAATCCCCCCGAGCTGGAGATACATTGGCAGAAGGTGCTGGATGCCGATGGCGATTACTTCGAAAACTAAATATAAGTTACACATACTGTGAAGCGTTTTCTTTTTTTCCTTTAAAAACGGATATAACTTTTTTGGTTACCTTGTATATATATATATATATATATATATATATATATATATATATATATATATATATATATATAATGATGCATTCTAGCGTTGAGTTTGACGTATGAGGTTCCGACGACCACGAATTATCTACATGCCTATGACAGGTATGGCTTTTGAGACCAGCTCGAGAATTGCACAAAAGACCACAAAGATTACAGGAGAATGTATTGTATCCAAGTGCAGCAGGAACACTGTTAGATGCCTTATGTTGCTTTCTCGTTTCATGTAGTCGACTGATGGTTACTTCTCAGTGCAGCTATATCAATGTTGTACTTCTTTAGCTCCAATGTGACCAGAGCTGTTTTTCTTTCTGGTGCTGATTTGTTGTCCTGGAGAGTTTGTATATTCCAAGTGCCAAGATGAAGTTGTTTTTCACAGTAGCCATATATATATATGTGGAACTAATTAGATGTAGTTAACAGAAAACCAACACAATGATTTGTTTCAAGTGGTGGAGGCTTGTGTCAGACCATCCACACTTTTTGGATCTGTCGATAAAAAAGTAACGGTGCAAAAGACTTGCCACGGAAACTCTCCGGTTCGAAGTCAATATCGGCCAGTACACGCGTCTCGGCAGACACATGCAATATAATGACCGTGTTAAGCTGTCATGAGTTTTCCTTCCCATCTGAAGTCTTTTTATCGTGAAAACAACGCTAAAAGGATTGCTAAACAAAACTCCTTTCATCCTCATCAACGGCAGCTAGCGCGTGCCAGTTGTCAACCTGGTACATTACATAGCTCCGCGGGAATATATATATATATATATATATATATATATATATATATATATAGATAGAGAGAGAGAGAGAGAGAGAGAGAGAGAGAGAGATTGATAATATTAGTGGTAAATATGCACATACATATAAAATCATATATCTAAATATATACATACATACACATACATATATGTATAAAAAATAATTCCAAGAGGATAGAATCCAGGTAGAACTCAATGTCCAGGACAGAGTAAGGATATAATAAAAAGACTTAAACACTAATATTCCATATATATATATATATATATATATATATATATATATATATATATATATATATATATATATATATATATATATAGGCAGACAGACAGACCGATAGACTGGCAGAGATAGGTACTCATAAATATACATTTTTTGCCTCACCGGTAGCTCAATACGGATTTTAATTCACAACGCATCCTTATATTACATCATCCACTATTTTCTTAACATAAACACACAATGTGCGATATTATATATATATATATATATATATATATATATATATATATATGCGTCTTATTCTTATAAGTTTCTGCTTTTCTCTACATAAATTATGTAGAAATTGTGTGAATGTCTAAGCATTATCGGCTATACTTTTAGCCATTATCAAGGATGATTTTATTTTTACTTTTAACTCAATGTATGGATTGTTTTATGTAGTTATCTAGAGTTTTATTACTGTTTTATTTCTCAAACACCCCCCCACACACACACACACATATATATATTTTAATGTTGGTCGGCTTCACTTTTCACTTTTGCTATGTCAAGCGAACTCCCGTTATTACTTCCGAAAATGCTCGTTATATTCGAGGCTTCGTAGACGTCGTTACTAGTAGTAACGCCTTCCAGTAATATCCGCATCAGTAATACTTGTTCAAGTAGTAATCGCCAAATAGTATAATGATCAGAAGAGAATCTTAATCCGTATAGTAGTAGAGAAGAGAGAGACTGAACTAATATCAATAGTGGATAGACAAGATGAGTGAACAGTGAACGTATAGTCATCACGCTACTTCCTATTTATTCACTTCCTTTATGATCACGTGATCTACTTAATAATGGAATCGCCCGTGTTGCTCACTAGCGATCCAGTTTCAAAGCAAAGTGTCAGCAACGACACTTACTCTTATAAACAGTATATATACACTAGCCGACGTATCACTCGTTGTCTGGGTGTACATGGCTGCACCTCCTGTATACTTACACCCCCTGTCTAGGAATGTCTTCATGCGTACCCGCTTGCATGCATCATCCGTTGGTATACTAAGCTACTCACCACCCCCATCTTTTAACGGTATTCCTTCGAAAGTGTCTAAGTGTTCTTAATAAAGGAATTCCATCGATAAAAACTTCTTGAGTGGTCGCCGATCGGGGTTAAATTGTTTCAATGTTTTAGAGATTCAGTAAATTTTCTATGGCCGTGATAACTTTCAAATAGTATAGCATTGTTCACAAATCTAATAATCAAACAAAACCCAGGATGAAGCGTCAGAGCTTCATTCAACTGCAAGCGCAAAGGCATGAACGCCCCCGTCCTTCTTTACATGTTCACTGTAAAGCTGGGTTTAATAAGAGATTCTTCGTTAATTTTTTTTCCTTTTAACGATTCGGTAATCCTCTTCAAACAATCTTTGCGTTAAAGGTTGTTCGAATGCCAATTTAGGAAGGAATCATATGAAGAAATGTGTAACTATGGCTTGTTATTTGGAGAAAAAAAATTGTGTGTCTCTGTGTGTATCTGTGTGTGTTTATGTGTGTGTCTCTGTGTGTATGTGTGTGTGCCTATGTGTGTGTATGTGTGTGTGCCTATGTGTGTGCCTATGTGTGTGTCTATGTGTGTGCTTCTGTGTGTATCTGTGTGTGTCTATGTGTGTGCTTCTGTGTGTATCTGTGTGTGTCTATGTGTGTGTCTCTGTGTGTATATGTGTGTGTCTATGTGTGTGTCTCTGTGTGTGTCTATGTGTGTATCTGTGTGTGTCTATGTGTGTGCTTCTGTGTGTATCTGTGTGTGTCTATGTGTGTGTCTCTGTGTGTATATGTGTGTGTCTATGTGTGTGTCTCTGTGTGTGTCTATGTGTGTATCTGTGTGTGTCTATGTGTATGTCTCTGTGTGTATCTGTGTGTGTCACTGTGTGTGTCTCTGTGTGTATCTGTGTGTGTTTATGTGTGTGTCTCTGTGTGTATGTGTGTGTGCCTATGTGTGTGTATCTGTGTGTGCATATGTGTGTGTCTCTGTGTGTATCTGTGTGTGTCTCTGTGTGTGTCTCTGTGTGTATCTGTGTGTGTCTATGTGTGTGTCTCTGTGTGTGTCTATCTGGGTGTCTATGTGTGTATCTCTGTGTGTCTATGTGTGTGCCTCTGTGTGTATCTGTGTGTGTCACTGTGTGTGTCTCTGTGTATATCTGTGTGTGTCTATGTGTGTGTCTATGTGTGTATCTGTGTGTGTGTATCTGCGTGTGTGTATGTGTGTATCTGCGTGTGTGTATCTGTGTGTGTCTATGTGTGTGTCTATGTGTGTGTCTCTGTGTGTATCTCTGTGTGTCTCTGTGTGTGTCTCTGTGTGTATCTCTGTGTGTCTCTGTGTGTGTCTATGTGTGTGTCTATGTGTGTGTCTCTGTGTGTATCTCTGTGTGTCTATGTGTGTGTCTCTGTGTGTATCTGCGTGTGTGTCTATGTGTGTGTGCTATTTATACACGTCCACATTTCTCGACTGATTTCGGTGAAATCGTGCACACATGTTGCAAATTTACTAAGTTGGATCAAAACAAACTTTTCAATCTCCAGCACCCCCCCCCTGCCACGGGTTCAACAGAAAAATCGATAAAAATTAAGGTGGGTACGACTTTCTGCAAAACCAAAGCAAAGTTACCTGCGAACAAAATTTATACTGGATCAGCTGATGTTCTTGGCACTTAATGCAAAACACAGCGCGTGTTACGGGGTTTATGTAGAGGGCGAGATAGTTTTCCTGTGACACTGGCTTCAGACAAAAAAAATGAAAACCAATCTGTGAAGAAATTGGGTTTCTCGTACTACTTAAAATAAAATCTTGAATAACTTCCTCATTTTTTATTCAATTTTCTTAAAAGATGACACAAAAACTTCGCCATAATGCATGAACTAAAACAGTGTGGCTTAAGTCGTTCTCGCTTCCTTGCGCATAACAAAAGACACGAAAAACTGTTCAAGAAGCCAGTTTTTTCGGCCATAACTCCCTGGTTGATAACCCGATAATTTCTAAATTTGCCATGTAAATTACTTATGACACACAAATTGTCCTGGGTGAGTATTTGGTTTATATTATTTCAGGTAAATGGACAAAATCTGCGAAAAGTAGGTCCCAAATTGGCTTGTGACACTTAGCCAATAGTTTCTTCATATGATTCCATCTTAATTGTCAACTTTTGATGTAAATATTGTTTGAGATGGATTTTTGAATCGTTAAAAATGGAAAATTCCCGAAAAACCTTCTATTAACCCCAGATTTACAGTAAACATGTGAAGAAGAATGGGGGGGGGGATTTGCACTTACATTTGAATCAAGCTCTGAGGCTTCATCCCTCTTTTTCTTTGATTATTAGATTTCCGAGCAATGCCATACTTTTCGAAAGTTATTACGGCCACAGGAAACTTACTGAATATCTAAAACATTGAAACAATTCAACTCCGATCAACGACCATATAAGAAGTTATTATCGATGGAATTTCTTTATTAAGAACAATCAACCACTAGCGAAAGACATACCGTAAAAAAAAAGATGAGTGGGGAGAGAAGAATAGTATACCAACATATGATGCATGCAAGCAGGGACGTAGGCAGACATTTCTAGATAGTGGTGTGCGGATATACAGAGGATACGGTTATACAACTGCAGCCATGTGTATTCAGGAAACGCCGGGTAAATCGGCAAGGGAAATATAGAAATGCAAGGATAAGTTCCTGATGTATCAAAGGGAGTCACCTAAAGAAGACTTAATATCGATTACCCTAAGCAAGCTATTTTTCGTTTAATATCAAATAGCACTATACTTTTCGGACATATCCTATAAACTACTTTGGAGTCAAATAATAGGAATTATGCAATGGGTTGATTTATAAGCATGGCTTCCGTCAGCGCGTTGTTGCTAATGGTGGACATGTAGTAAGTCGAATATTTAATCCTGTTCAGAACGGCTCAGAATCAGTTCTCTGTGTGATGCCACTGTGCAACAGTTTTCGGAAGACATGTGATCTGTGGTTGAATTACGTATGGAGCATCGATCAGCGAGTCATTCGCATTAGTTTTGCTGCCAAAGGATATCAGGATTAATTCGTTAAGATATAGCGAAACCTTGCGAGACCTCAAAGAACGGTTCCGAAGAAATAAGGACTGAAAGGTGTCATTTCGTTTTTTACACCATGACAACGCAAGGTCGAATTGCAGATCACAATTATCGGAAAAAAATCCTGGGAAGCCTGATATTCACAATTGTTTCAGATCTTCGTACGGCTATGGATTTGACTCAATCAAATTTCAGGTTGTTGCAGAAATTGAAAGCGGCGTTGAAAGGTCAATATTTTTTACCCCATGCCAAATTTGAAGCGATCGTTTGTAACTGGACCAAAATTGCAACAAAAACATTTAGCCACGTAATGAAGAATTGGTTAGAATGCTTTTGGTAAAAAAAAAAATAGCCTAGAGCACATAATGGCAAATATGCTGTTATTTCTTTTTCACGAAGATGGACATTTAGCTCAATTTTATATCAGTTTCAATTTTCTGTTTATCCAACAACCAGTCTCTCTCTCTTTCTGTCTGTCTGTCTCTCTCTCTCTCTCTCACTCTCTCTGTATAAATATATATATTTATATATATATATATATATATATATATATATATATATATGAAGGCAAAAAAACTTGGCTTAGTCGACGAGGTTCGTATTCTGTGGGGCGAAAAAAGTCGGCTCAGTTAAATTTTCCTTTTGTCTTTATTCATACTGTCCGTCTACAGATATATACTCTCTGATATTTACATATATATATATATATATATATATTTATATATATATATATATATATGTATGTGTGTGTGTGTGTGTGTGTGTGTGCGAGAGAGAGAGAGAGAGAAAGAGAAAAAAAGAAAGAGATGAAAAAAAGAGAGAGATGGCCGGGTATGAAACTGAAGCTAGAAGATATAGATTCTTAAAATTCCCAACGTGAAAAAGTGTACATAACCTTGGTAATTCAAATCTTGTGCTACCAACACCATCCCGGTAGCTGAATTGGTAAAGAGAAGTAATACACATTATAATATATATATATATATATATATATATATATATATATATATATATATATATATATATATATATATATATACATTCAGTACGAGGTAAAAAAAGAAAAAAAAAAGAAAATCGATTTTCGTATGTTTACCAAGATACGTGAGTGATAGAATTGGTTTATTAATTCAGGGTATGAATACAGGTGCACATATGTACACGAAGTCAAAAAATGATTCAGTATTTTGTTGGATAAACTTTTGCTTTAATAACTTCCAACTCTTCCAGTGGCCTAGGCAGAGTCCTAACCTTAAGCCAATTGAAAACCTTTCGGCGATAATGGACAAGCGAGCCCGTAATAGGAAAGTTAACACAAGAAGATAAGCTTTTTAACAAATTAAAGGAATGCTGGAAAAATCTGGCGAAGGACGTTGACTTACTAAGGAATTTATTATACAGCATGCCACGAAGAATTAAGGCGGTTATTAAAGCAAAAATTTACCCAACAAAAAAACTAAAATATTCTTTGACTTGTATGATGCACATATGTACACGTGTATTTATAGCCTGTATTAATAAACAAATTCTATTACTCACTTGTCTTGGTAAATATACGAAAAAATCGACAGAGAAAGCCTCTGGTTATCATGATTAAATTACTGTTTTTAAACTAGAAATTTCCCATGATTTCTTACGAAACCTTGCTAACCAGACCAGCAACAGTGGTTC
>OZ038513.1:37553665-37603665 GCA_964036315.1 Acanthosepion esculentum
TTTTTTAATAATTTTTTAAATAAATTTTATTGTTCAAAATATATATATATATATATATATATATATATATATATATATATATATATATATTGACCACTAATTTTATATATATATATACATGCATACATATATATATATATATATATATATATATATATATATATATATATGAAGTTGAAATATTACATTTTGCTTTGATAATGATCGTTGTAACAACATATCCAGCATATTTCTCTGCCCTTTTAAATCTCCAGGCTGACAATCATACATTTTATTATCTAACTATGCCTGCAAGTCACATGCATTCTCTGACTTCAGCAGGTGTAAAGCTATATTAGGTAACAATGAAAAAAAAACACAATACATTTGCTAGTTTTCAATACAATTTAATTGCAAGCGGCTTTATGTATTCTTGCGTTACTTCCATTCCTTTTTCTTTCTTTTTCTTCGCTCGCGTTTTCTTTCTTTTTCTTTCATTCATTTTTTCCTTCATTCGCTCTATCGTCCGTTCGTTCGTTCGTTCGTTCTTCCTTCCCGAGTTGTTTCTGATTTGATATTCAAAATGGCGGCCACACTTACGCCAACGGGGGAAATTTCATTTGTGAGTTTTTCTTAATTACAATTGCTGCTTTCATCTTGTTTAATTTTTCTTGTCTTTAGCCCCCAAATATGTGGTTTCGTCGACTACCGTTTATTATAATTCGAATTCCACATGATGCTGCTATACTGAAGTGAAGAGGAATTCCTACTTTTTTGATGCATTCAAGTTTCATGATTAATAATACTATGTATGGCACAAGTCCATTAAATAAAGCGATGAAAGATTATGCAGTACATGGCTTATAACAGCAAGTACACTGTAAAGGGAGATGACATTGTTTTGATGCCAAACTCGGTAAAGAAACTGAATGAAACTTTAAGACTCGGTGATAATGGTAATATAAACAAAAACAGTTTGCATACAACAAACATTCTATCAAAGATTCAGTGCACCCCCCACCGTTTAAATCTTTTCGTTAAAACAGCTTTTCAGAACCTTATTTACATTATTCGGACTATTGTCCTCATCTTTGTCGCCATATTATTACAACGTTTCGCTTCTTCAGGTGGTTTGAATGTCGAAGTGAACCCTTTATTTCGCTCACTGGGTTTAGACTGTTCTAGCTCCACGTGCCATGTTTAATGGATGTCAGTTTTCAGTTATCTCCTGTTAATTCCCCTATCCAAGTTCTCCACTGCCATAACCGGGTATTGAACTCACACTCTTTGAGTGAAATAAAGGGTTCAGTTCGACATTCCAACCACGTGAGAAGGCCGGAGCGTACAACGGCCGAAACGTTGTAATAAATATGGCGACAAAAATGAGGACAATAGTCCGAATATTGTAAATAAGGTACATAATGCCTCATCTCTGAAATATAGACAGATACCGCTTTTCAGAAATTTAGGTTTCTCAAATCGACAACCCGTTATATATTTTTTTTCAATACTGTTGGATATCGGTTGAGGAAATACCTTTAGCCTTATGTCCGCTGCATCAGTGTGTTAGCAGAAATCGGAACTGGTGATAGCCTAAACAGAAAATGCATCTGGCGTCTAAAATAAGCGGTGCGTACAGGTATCCCAAACGGAAGGAAATGCGTGTTTGCGTAGGCGCATGCCAGAATAGGTGTGGCCATAGGAAGTTGCGTAAACGATATACTGGAAGGAGTTGGAGCCACGTGAATTTTCGTGGGTGTCCAAATGTTATTTAACCGGTCCGATTCTTGATCTGGGCAGAGACGCTGGCTAGAGATTCACCGAAGATTTGTCTCCATCAATTCCTGTGTGCGCAATCCTAACCTCTGTGATTCTGGCTTACTCTACGCATTCACCGCAACTTGAACAATAACGATATTAATATATATATATAAATGTGTTCGTCGCCTCGTTTGAGCCCAGCAGCAGCAATACAACAATACTGATAGCAGTTTCCTTCCAGTCTGTTTGATTTTGCTTGCGTGGAAAGCAAACAGCTTGAGTCTATCATTATGTTTCGCATATAGTGACATGTGCGAAGGCTGTTCTTTTTTTAAATTTCGATTTTGTTAAGGGAGGCTCCATGAAGTAAAATCAGAGGGTCAAGTTCGAATTCCAGTCGAGTTCATAGTATTCACTTCTCCCCCACCTCCCAGATCGGGGTAAATAGTAGAATAGACTCGTAGTGTAGTAGAAGGAAAATTCTGAATTCAAACCAGCCTGGAGAGGTTTGGTCGCCATCAGGCTATCTGGCCCAAGACACAATACGTCTGCAGCACATGCGCTAATAAGATGTAGGACGCGAGATCGTGATCATGAAAGTTCTGTGTTTATGATATTTGAAGAGACAATTTCTAGGGTCTGCTGAAAGATCGGCTTTATAGGTTTGAAGCCATTTTAACCGTTTATATGATTGAAGCCATTTTTAATCGTTTTAATCATATGATTGAAGGTATTTGTATATGGTTGAATCATTTTAATCGTTTATATAAGTGAAGCTATTTTTAATCGTTTATATGATTTAAGCCATTTTAATCGTTTACAGGATTGAAGCCATTTTGAATCGTTTATAAGATTAAAGCCATTTTAATCGTTTATATGATAGAAGTCATTTTAATCGTTTCTAGGATTGAAACCATTTTGAATCGTTTATATGATAGAAGCCATTTTTAATAGTTTATAGGATTAAAGCCATTTTAATCGTTTATAAGATTTAAGCCATTTTAATCGTTTATACGATAGAAGCCATTTTCAATCGTTTATAGGATTAAAGCCATTTTAATCGTTTATATGATTGAAACCATTTTAATCGTTTATAGGAGTGAAGCCATTTTGAATCATTTATAAGATTAAAGCCATTTTAATCGTTCATATGATAGAAGTCATTTTAATCGTTTATAGGATTGAAGTCATTTTGAATCGTTTATATGATAGAAGCCATTTTCAATCGTTTATAGGATTAAAGCCATTTTAATCGTTTATAAGATTACATCCCTTTTAATCATTTATATGATAGAAGTCATTTTAATCTTTTATAGGATTGATGCCATTTTGAATGGTTTATAAGATTAAAGTCATTTTAATCGTTTATATGATAGAAGTCATTTTAATCGTTTATAGGATTGAAGCCATTTTGAATCGTTTATAAGATTAAAGCCGTTTTAATCGTTTATATGATAGAAGCCATTTTCAGTCGTTTATAGGATTAAAGCCATTTTAATCGTTTATAAGATTAACGTCATTTTAATCGTTTATATTATAGAAGCCATTTTCAATCGTTTATAGGATTAAAGCCATTTTTATCGTTTATAAGATTAAATCCCTTTTAATCATTTATATGATAGAAGTCATTTTAATCGTTTATAGGATTGATGCCATTTTGAATCGTTTATAAGATTAAAGTCATTTTAATCGTTTATATGATAGAAGTCATTTTAATCGTTTATAGGATTGAAGCCATTTTGAATCGTTTATAAGATTAAAGCCGTTTTAATCGTTTATATGATAGAAGCCATTTTCAGTCGTTTATAGGATTAAAGCCATTTTAATCGTTTATAAGATTAAAGCCATTTTAATCGTTTATATGATATAAACCATTTTCAATCGTTTATAGGATTAAAGCCATTTTGAATCGTTTATAAGATTAAAGACATTTAATCGTTTATATGATAGAAGCCATTTTGAATCGTTTATAGGATTAAAGCCATTTTAATCGTTTATATGATAGAAGCCATTTTCAATCGTTTATAGGATTAAAGCCATTTTAATCGTTTATAAGATTAAATCCATTTTACTCGTTTATATGATAGAAGCCATTTTTATCGTTATATGACAGAAACCATTTTTAATCGTTTATAGGATTGAAGCCATTTTTAATCGTTTATACGATTAAAGCCATTTTTATCGTTTAAACGTTGATCTGAGAAAACTGTTGTATAGCTGATACTTTAGACATCTCTTGACGAATTGGACGGTATTTATTAATTAAGTACACATCTAGAAATATTGATCTGAGGTGGCTAAGGTCATATCTATAGTTTTTAGATTAACAGTTTGGCTTTTCAACCTTTTGCGGTGTTGAATCAAAGAACCCCAAATAGATAGGTGGCATGGCATTTCAATTGCTGCCGTGTCGCTAGATAAAGTTCAAATCAATTGGCAATCAGCCGATGTTTTTCCAACCATTCCAATAAACAATATAATGAGTAAATAGTGTAAATAAACAATCTAATAAATATATAATCTTTGTTATTTCTTGCTGTCAAAATTGATGCGATTATATATGGATAAACAGTTCTGCCTAGAGTCAGTGTAATATTTTGTTTTCAGCCTGAGATGTAAGTGTAGCTTCCAGGCAATTTTACTAAGCTCCCGTTTTATATATTTGCATTCTATAGAAGCACACACAGCCACACATTTGCCGTCCTGGGTACGATGATAAACTACATCCGCGTCCTCAGTAAGACGATAAACTACGTCCAGCAGCAAGGCCTCTGATCAAGAGGTTTTGAGGAGCGTGGAACCACCTCTTAATTGCTGGTGTTCCCAGGTCTGCTCTGACCCGGGGTGGTAGCACCTGGTAGGTCCCAGCTATGGGCAAATAGTTAACTCCGAAACTGGGGTAAAAAAATACTATGAAAGTGTAAAAACAGGTTTTAATACCAGAAATATTTTGTAATAAAATTTTATTTCCAGCAATAAATTTTTGAAGAAAAAAAATCTATTACCAGCAATAAATTTTTGAAAAAAAATATTACCAACAATACATTTTTGAGGAAAAAATATTACCTGCAATATATTTTGGAAAGAAAATTATTGCCAGCATTATATTTTTGAAGGGAAAATATTAGCAGGTCGATAGATAGATAGATAGATAGATAGATAGATAGATAGATAGATAGATAGATAGATAGATATGAAACCCAATAGAGACAGATAGACATGAAGAGACCAAGATAGATAGATAGATGAAAAATATTAGCAGAAATAGATTTTTTGACAAAACAAAATATTACCAGCAAAAAAAAAAAATTGTCGGCATTAAATAATTCATTAAGTTTGATATGCCGTAAAACAAACTAAAACAAACCAATATATCCTCAGGTAGATAGATAGATAGATAGATAGATAGATAGATAGATAGATAGATAGATATGAAACCCAATAGAGACAGATAGACATGAAGAGACCAAGATAGATAGATAGATGAAAAATATTAGCAGAAATAGATTTTTTGACAAAACAAAATATTACCAGCATAAAACATTTTTTCGGCATTAAATAACCCATTGAGTTTGATATATCGTAAACCAAACCAAACCAAACCAAACCAAACCAAACCAAACCCAGCCCACACACACTTTCGAACGCATGCACACTCACAATGTCGCCATCACCTGTTCATTTCCACAAATAATGGAATTCCGCGACGTGTCATTGTCGGCCCAGAAGAACTGGATTTTTTTTAATATATTCTTCATCAAGTGATATTCTCATTCTAAGAACTGTCAGACTTTCAATCACGGACTCCTTTTGTAAGATATATGCATTAATCATTCTGGTTTCATAAATAATTCATCATAGAAATAAAATTAGTCTATTCGATTGCAAAACGCTCTTTTTTTTTTGTTTCTTTAAATAATTGCAGTTGCCATATTTGTGGTAGAGCTGCCCAGTCCTCACTTTCAAGGCTTGATGCGCGGCCCTTTGGGTGATGAATTGATGTTCATCCTGCAAGCCCTCTCCCATAGACGAATCGTTGCAAGCCTCTTTTCTACTCTATCCATATTCCCATGAACGAAATTCGCTCGTTAACCATTACTACACCAATTCCCCCTCCTTAGGTTGAGATTTCCACCGATTCGTTCAATAAGGCAAGCGGCGGCAAATAAGAGATGAGAATTCTTTGAGGCTCAAACTCACAACAGTCGTAAAATTACTTCGCTTACATTTACAGAATCGCCTGTGCCTTGTATCTCCAGGACATGGACGAACTTGGCTCTCCACAACTTCCTATATTTTGAAGCTTTTAGCTTCAGTCTGTTTCCCACCGCCTTAATTTAGTTTCTATTAATGCCTTTATAGATTTTTTTTTTCCTGAGGAGCTTTCCTCTATGGTACCGAGACGTTTTGAATTTAAACGCGTTACTAGATTGGTGACAATATTTCATCTTTTTACATTTGAAATGGCGTAAGTTCTATGCTAACAGTTTCTTTTATAACACTTATCTCTTGACGATCTCTCTTCCGTCTTCTTGTTTCCCAGTCAATCTTTAAAAATTTACATGCTATGTGAAAATAAAATATTATTAAGTGAGAAAACAATAAAAAAAAACAGGTATAAATAAAACAGAATATAACAATTATGTGATATTCTGTTTCCTTAATTCCCATTTTTCATTGTTCTCTCTCATAAATAGTGTTTTATTTTCATATTGTTTCTCACTATACAACAGCTTGCGTCGCAGTAGCTTTATTGCCTTGCTTGGGTTGAAATGATTGTAATAAATGATAATTTGATGTGTATGTTCGGCATAATATAACCATCTGTCAATTGCGTGTGCCGTGTCATGCAACTCACTCTGCGCGGGACACTGTATCAACAAAAAAAAAGGTCTGATAATGCCACACGAAGAACACGTTGAAGACTAAATCTTTGGGTCTGGTTAGTGAATTTAACGATCTATAACCCTTGGTTGGGGTATTCAACGTGAGTTTATTATATTTTAAGTTCAAATAAAACAGCGTCAAATCAAACATGTAAATCACAAACAAATAAACAAACATTTCAATGTTTAACATAGAAGCAGAAATTACAATAACCCCTGCAGAAGGTAGTGAAATAAAAGCGATAAGAAGAGAATAAACATCACCGGCAAGGAGACAGAATATATGCATATCAGTCGAAGATGAATATTAAAAACTTGATATACCAAAATCAAACAGATAAACAATTTAAACATCTAGGAAGTATTTTAACAGACGAGGGGAAACTGCAACACTGAAATCTGAAGGCACATTGGGATAGTGAAAGATGCCTTTCAAAAGCTAAGTAAAGTATTAATAAACATGTACATTTCGTTAGAAATGAAGAAAAGAGTACTGAACGGTTAAATAATATCGGTTCTCCTGTATGGCCATGGATGCTGGACAATCACATCACAGATGGAGATGATGATTTGAGGCAACATAAGTCTGGCTCAACAGAAAGATACTGAGAATAACATAGACATATATATATATATATATATATATATATATCAGTCGAAGATGAATATTAAAAACTTGATATACCAAAATCAAACAGATAAACAATTTAAACATCGAGGAAGTATTTTAACAGACGAGAGAAACTGCAACACCGAAACCTGAAGGCACATTGGGATAGCGAAAGATGCCTTTCAAAAGCTAAGTAAAGTAGTAACAAACATGAACATTTCGTTAGAAAAGAAGAAAAGAGTACTGAACGGTTAAATAATATCGGTTCTCCTATATGGCCGTGAATGCTGGACAGTCACATCACAGATGGGATGATGATTTGAGGCAACATAAGTCTGGCTCAACAGAAGGATACTGATAATAACATATACTGGACATGTGAGCAACGACGTAGTTTTAAAGGAAAATGGAAACAAATAAGACAGTTATAATAAACATCATGAAAAAACAGCTGAAATTTCTCATAACGGAAAATATGACACTCACAGGGCATATAGAAGGCCAGAGTGACGGAAGAAAGCAGTGAATAAACAACCTGTTAGAGGATTCTAACGGTCTACCTCAGGAAGAGCGGGAAGTAATGGACACAATATTTGACACGTTCAATATGCAAAGGGCCTCAAGCAATTTCAGAACCGCGGAAATCAAGCAGAAAAAGAAAATTTACAGAGTCTTTGATGATTAATCCGAAGAGGAAAAATATCAAAGACCCCTGCGAGGCAAAAGCTTGGGAGGAGGGTGTTATGGGTCCTTACCTATAACTACAGAATGAACTCTTCCTAACACTATGTATAATACGCCTCTCAAGGGAGAGAGACGAATCGAGTCGAGCCGATAGTAGTTCACTCCAAACCGGACTGACAGTCATACTAACACCTTCCACATCTTGTAATATATCTTCGTTATTTCTACTCTTGTGTTCGTGTTGTTCTTCTTTGGTCCTAACCTGGACCATCACACTAACGAACTTGTGTAAATGGCTGGCAAAACTTGGATTAGAAGAAATTGCATGAAGACGAACACTTCTAAGAGCTACGAAAGACAGGAACGCGTCACACGACATTATTCTGCATGCTCTGAAGGGACATGCCATATAGAAGAAGACGAAGAAGAAGAAGAAGGAGAAGGAGAAGGAGAAGGAGAAGGAGAAGAAGAAGAAGAAGAAGAAGAAGAAGAAGAAGAAGAAGAAGAAATGTGTGTGTGTGTGTGTGTGTGTGTGTGTGTGTGTGTGTGTGTGTGTGTGTGAGAGAGCAAGAGAGATAGAGTGTGTGTAAGTTCTTGGCGGGTGTAGCAAAATTACTTACGTAGTGAGCAGTAGCTTTGTTCAGGGAACATTAAAAAGGGATATGAAAAAGATATTTAAAAACGCTTTTTTTTTCTTATGCCCCATCACCCCAGTCAAGTGACTCGATATCTAAGAGAAGTAACCCCATATCCACCGCATTTGTTTGTCTATATTCTTGTTTATTTTATTTAAAAAAAAAAGAAATAAATGACAAAAAATACAGTGCATTTACTAGAGACAACATTTCAGGAATAGATCGAATTAACACCATATTCAATGAGGTCAATCTAGATCCATTTTACACTAAATGCAAAAGGTAAACTCTGGCCCGATTTACACTAGAGTCAACAGGTAGACAAAGTTCCGGTTTAAACTAGACTCAAATGGTTCGGTCCGGTTTACACGAGATTCAGTATTGTAAATACAGTTCAGTTTTACAGTTGAGCCAAAAAAGTAGACATAGTTACAATTTAAATTAGAGTCTAAAACGTAATAACGGTTCTGTTTCTTACAACAGACATAAAAAGAAACGGTAGACATTTATTGTTATACATGTTCACCGTAGTTTGAATGTAGAAATCCAACGTAAGTAATTTGTTCAATGATACAACACCAATATCCAGTAGCAGCTGTTCTGTAATTCTTAAGGTCTTCCATATCAGAGGTTGGCAGTGGATATTCGGAGAGAAAACAAAATGACCGTCTTTATACACGTCGGATTGAATATTCCAAGAAGATTCCATAATGTACCCAAAAATGGGAGGGGTTACAATGTTGTGTACCGCTGTGTACTAGTGAGCAAACCAAAAATTGTAACGTTTATTAGTTTCATGCTAGATTAAAAATTGACACTCCGGTCCGGCTCTACAATATAAAAAAAATATAAATTAAAGTCCGGTTTAAAATAGATTCAAAATGGTCAGCATCATGATGCTTTACACTAAATTAAAAAAAAAATGGTTAGCCATTCGAACGGCAAACAGGTAGACAGTAGTCCATGTTAACAAGAAGCCCGAAAATGGAGCACTGCTGCCATATATGGATTGTAACTGACAAGCCCTCACTTTCAACGGTATATGGGTGCACCTCAAAGAAATCTAGACAACTAGAGGTTGGCAGCTAATCTTTCCTCTAGGCTTAACTTTAACATCTCAGTGGGGAAAAAAACTGACTGGTTACATGCAATGCCTCGAAAACTGTTGTATAGGAATAAAGTGTCGTTGCCGACACCGTAGTTTGAACACAGATCACCAGTTAGCAAACACGGACGATTCCATTATTAAATTAAGTAGATCACGTGATCGTAAAGCAAAAGTACAAATGGGAATTAGCGTGGCGTCTAAGTGATCGCTATCCTCTATACTATTGCTCTATACTGATCATTATACGAAATACTATTCGGCGATCACCACTTGAACAAGTATTATTAGTACGAGTATTATTCGAAGGCGTTACTAATTACCAGTCTCTGCATATACAAAGTCTCGTCTACAACGAGAATTTCGGAAGTGATAACGGGCATTTGTTGACCTAACAGGACCCTGAACTATCACCAATCACGATGAATGGTTGTTCCCTCAACAGGGCCCCATGTCTTGTGCGCCTCTTGGGAGTTAATATCAACCCAGACAACCAGTGACGCTCGTACATACGATAAAGATACCAGAAAAATAGTTGGTTTCTCTGAACCATTTCAGTAAGTGCCTGGCTCCTACTGGTATGCTCTACCTTGACCGTTTCGCTGATAATGTTTGACTTTCCCTGGTATATTATCACGTTTTGATATACCCTTCATCACGTGTTCCCACAAAGAGCGTGAGACAGTCGTTGATTGGCTGGTTGGTTTTGAAAGTAAGCCCTTTGATTTGTTATTTAAGAGCGATCTTCGTATAGGGAGCCCAGTGAGGATCAATAGGAGTTAACAAGCAATTCAGTCTGGTTCATCATTTTGCCATGACGTGGAGTAAAATTGTAAGAACGTATAAGTTTGCCGCAAATGGAAATTATGTGAGGTTACGGAAAAGAATGTCTTTTTGTATAAGCCATTGTATGTTGCAAATCACCAACAGACTTGAAGAGGAAAAAGCGTGAAATAGATTTAAACGTAGATATAAACATGCTTAGATAGATATAAACACTCAGAGTTAGATATAAAAACTCATATGTATATATATATATATATATATATATATATATATATATATATATATATATATATATATGAAGATGCTCAGGTAGATATAAACAGACAGATAGATAGATAGATAGATAGATAGATAGATAGATAGATAGATAGATAGATAGATAGATGTGGACAACCTGATATATATATATATATATATATATATATATATATATATAGAGAGAGAGAGAGAGAGAGAGAGAGAGAGAGAGAGAGAGCGGGAGAGACTCACATAGATAGGTAAATAGATAGATAAATATGAACAGACTGAGATAGATCTTAACATAGATAAGAACATGCTTAGATAGATATGAAGAGTCTGAGGTAAATATATATATATATATATATATATATATATATATATATATATATATGAAGAGGCTCAGATAGATATAAACATGGCTGCGATAAATAGATAGATAGATATGAACAAACTGAGATAGATAGATAGATGGATAGATAGACAGACAGACAGACAAAATGAGTGTATCCCTTTTTTGAAACAAGAATTTGTATTTGACCCTCCGTTTGTACTTTGGGCTGTTTGAATACTCCTGACATTTTTCCTTGATATTTAACAAGTAATATGTCAATTATTCATAATTTGTCAAATCGCTTTCTGAATATCAAGTACCTACAAGAGATTTCTGGTTCTAGTCATTAAATCAGCGTGAATGACAATTTCTTTAGGTTTTTTGTGAAGATTTTATGCGGCCTTCTTTTGCATATTCGGACGTTTAAATATTCAAAGTTTATTTTAATAAACATCATTGAATTCAATTTTTCAAAATAAAATCCTCTTCTTATTTTTCATTTTTATGCATCCCTAAAATTAAGAAAGAAAGCTCAAGACAATATGTAGAAAATAACAATTAAAATGTATAATAATGTATATAAATCATAAAACCCTACTGTACTAATTATGCGCTCCTGTTCCACGTTAGTAAAAGACGATTAAGAACTCCCAAAATAAGAATATCTCAAATCATACATATTTAGAAGAATTTTTAATTTTCTCACAGATTATTAATGAGAAAATTGAAATATCTTTAAAAACATGAAAGTGTTGTATTTGGCGGATTAACAATGTCATCTTTCGTATCTTATTGTTATATACCGTACCGATGAACAGTAATGGTATGTCCCAATCCTCATAAATACGTTGGACACTACTGTAAGTGGGGGTAATATGCTAAGTAGTGCATCACTAGAAGTGGTTTACCTACCCCACGCCGCTGACGAGTATTTTATTTTGTTGATGTTATAATGATTACTATTTCATTTCCAACTTCGGTTTTGGTTATTTGCTTATTCAGTAACCCTCCCTAGGTTACAACACTATGAAAATGCATTGGAAAATAATTTTTTTATGAAAATTCATTGGAAAGTGATTTTATTATGAAGATACATTTGAAAGAGATTTTACTATGAAAATGCATTGGAAAGTGATTTTATTATGAAAATGATTGGAAAGCGATTTTACTATGAAAATGCACTGGAAAGTGATTTTACTATGAAAATGCATTGGAAAGTCATTTTACTATGAAAATGCATTGGAAAGTGATTTTATTATGAAAATTCATTGGAAAGCGATTTAATATGAAAATGCATTGGAAAGTGATTTTACTATGAAAATGCATTGGATAGTGATTTTACTATGAAAATGCATTGGAAAAGGGATTTAATATGAAAATGCATTGGAAAGTAATTTTACTATGAAAATGCATTGGAAAGGAAATTTACTATGAAAATGCATTGGAAAAGGGATTTAATATGAAAATGCATTGGAAAGTAATTTTACTATGAATATGCATTGAAAAGGTATTTTATATTAAAATGCATTGGAAAGCGATTTAATATGAAAATGCATTGGAAAGTGATTTTACTATGAAAATGCACTGGAAGAGGGATTTAATATGAAAATGCACTGGAAAGAAATTTTACTATGAAAATGCATTGGAAAGGAATTTTACGATGAATATGCATTGAAAAGGTACTTTATATTAAAATGCATTGGAAAGCGATTTAATATGAAAATGCATTGGAAAGTGATTTTACTATGAAAATGCACTGGAAAAGGGATTTAAAATGAAAATGCATTGGAAAGAAATTTTACTATGAAAATGCATTGGAAATGAATTTTACGATGAATATGCATTGAAAAGGTATTTAATATTAAAATGCATTGGAAAGCGATTTAATATGAAAATGCATTGGAAAGTGATTTTACTATGAAAATGCACTGGAAAAGGGATTTAATATGAAAATGCAATGGAAATAAATTTTACTATGAAAATGCATTGGAAAGGAATTTTACGATGAATATGCATTGAAAAGGTATTTAATATTAAAATGCATTGGAAAGCAATTTAATATGAAAATGCATTGGAAAGTGATTTTACTATGAAAATGCACTGGAAAAGGAATTTAATATGAAAATGCATTGGAAAGAAATTTTACTATGAAAATGCATTGGAAAGGAATTTTACGATGAATATGCATTGAAAAGGTATTTAATATTAAAATGCATTGGAAAGTGATTTTACTATGAAAATGCATTGGAAAGTGATTTTACTATGAAAATGCACTGGAAAAGGGATTTAATATGAAAATGCATTGGAAATAAATTTTACTATGAAAATGCATTGGAAAGGAATTTTACGATGAATATGCATTGAAAAGGTATTTAATATTAAAATGCATTGGAAAGCAATTTAATATGAAAATGCATTGGAAAGTCATTTTACTATGAAAATGCACTTGAAAAGGAATTTAATATGAAAATGCATTGGAAAGAAATTTTACTATGAAAATGCATTGGAAAGGAATTTTACGATGAATATGCATTGAAAAGGTATTTAATATTAAAATGCATTGGAAAGTGATTTTACTATGAAAATGCATTGGAAAGTCATTTTACTATGAAAATGCACTGGAAAAGGAATTTAATATGAAAATGCATTGGAAAGAAATTTTACTATGAAAATGCATTGGAAAGGAATTTTACGATGAATATGCATTGAAAAGGTATTTAATATTAAAATGCATTGGAAAGTGATTTTACTATGAAAATGCATTGGAAAGTCATTTTACTATGAAAATGCACTGGAAAAGGAATTTAATATGAAAATGCATTGGAAAGAAATTTTACTATGAAAATGCATTGGAAAGGAATTTTACGATGAATATGCATTGAAAAGGTATTTAATATTAAAATGCATTGGAAAGCAATTTAATATGAAAATGCATTGGAAAGTCATTTTACTATGAAAATGCACTGGAAAAGGAATTTAATATGAAAATGCATTGGAAAGAAATTTTACTATGAAAATGCATTGGAAAGGAATTTTACGATGAATATGCATTGAAAAGGTATTTAATATTAAAATGCATTGGAAAGTGATTTTACTATGAAAATGCATTGGAAAGTGATCTTACTATGAAAATGCATTGGAAAGTGATCTTACTATGAAAATGCATTGGAAAGTGATTTTAGTATGTGTTATATACCGTACCTATGAACACTTATATGTCCCAATACTCATGAATACGTTGGACACTATTGCAAATGGGGGTAACACGCTGTCTAAGTAGTCGACCACTAGCAGTGATTTACTAACTTCATGCCGCTGGCGAGTCTTGTATTTTGTTGGTCTTATAAATATTACCATTTCATTCCCATCCTCCGTTTCGGTTATTTTTCATTCAGTTTTCTTTCTTTGGTTAAATCACTTATATTGTTAATAATTCCAAACAGTGTCGCCAGATCACTGAACTTAGCGTCACTCTCGTCGTCCTTAGCGCAACTCGTTACCAAGTATTAGAGTGCTCATCGACATTTTTGTCTGCATGAAATGAGTCCTATGTTGGATCGGAGGAGACGTCCTCAGCTTCCGGCAGGAGAGTTCAGTGGATGGAGAGTTCTGGCTTTTCTTTGGGCCATCTTCGATTTCTCTTCTGTTTGTCTTCTGGTATTTTCGAAGGATAATTTTTTTTTTCGTGAACTGCTTTCTCCAATTGGTTCTTTCGATGCTAGCTGAAGAAAATCTTTGAGCGTGAAATCCGTGGCTGCGAATCGCTTGAGGTGGTCCATGGGTTACCACTCCATGGCGCATACACCTTCAGCTGACACAAAATGCTGCACTCAACCAGGGCTTGACAGGCAGGTTCATGGTGACAGCTTGCGTCGAACTGCTGACTTGTTCTCGTACGTTGAACTTTGCCTTGACCGCCTACTCACCGGGCATCAGATTGTGCTTAGTCTGGCCCTTCCCTGAATCGTTACCGCCATGGGTCACCCTACGAATAGACGGAGGTCACGACAACATTGCATTCGGTTTCCTGGTGACGCGCAAGGTGCTCAACTACGACTCAATATATACACAGAATATATATGTGTTTTAGAAGCTCAAAACATGAACGGGTTTTTATCTATAGGTAAACAAAAATACTAGAAAGCAAGACAAATTAATAAACCATCAAATATCGAAAAGTTTGATCATACAGATAGCAGAAACAAATACGGAAATATATATCGGGATTATTTACATGTTACAATCACTGTATTCCAGGGTAGTTATTACGCTTTTTATTTTTATTTTTATTTTTTTTAGAATAATACCCGCAAAAAATAACGGTATTTTAATATATTAAAAGATACACTAAAATATTTGATTATGAAATCACTATTTAATATACATGTTGGTAAAAAAGGGATGAGAACAATAGAAGAACAAGTAATACAGTCATACAAAGCACGTGTACTGGATTCAGTTTATTCATTTTCATTGACGCTGTCACACAACGAGAAGGTCTGTATGGACCCCCATCAGTTTCTTGTCAGCCATCTGAAATAGAAAATGATATCATGTAGCGGTGACAAGACTTTCGGACCAAACACTATCTATCTATCTATCTATCTATCTATCTATCTATCTATCTATCTATCTTCCAGTCTATTCTTTATCTATTTATCTATATTTCAGTTTATTCATATCTATCTAAATGGTGCTCCGAAAGTCTTGTCTCTTGCTACCAAAAAGTAATGAGAACAATAGAAGAACAAGTAATACAGTAATACAAAGTACATGTACTGGATTCAAATTTATTCATTTTCATTGACGCTGTCACACATCACGAAGGTCTGTGTGAACGCAATCATTTTCGTGTCCGCCATCTTAAATAGAAAATGATATCACGTAGGGGTGACAAGACTTTCGGACCAAACACAATCTATCTATCTATCTATCTATCTTCCAGTCTATTCTTTATCTATCTATCTATATTTCAGTCTATTCATATCTATGTAAATGGTGCTCCGAAAGTCTTGTCTATTGCTACCAAAAAGTAATGAGAACAATAGAAGACCAAGTAATACAGTAATACAAAGTACATGGACTGTGTTCAGTGTATTCATTTTCATTGACGCCGTTATAAGGTGACAGATTTCCGCCATCGACCATTCTCCTGTTTGCCGCGGGATTTAGTTGTCAGATGCTATTAGGGGCACATTTTACCGAAACATTTTATAAACAGTGAGAGTTTGTCCTCACTATCACTCAGGCTATGACAACTCGTCCTTAATTTCCTAATTGTTCGGTAGGTCACGCTCTCCCGACACTATATATCCGCGACGAGAACCTTCCTCGTTCTCTCTTTTTACTTTGCATTTTTGCAGACACATTTAAAAAATGTGATCTCTCGCGGAGATTTGCGTGTTGCCCACTTGTGGGAAACGCCATGAAACACATACATACACATACGTACGAACATTCATCAAAACACAAATTCTTTACGTTCACGCACAAACACAAATGTTAATGTCTTTGTCACTTGTAAATGTTTTTGTTTAATGCATATACTTGCTTGTTTTAAGACATTTTTATGTTTATACATTCTTTTTATAGATACAAATATTTAAGTAAATGCTCTGTTTTAGAACAAACAGTATTAACAACATTGACCGGCCTGAACGTCCGAGAAATTGTAATAGAAAATATTCGTCCTCCGACAGGAATCGAACCTGTATCCTATACGGAACCGTCGTATAGCCTGATGTGCCTTAATCGATCGAGCCACGGAGGATCGTTCGATTAGCAAGGTCGATTTACTGTTTTTAAACTTCAATCTTCCATGAATCTCTCACGTACATTCATATCTGCTCAAAGCGTATCCAAATATAAATAAATTACGTCACACATTATGAAAATGGACAAAGTCCGACAATTACTGGAACACATTTTTATGTTTATATATTGTTTTTATAGATACAAATATTTAAGTAAATGCTCTATTTTATAATAAACAGTATTAATAACATTTACCGGCCTGAATGTCCGAGAAATGTTTATAGAAAATAATCGTCCTCCAGTAGATGTTATTAATACTGTTTATTATAAAACAGAGCATTTAATTAAATATTTGTATCTATAAAAATAATGTATAGACATAAAAATGTCTTAAAATAATTGTCGGACTTTGTCCCTTTCATAATGTGATACTTGTTTGTATATATATTATCGGTCTTTTTTGTTTTTCTTTTACATTTCTTTATGGTGAGTTCAATCTCTGAGTCCGCCATATACTTGAAGTGAACTTTATTCTATAAGGAGTCACATTCGCGTTCCTAATTTAACAACACGTAAACCGACGGTCCGCAACACAACCTTTGGAACATACAATATACGCAAATAAACATTATACCCCCACCCAAATTAACGGTGTTTAAAAATATCAAGCGTTAGGTAAACAAAACTCAATAAAAAGCAAGATAAATTACGAAACAGTACATAAATAAACAAAGATATATCGAAAATCTTTGCTAATTTTAGAAACAGATAGATGAAACAAAAAATGGAGAAAATACAAAGGAATTTAAGCCTAAAATATTTGAAGATTATGAAGTCATTATTTAACATAGAATAAACTCATTTTTCTTGCCTTTTGGACAGTAGTAAAACCTAAACTATCAAATGATGAAAATAAACGTGAGTAGAAAATGCAAAGTTGATGAATATAATTTTAGATCAGCAAATCGATCGCCATGATCGTTGTACAAAAACAAATAATTGCTAATAGAGAAAAACCCTGTAACTTTGTTAAAAGAAACAATGATAAAAAATACATATATGCAGGGGTTGCACAAAATAATTGGAACAGGTACAAATTCCACTCCTATATTTCAAAAACCTATTAAGAACTTTAACTAAAACTTTGTAATTGTATGTTATATCTATTGTAAATACTAAAATAATATCTATCTCGGTCTGTTTACATCTATCTATCTATCTATCTATCTATCAATCTATCTATCTATCTTAGTCTACTCGCATCTATCTATCTATCTATCTCAGTCTACTCGCATCTATCTATCTATCTATCTATCTCAGTCTACTCGCATCTATCTATCTCAGTCTACTCGCATTTATCTATTTATCTCAGTCTACTTGAATCTATCTATCCAGCTCAGTCTACTTGCATCTATCTATCTATCTCAGTCTACTTGCATCTATCTATCTATCTATCTATCTATCTCAGTCTACTTGCATCTATCTATCTATCTATCTATCTCAGTCTACTCGCATCTATCTATCTATCTATCTATCTATCTATCTATCTATCTCAGTCTACTAATGTCTCCCCAAATACAGGGGTTTGGACAAAATAATTGGAACAGGTGCAAATTCCACTCCTATATTTCAAAGTCCTATTATATTAAGAACTTTAACTAAAACTTCGTAATTGCAGGTTATATCTATTGTAAATACGTTCATTTATCTAATTTGATGGCTTTGTCTTATTTAATTTTAGAATTTAGTAAAATTTAAGCTAAATGCGTGACCTCTCCGAGTTCAAAAAGGGGCAAATTGTTGGAGCTCGCATGGCAGCAGCCTCGATCACTAAGGTTGCTGAAATGTTTGGTTTTTCAAGAGCTACCATATTAAGAACTATGACGCAATTCTAGAAGCAGGGTAAAACCTCTAGCAACTGTAGCAATTCGGAACAGACTTGCAAACTTACTGACAGGGACCGACGTGCATTGAAACGGAATGTAGGAAAAAATCATCGGACTACTGCGGCCAAAGTGACTGCTAAGTTGAATAATCATCTGAATAGTCCAGTTTCTACTAAAACTGTTCGTCATGAGCTCCATAAGGTTGGATATCATGGAAGAGCTGCCGTAAGGAAACCTCTTCTCTCCACTCGCAACATTCGGCAGAGGTTGAAGTGGTGCAGAGATCACAATGCCTGGTCTGCAGACCAATGGAAGTAAGTCATATTCTCAGATGAGTCCAGTTCTTCTCTTTTCCCAACTCCAGGACGTGTTTATGTGTAGAGGCAGCCCAAAGAAGCTTACAACTCTGACTGCTTTCTTCCAACAGTGAAGCATGGAGGTGGATCAGTGATAGTTTGGGCAGCCATATCATGGAAATGTCTCAGTCCAATTGTTGCCCTGCATGGTATAATCAACAGCAAAGATTACCTGAACATTTTGGAAGATCATGTTCATCCAATGGCCCAGACTTTATTCCCTGATGGTGACTGCATCTTCCAAGACGATAATGCTCCAATACATACCACTCGAGTGATTAAGAATTGGTAAGAAGAGGGTAAAAGTGAGCTAGAACACATGGAGTGGCCTCCCCAATCTCCAGATATCAATATTATTGAACATTTGTGGTGCATTTTGAAGTGACAAGTTAGGAGCCGCTATCCTCCACCGTCGTGTCTTAAAGAGCTGGAGCAGGTGTTAATGGAAGAATGGCTGAACATTCCTCTGGATGAAGTCAGGAAGCTGTATGATTCCATTCCTAGACGTAGTAAAGCTGTCTGTGAGGCTAAAGGAGGACCAACTCCATATTAAATAAATTTTCTTTGAATTTAACAAGTGTTTCAATTATTTTGTCCAACCCTACCTTGAAATAACAATAACATATACAATAAATTAAATAAATAATAATGCTGTATCCTTTAAAGAGGTTACAAACAGACAAAGGTGGTACTCGAGTGAAAGATGAAAGAGAGGTTTATTGAAAAAGGGAATGCACTACGGAAAGACAGGGAATCGGGTGGCAGGCTCTCAATTCCCGAAGCAACGATATCTGCCAACCGCCCCACGTGGTCAAATGTGGCATAAAGCCGAATTTAACGTGGGGTATCCGAGCCCGTAGGCTCGGCCAAAAATTCCCAGTATAAAACGGGGTCGGGTAGCTCTTTTCCGAGAAGAGACTCTGTCCTCGTCTGGGGATCCTCTCTGCCCGGTGGTAGAGAGTCTGACGAATCTCCAACTAATTCCCGAAGCAAGGTTATTTACCTTACCTCTCCGCAAGGCAGAATGAGGCATAAGTCCGATTTTTAATGCGGGGAAAAACCGAGCCCGTTTTCTTAGGCAAAATTTCCCCGTAGACCCCGTAAAAAAACGAGGTTGGCTAGCTGTCTACCATTCCAGACGAGACTCTGCGCTTGAGCATAGCTTCATCTGGCTTCCACTCTGCCCGAGGGCAGAGAGTTTGACCAGCACAGATGGAGACGAATCTCCTACTAATTTCTGAAGCAAGGATATCTACCAACCGTCCCACGCGGTCAGATGAGGCACAAGGACAAATTTAATATGGGATATCCGAACCAGTAGGCTCGGGCAAAAATCCCCGTAGACCCCGTATAGCTGCTTCCCCGAAACAAGACTCCGCTCTAAGACATAGCCTCGTCTTGGTTCCTGTCTCTCCGAAGGCAGAGAGTTCGACAGGCACATCTGGAGACGAATGTCCAACTAATTAGCGAAGCAAGGATATTTACCTGCCCCCGCCCCTCAGTCGTGGCAGGATGTTTTTAATACGGGGTCAAAACCGAGCCCGTAGGCTCGAGCAAAAATTCCCCGGAGACCCAGTTTACACGAGGTCGGGTAGCGGACTACCACCCCAAACGAGACACTGCTCTTCGACATAGCCTCGTCTGGGTTCCTCTCTGTCCGAAGGCAGAAAATGAGACAGGCACATCTGGTGACGAATGTCCAACTAATGACCGAAGCAAGCTTATTTACTTTACCTCCCCGCGTGGCAGGATGTAGCACAAGGCCCTTTTTTAATGCGGGACAAAGCCGAGCCTGTAGGCTCGGGCACAATTCCCCATAGACCCCTATCTACACGGTGTCGGGTAGCTCTTTACCACCCTAGACGTGACTCTGCACTTCGGCATAGCCTCGTCTGGGTTACTCTCTGCCAGAAGGGAGAGAGTTCGACAAGCACAGGTGGAAACGAATGTCGAACTAATTGCCGAAGAAAGTGCCCATGTATATCCTGTGCTCACTATACTAATACTACTACAAATATAGTCAGTCCACATAGGCGATAGGGAGTATGGGACATTCCATTACAACAAGTAATTTTTTATTATATTAAATTATTATATTACTTTTAGCAATATTTAAATTTTTCAGTAAATTCACTATTTTTTTTCTAAATTCCTATTAAGGCAACAATTACTATACGTAGGTTGAGTTAGCTTGATGTTTGCTATCATTTATCTGAAAATAAATGATAATCAGAACAAGCTAGGAAAAAGTGAAAGCTGTGAAAGTAACTGTCCACAAAGAACTTATCAATTTCTGCAAAAGCCTTAAACGCGAACAGCTGCGGGAGAATAACTCATTACTGACACCTGAGCGGAATTCAATGGCTGCTTAATGAAAGAATAGAGAAAAGCTAAAACCTGACCGCACCTGCAATATCTGGTAGAAATTAAAATAATAAGCAGTTATCATCGTTTCCATGATTACTCCAAACAAGCAACAAAGCGAAAGGTCTCTTCACGAAGAATGCGATTCTGCGAGCCAAAATTTTACTTTTTTAAATATCTGGCAGAGTAAGCCGAGATTTTAAAGGGTTAAATTAAATTTAAAACACATTAAAACGCTTAGCGGTTGTAATGAACATTTTTATAAAGCAAAAAGATACAACAGCTAAGATGAAAATAAATGATATATACGTTTCGTTCCGTTAGTACAAAAATCACTTTAGTACATGTTTGATGTTAAATGGCTGAGAAAAATTTCACACCGCTTAAACTTATTATTAGTGCAGTCCAAGTACTATTCTTTCTTGACTCTGTAAATAAAGTTTATTTATCTTATATCTATAAACATCAAGCATTTGTCGTTAGTTTCTTTTGCTGTCTTGCTCACTTCATATCGGACTTGTTGTCGCTTGTTTTCGAACGGGAGAAATTTCGGGATAATACACTACCAAGTTGACTCCCACCTCGTATTATCATCCCGTAGAGGATCGAGATCGAAGCCGACAACTGACAATTTATTTTTGCAATATGTCTATGGGCAAATGAAAGCTCCTACTCTAAATTTAATAGGAATAAAGTATCGCTGCCGACACTTTAGTTTGAACATAGATCGCCAGTGAGCAAACACAGTCGATCCCATTATTGAATTAAGTAGAACACGTGACAATAGAGGAAAAGCCTAAGTAGGAGGTTATTTCATACAAAATATGATTTATGTTAAACCACTGATTCTTACTGTTATATAGGAATAAAGTGTCACTGCCGACACTTGGGTTTGAACATAGATCGCCAGTGAGCAAATACAGGTGATCCCATTATTGAATTAAGTAGACCACGTTACCATAGAGGAAACGTATATATGGGAGGTAGTGTGACATATAATTGATCGGAATTCAATTATCACCATTTCTATTCTCTCCTCTATTACTATTCGGATCGCCATTTCTATTCTATCCTCAGTTACTATTCGGATCGCCATTTCTATTCTATCCTCTATTACTATTCGGATCGCCATTTCTATTCTATCCTCTATTACTATTCGGATCGCCATTTCTATTCTATCCTCTATTACTATTCGTATCACCATTTCTATTCTATCCTCTATTACTATTCGGATCGCCATTTCTATTCTATCCTCTATTACTATTCGGATCGCCATTTCTATTCTATCCTCTATTACTATTCGGATCGCCATTTCTATTCTATCCTCTATTACTATTCGGATCGCCATTTCTATTCTATCCTCTATTACTATTCGGATCGCCATTTCTATTCTATCCTCTATTACTATTCGGATCGACATTTCTATTATATCCTCTATTATTATTCGGATCGCCATTTCTATTCTATCCTCTATTACTATTCGGATCGCCATTTCTATTCTATCCTGTATTACTATTCGGATCAACATTTCTATTCTATCCTCTATTACTATTCGGATCAACATTTCTATTCTATCCTCTAGTACTATTCGGATCGCCATTTCTATTCTATCCTCTATTACTATTCGGATCGCCATTTCTATTCTATCCTCTATTACTATTCGGATCGACATTTCTATTATATCCTCTATTATTAATCGGATCGCCATTTCTATTCTATCCTCTATTACTATTCGGATCGCCATTTCTATTCTATCCTCTATTACTATTCGGACCGCCATTTCTATTCTATCCTCTATTACTATTCGGATCAACATTTCTATTCTATCCTCTATTACTATTCGGATCGCTATTTCTATTCTATCCTCTATTACTATTCGGATCGCCATTTCTATTCTATCCTCTATTACTATTCGTATCACCATTTCTATTCTATCCTCTATTACTATTCGGATCGCCATTTCTATTCTATCCTCAATTACTATTCGGATCGCCATTTCTATTCTATCCTCTATTACTATTCGGATCGCCATTTCTATTCTATCCTCTATTACTATTCGTATCACCATTTCTATTCTATCCTCTATTACTATTCGGATCGCCATTTCTATTCTATCCTCTATTACTATTCGGATCGCCATTTCTATTCTATCCTCTATTACTATTCGGATCGCCATTTCTATTCTATCCACTATTACTATTCGGATCGCCATTTCATTCTATCCTCTATTACTATTCGGATCGCCATTTCTATTCTATCCTCTATTATTATTCGGATCGACATTTCTATTATATCCTCTATTATTATTCGGATCGCCATTTCTATTCTATCCTCTATTACTATTCGGATCGCCATTTCTATTCTATCCTCTATTACTATTCGGATCAACATTTCTATTCTATCCTCTATTACTATTCGGATCAACATTTCTATTCTATCCTCTATTACTATTCGGATCGCCATTTCTATTCTATCCTCTATTACTATTCGGATCGCTATTTCTATTCTATCCTCTATTACTATTCGGAGCGCCATTTCTATTCTATCCTCTATTGCTATTCGGATCGCCATTTCTATTGTATCCTCTATTACTATTCGGATCACCATTTCTTTTCTATCCTCTATTACTATTCGGATCGCCATTTCTATGCTATCCTCTATTACTATTCGGGTCGCTATTTCTATTTTATCCTCTATTTCTATTCGGATCGCCATTTCTATTCTATCCTCTATTACTATTCGGATCGCCATTTCTATTCTCTCCTCTATTGCTATTCGGATCACCATTTCTATTCTTTCCTCTATTACTCTTTGGACCACCATTTCTATGCTATCTTCTATTGCTATTCGGATCACCATTTCTATTCTATCCTCTATTATTATTCGGATTGCCATTTCTATTCTATCCTCTATTACTATTCGGATCGCCATTTCTATTCTATCCTCTATTACTATGCGGATCGCCATTTCTATTGTATCCTCTATTACTATTTGGATCACCATTTCTATGCTATCCTCTATTACTATTCGGATCGCCATTTCTATTCTTTCCTCTATTACTCTTTGGACCACCATTTCTATGCTATCTTCTATTGCTATTCGGATCACCATTTCTATTCTATCCTCTATTACTATACAAACTGCTATTCTCTACTCGATTCACTATACTAAAGAACAGGAAGCTAGGGATGAACCTCTCCAGCCGTTCAAAATAATGGGGAGGGGTGTGATCTGGGTAATACGCAAACCTATCTACTCGTATTGGGATATGAAAAAAAATAATAATTATTAAATTAAATTTCAGACGGGGACATCACAAGTAGCGATTTGTAGTAACCGGAAACCCAAATGTACTAACGCTGGTGTACCCAAGGGATCCATCCTTGCTTCTACTCATTTTAATTTTCATTACTGACCTCCTTGATGACATCAGCTCTCAACTTGGCCTCTACGCTGGCGACAAAACAATTTAATCCTGCCTCTATAGTATTGCTGATCGGTCTGACGAGGTTCAAATGGCAGCTGATGTCCAAAACGACCTCAAGTCCGTAGTTAACTGGAGCAAAAGATGATTTGTTAATTTCCACGTCTCCAAAACTAAACTTCTCTCCATTAATCATCTGAGAGACCCCTTGCTGCATCCCATCATAATGGCTGATGCTATCATCCTGGAAAATGACACGTTGCGCCTTCTTGGACTCAGGTTCTCATCCAATATGAAGTGGAAAGACTACTTAGGTCAGTTGCTAAGAAAATCGGTTCACTATGTCGGGCGTGGTAACTTTCCTCTCCAGGATCTATCTTCCATATCGATAAGTCTACCAATCGTCCATGCTTAGAATATTACTGTCACATTTGATCCGGTGGACCTGCTATTTACTTTGAGTTACTTGACAAGATCCAAAGAAGAATCTGCAATATTATAGGTCCTAGACTGGCGACTCGGCTCCAGTCATTTTCCCACCGCCGTAAATTTGCCTCCCTATATCTTGTCTATCAATACATTCAGGTTAATTGTTCGGGTGAGATCTTCGCTATAATACCTAAAGTTTCTTCTAATTTAAACGCAGCACTAGACGGGGGTCGGGATCTCATCTATTTCGAATTGAGCTGTCTAAATATAGCCGTAAATTCTATGCTAAAAGTTTCCTCTCTCGCATTTCTTGCTTGTGGAACTCCCTTCTGTCGCCTTGCTTTCCAGCCAACTTTAATCTGCAAAAATGTAAATGCAATGCCAATCGCTATCTACTGTCCATCTAAGCGTAATGTTCTCTTTCTGTCCATCATTAATGTTTCTGTTTTTAATTTTTTTTCGAAATCATGTAAACCCTTGTGTTTTAGTGACATTACTGCTTTGCTTGGTGTGATTTCGATTAAACAAATCCTGAACAGGAAAGAAAGGATAAACGTTTAGTCCTGTTAAACATATCTGGAAAATCAGGGTGTAGAATTAGTAAATATTAAACACTTTGAATACTTCGGTGTATGGATGAGTTATAACAAATTAGGTATAAGAGAAAAGGAAAGAATAAGTTGCGCCAGATTTAGTTTCGCCCACCGTCGCATATTGTTACAAAACCAAAACATCAACCTGAAATCTTGAGTCATGCTCTTAAATAGCCTCGTCAGATCAAGTCTTGGAATAGTTTCAAACATTTCCAATTGCTACAAAACCAAAACATTAACCTGAAAACTCGAGTCATGTTCTTAAATAGCCTCGTCAGATCAAGTCTAGGGATAGTTTCAAACATTTCCAATTGCTACAAAACCAAAACATTAACCTGAAAACTCGAGTCATGTTCTTAAATAGCCTCGTCAGATCAAGTCTAGGGATAGTTTCAAACATTTCCAATTGCTACAAATCCAAAACATCAACCTGAAAACTCGAGTCATGTTCTTAAATAGCCTCGTCAGATCAAGTCTAGGGATAGTTTCAAACATTTCCAATTGCTACAAAACCAAAACATCAACCTGAAAACTCGAGTCATGTTCTTAAATAGCCTCGTCAGATCAAGTCTAGGGATAGTTTCAAACATTTCCAATTGCTACAAATCCAAAACATCAACCTGAAAACTCGAGTCATGTTCTTAAATAGCCTCGTCAGATCAAGTCTAGGGATAGTTTCAAACATTTCCCATTGCTACAAAACCAAAACATTAACCTGAAAACTCGAGTCATGTTCTTAAATAGCCTCGTCAGATCAAGTCTAGGGATAGTTTCAAACATTTCCAATTGCTACAAAAACAAAACATCAACCTGAAAACTCGAGTCATGTTCTTAAATAGCCTCGTCAGATCAAGTCTAGGGATAGTTTCAAACATTTCCAATTGCTACAAATCCAAAACATCAACCTGAAAACTCGAGTCATGTTCTTAAATAGCCTCGTCAGATCAAGTCTAGGCATAGTTTCAAACATTTCCAATTGCTACAAATCCAAAACATCAACCTGAAAACTCGAGTCATGCGCTTAAATAGCCTCGTCAGATCCAGACTTTCATATAGATGCCATGCATGGCGGCAAAAAAGGCGAAAAATACCTAAAACAGTCAGCTGTATCCAACCGCTTCCTGAGATCAATATGGAAAAAGCCTTTGAGCAAGATAACCTTGTGGGTCTTGGCAAAGAAAATCCTCCTTTGATTATTTTGGACGATCGCAAACACAAAACAAAAGCTCCATACCAAATGACAGAAAGCGCATCACTTGAGGACTACGAATATCAGCAACAACTAAAATGGATAGCACGTGCAATTTGGAGAGAAACTAAACACAGAATCAAGATGTTAACATTCCACACAACTTCAAATAGAAGCTTAGGAAGGAAATCCCCCATCGATACTGGAAAGAGCTATGAGAGCTACTGGACTTGAGAAATCTGTTTTATTGAGAACTTGTTTTAAGAGAAAGATTTTATAGATTTCAACCGAATACACTACTATGTGGTGGATTAACGAATGCCAATTGACTCCGCAGTACTAGATTAGCAGCAAGTTCTGATCATTTTACAGTAAAAATGGCTAGAGGTAACCGCAATTTCTACACTAACAGTTTCTTCTATCGCACATCTCGATTGTGGAACTGTCTCCCAGTTTCCTGCTTCCCAGTCAACTTTGATATCCAGAAATGTAAATGCAATGACAATGGTTATCTTCTGTCTTATTAATCCTTGTTTATTATCCCCTCTCCTCAATAGTAGCTGATCTGATATTCTTTTACGCTCAGTAACCCCCATTGCATCCTAGTGGCTTTATTGCCTTGCTTGGGGTGAAATGCTTAAAAAATAAGTTTCACTGAAGGTAAGCGGCAAATATTAAAGCTACCATTACCATACGATCATCCCCAGCAGATCCACACGGTTGGGCATATATTTGAGACAGATTTAGATAAGAAATCGAAAAAACAAAACAAAATGAAAGCAGAAATATTGATGCGAAAAAGAAATCTACAAACTAGAAGAAAGAAAACGTCAGCAATTTGGCCCTGAAACCAGGAAAGAAGTTTGCTGGAATTTTGACGGGTAGCATCTTTATTCAGCTGAGCCTTAGTTGGAATATCCGTTAAGGCATTAAGAAGAGGAAGCTGACTGGAAGCTAACCGCTTCTTCTATCGCACTTCTCGCTTGTGGAACTCTCTCCCAATTTCCTGCTTCCCAGTCAACTTTGATATTGAGAAATTTAAATGCAATGTCAGTCGTTATCTTCTGTCTTCTAAATACACGTTCTTTTATTGTCCTCTTTCGTTAATAGTAGCTGAAATGATATTTCAGTAAACACATTGCGTCCTAGTCGCTTTATTGCCTTGCTTGGGGTGAAATGCTTAAAATATAAGTTTCCCTGAAGGTAAGCGGCAAATATTAAATCTACCATTACCATACGACCATCCCCAGTAGATCCACACGGTTGGGCATATATTTGAGACAGATATTTAAATTTATTTATAGAAAGATAAACCATGTGTGGTGCAACACAGTTCAACTAAAATCTAAGAAAAAGGATTGTCATATTCCAAGTCTTGCTGAATTGAAAGGTAAAAGGTAGGTTGTGTTTACAGTTTACGGTTAACTCGGATCTTTGGTTAAATAAAGCATTCTTAACAAAGAACCTGATAACTGACCTGCTGCCTCCCCAAGAGATGAACATTGTAGAACGTTGTAGAAAGAAAAAAACAATGGAAATGATCAGGTTATCAGATACGGAATCGGAAAAAAAGAAAATGAAAGCTGAAATATAGATGCAAAAAAAAAAAATTACAATTTAGGAAAAAATTAAAACGCGAAAACATTGGCAATGAAACCAGGAAAGAAGTGTGCTGGAATTTTGACGGGTAGCATCTTTATTCAGCTGAGACTTAGTTAGAATATCTGTGAAGGCATTAAGAAGAGGAAGCTGATGGGAGAATCATATCTGTTTAGATGGAATAATGTCTTCCTTTTTCTCTCGGTATCGGATGACATCGCATATGCTCTCTATTTAGCCGAGATTTACACTCGTACATTAAGTAGATTGCGTTTTCGAGAAAATACATTAATAAAGTTGTTTGAAGGAAAATATTTCTACATTTGGAATTAGATGCGCGTATATTTAAATATCATTCTCTCTTTTCTTCGTTTAATGGAAACAAATTGAGAAAAATCGAAATCATTGTCATTCGAGGAACCTCAATTTGATGCAGAAATTATACAATATTTCGGAAAGATATAAAAATAAAATATATATATATATATATATCCTATGCGATGAGAACGCAAGTAATATATAAATTCCAACGTTCACAGCATTAATTCAAAAGAGGGATGGATACCGATAGTTGAGCGATAATTATTTATTTATTTATTATAATTTTATCATATAAAAAAAAACATTTTACTCACTACAAAGATGCAACTTGGTTTCAGTGCATTTCAACTGCACTTCGACGGGTGAGAGTCGAAAATGGTTATGAACAATCCTGCTTGTAGGGAATCGGTATGTGAAACGTCTCTTCCAGGAAAGTGACGTTTCACATACGGCTTGCCTACAAGCAGGATTGTTCATAACCATTTTCGACTCTCACCCGTCGAAGTGCAGTTGAAATGCACTGAAACCAAGTTGCATCTTTGCAGTGACTAAAATGGTTTTTTTTATATGATAAAATTATAATATATATATATATATATATATATATATATATATATATATATATATATATATATATATATGCGTGTGCGTGTGTGTGTTATATTATGTTATATTAAATTATATTGTATTTATACATTTGTTGGTCTGATGAGCTTTCCACTTTCGTACCTTGATTTCGCGAATTTAAGCGCAGTACACGATTGGCCAAAGGATTCGTCATTTTACAGATGCAATTGCTTGATGATATCAGCAGTTTTCTTTCTCGTACTTCCAACCTGAGAAAGTCTCATACGGCTTCCTTTTTTCCTTTCAAGTAAAATTTACAAAAATCTAAATGCATAGACAATTGCTATCTTCAGTCTCCTTCAGTCAGGTTCTTTTATTTTATTTCTCCTCGACAACCGTTTCTTTCACTCTCATTTATCTCTTGCGTCTTAGTGGCTTTATAACCTAATATGATTGTATATATATATATATATATATATATATATATATATATATATATATATATATATATATATATATAGTGTGACAGCAAAATTGAACAAATCGTATAAGAGCAAAATTGTCCAATGATTAGTTTAAGGTCTGAACAGTTGTATCTTAGAAATGATTAAACATATCTTACAGGAATTCTCTTTGGAATTTTCTTTTATAACATTATTGGACTCCACTTTGAGCAATAAAAATATATAATTGCTCTCTAAGCTTAACAGAAGAATCGTAATGAAATCGATCATAAACGAAAATGACATGTTCTTCATTAATTAATCATAGCTAAGGATCGGAAGCTCATGAATTATTGAGATAATCTTCATATGTATATAAATCATTCCAGGATCATTTTCTGCATTATTCGTAATGATTTTAGCCCTCTCTAACCTTCTCACTTCCTGTCCTGGAGTAATAAGTTACCTCACGGGTTTCCCGTACGATTTTATTTTTAAGTCTTTTTTCACTGCTCTTTGGATTGTCATAGCTGAAAACTCGTGCCAGACGTCTTATGCGTTGAGTTGGATCTTTTCTAACTGATCTCTTTAGACCTAAGATGAAATGATGATCCCTCTTCCTATTGTGACTTCCTGATCCAGTTTTTCTCTCTACTGTTTTCTCTTTTTTAAAACTTATTCACCGTTCTCTTGATGGGTCTTCAATGGACTTTGATGATGGAAGCCAGAGTATGAACATTTGGTACAATTACCGAAGGCCTGAATTATCTTTTTCCTCTCACCATTGCTCAGTTGATAAGAGAATAGGACTGTTCTCTTTCTAGCTGAATAACTGAAAGGGTTTTCAGTTAATCTTACGACAAATGGTGTCAAGATGGCTAAGCATATTATCTGAAATCTTGGGGAAAAATCAATTAGTTTAGTGTTTATATAGATATTAAACATTTTGTTGGATTTCCAATTATGCAGTAACACGATTGGGACTATTTTGCTTTTACATTCGGTCTATAGATGTAAACAAACATTTTGTAACACAGAATTTATATATAGCTTTGAAAATGACGAAACGCATTCTTTTATCAGAACCTGATAATTTCCATTGTTTTTTTCTTTCTACAACGTTCTACAATGTTCATCTCTTGAGGAGGCAGCAGGTCAGTTATCAGGTTCTTTGTTAAGAATGCTTTATTTAACCAAAGATCCGAGTTAACCGTAAACTGTAAACACAGGCTACCTTTTTAACTTACAATTAGACGAAACTCAATGCAGGGCTTTAATAATATACAATACTCAATTGTCCAAATACTCATTCAACCACACACTCATTCAAACGCTAGAGCCAATACGAAAATCACACTCGAAACGAAAGGCGCCTCGCATTCACAAGAGAGCTGACGTCTCTGCTCACTTCAACAGGGGAGGGAAGGAGAATTAAACTAAAGAAAATAGGAACAGAAATAAAAGGGGCCAATGAGCAGACATCCACTAGCTAAGTTAATTTAAGGGAAGAAACCAAAAGACAAAAAACAACCCTAAACTAATCTCATTTCGGGCGGGGTTGTCAATGTTCAACACAGCGCAATATCCTGATGCCTAACCGGCATCAAAGTGCCACTCCGAGTCAGCCCCTTTTACTCGACTCATACGTGCAAGATTCATCCACCTTTTGCCAAACACTGATGAAGGGAGCCCCTTGCTGTTCCGTCCTAATCTTGACTTTCAGCAAATGCTTAAAGTACAAGAAGTTGGGAAGAAGGGAACCCCAATAGACTTCCTTCTGACAAAGAAATTTCCACGCAGCTTGTGGGCTATGATGCATTGAGTAAACCTGCACAATGGGACAAGATACAATGAATGAAAGTGTGACCCAAGGTATCCACCTCCCCATCACAGCGAACGCATTTTGGAGATTTTTCCAAGCCCGCCGAACAAAGCCTTTTGCCAACCCAGAGTCACCAGCCAGATGAGCGATGCCTACAAATCACGAGCTAGGTGAGTGATGCCTACAAATCACTAACCAGGTGAGTGATGCCTACAAATCACGAACCAGGTGAGTGATGCCTACAAATCACGAACCAGGTGAGTGATGCCTACAAATCACCAGCTAGGTGAGTGATGCCTACAAATCACTAGCCAGGTGAGTGATGCCTACAAATCACGAACCAGGTGAGTGATGCCTACAAATCACCAGCTAGGTGAGTGATGCCAACAAATCACTAGCCAGGTGAGTGATGCCTACAAATCACGAACCAGGTGAGTGATGCCTACAAATCACCAGCTAGGTGAGTGATGCCTACGAATTACCAGTCAGGTGAGTGATGCCTACTAATCACCAGCCAGGTGAGTGATGCCTACTAATCACCAGCCAGGTGAGTGATGTCTACGAATCACCAGCCAGGTGAGTGATGCCTACGAATCACCAGCTAGGTGAGTTGTGCCTACGAATCACCAGCCAGGTGAGTGATGCCTACAAATCACTAGCCAAGTGAGTGATACCTCTTCATTATTGAGGTATTTACACCCAAGCGCCCACGGAGATATTGAGCGAGCCTCCTGCTTCGTAAGACAGATCGTCAATCAGACCATCTCGCACGAATTCCCTAAAAACTTCTGGACGTTGGAGAGGAAATCCACCGCCCGTAAGAGGTGTTTCAGACCAAGATAACATTCACAACAGGAGTACTCACCTCGGGGTATGGGAAATTCTTACAGGTGTTTTCCTTTCAGAATTCGCCGACACCACATTTGTTCTAGAAACGCGATGCGAAGCGAATGGTGGCGAGCCTCAACGTGATACGTGATACAATAACACTGTACTTCGCGTACGGAACGGTATAGCCGAATAAAAAAAAAACATGTTTAGTTCCCAGAGAGTGTTTTATAATTCTACCGACATCGCCTTCAGAAGGGTGAGGTAACAGATCTTCCGAGCTACCTTAGCGGATTTGCCTTCCACAAGGAGAACAAGGGCATTACTAATGAAATTAGTGTGGTGGACGAAAGTGGAAGTACAGAGAGTCAGTAAAGGAGAATCGGGTTGATGTGCAAAGCACATATATCCGCGCTTCCCTTTAAGGAAAGATTCCTCCGGGATCACTGTCGAACTGCGACCTCGGCTTTCTCCTGCACCCAGTTGAGGTGCTTAGTATTTGCCCATAGTTGGGATCCTAACAAGAGCTATCACCTTGGGTCCGGGCTGACACGGGAACAGCACCAATTATCAGCTGGTTCTACGCTCCGCAAAACTCGATCAGAGGCCTTGCTGTCAGATAGAGTTTATCGTAAAACTCAGGACGGTCATGATTTTGGCCTCTATAACGGGAGGTTGCTATGGAAGAAAGATTTCTCCTCCCATTTGTATTCCCCACCCCCACGGCGTTATGGGGATTATTATATACGTGATACAATAACACCGTACGTTGCGTACGAGACGGAATAGCCGAATAAAAAAAAAACATGCTTAGTTCCCAGAGAGTATTTTATAATTCTACGTCGTCTATATATATATATATATATATATATATATATATACACAAATATGAAAGAACTATGAGTAAAATTTTCAGCGTTCAAAACATTAATTTAAAAACAAGGCTCAATACAAAAGTAGAGCCGTAAATATTTATTTATTATGCAGTGTTACATTAGAACATGCACTTACCCACTACAAAACTGTACATCTTGTTTCAACGTTGAAATTAACGTTTCTTCAGGTGGGAAACTGTGATGGTTCTCCAACTTTGGTTTCCGGTCAGGAATTGTGGATAAATCTTTCACCTTTTACTAAAGATTTCCGTGACCGGGAACACTTTAATGAGTCTATAGAAATATTTTTCAAAAGTTAATTTTTAACGTTGAAACAAGATGTAAATGTTTTGTAGTGGGTATATACATGCTCTAATGTAACAGTGCATAATATATATATATATATATATATATATATATATATATATATATATATAGGTATATAGATAGATAGATAGAAAGCAGAGAAATTATAACATATATGCAACAACAATCTGTGTGTAAAAAAGGGGAACTTTACTTGTAATATTTCCCGAAGTGAAAACTGAAGTCAGGGCGGTTTCTCTATGAACATGATTAAGCCATTTTTTCTTGTTTTTTTTTATAAGATTACCGGTATGGGCTAAGGACGTTCTTCTTCGCTGGACTCTACATCCCAACTGGACTTCGTCACTCTTAACTCCTGGCGTCATTCCCCGGCCGTCACGTGACCCAAGTGACTGTCTCAACGAAATGAAGACAGTTACCGTTTGAATACCTACACCTCGTATAAGATATAAGTAGGTGAACTGGATACTGCGATGTCAACTTATTGACCTATGCGAATTCTTCCGTTTACCTCATTTCGAGAAAGTCTTTCTCTTGCATATGGCGCGCTTTCTGGATATTTCAAATACAGTCCAATTACGACGAATGCAAAATGTTATTTATCGTCTGTAATTTGACACAGCGTTTTACACGTCTTCTTTCTTTTCTTTTTGATTTTCTTTTTTCTTCTTTTTCTTTTGTTTTTTTTTTTGTGTGAAATTTTGCTTTTGTTTTGAGAATTAAATCAAACTGGTCTACGCAAGCCACAAATGTTTTAAAATATTTTTGTTGTTGTTGTTGTTGTTATTTCGATTTCCTTTTAAATTATATTCTATAATTTCTGCCTCATATAACTTGATTATTCCCACGCTCTTCTGCACCCCTACCGTCCTCACCATCCTTTTATGCTGAACGCGCAAGTTTATTTCGAAATTTTTATTATTATTATTATTATTATTATTATTGTTGTTGTTGTCATTGTTGCAATTGTGAATATCACCGGGGGGGGGGGGATTTACTATCTTTTATCTGTAACGGATTATAAAATCAGTTTTTAGAATGCGTATATTCAACTTTTTCTGTTTTTTATTCTTACTTTCTTTCGTTCTTCTATCTTTCTTTCTTATTCTATACTTCCTTCCTTTGTTTCTTTCTTTTTCCTTTTTATCTTCCTGTATTTTCTTTCTTTTTTTTTTCTTTTTGCATACCTATTTCCTTTTTTCTCCATCGGTTGTTTGTTTCTCCTTCCTTTGTTTGCTTCGTTATTTTCCTCTATTTTCTTTCTTTTTTCTTTCATTTATTTCTTTTTTCGTTCCTTTCGTCCTTCCTTGACTTCTTTATTTTCCCTTCTTTTGTTTGTTTGTTTTTTAATCTTTCTTTTACTTTTTTCCTTTTGTTTCTTTTCTTTCTTTGTTGTTTATTCAACTTTATTTCATTCTTTTCCTTCCTTCCCTTTTTTGTTTGTTTTGGTTGGTTTCTTTCTTTCTTTCTCCTTCCTTTGCTTGTTACTTTCTTTTGTCTATTTTTATTTTTTCCTTCCAGCCTTCCCTTGTTAGTTTGTGTGTTTGTTTGTTTCTTCCTTTGTTTCTTCTTTTTTCCTTCTTTTGTTTGTTTGATTCTTTCTTTCGTCTCTTTCCTTTTTTGTTTGTTTGTTTCTTTTATCTATTCTACTTTATCTCATTTTTTCTCTTCCTTCCTCCTTTCCTTCCTGCCTTTTCTTTCTTTCTTTCTTTCTTTCTCATTCATTACTTTATTTTATCTTTCTTTTGCTTTTAGAAATCTTACTGCTTGCATTATTTCCGTAAACAATTGAACAACTCTTTTGTTTTGAACAGTTTCCCCATTTGTTTGTTTTTTGTTTGTTTGTTTGTTTGTTTGTTTTTGGGGGGGGTAGCTTTACATTTGTTTTCCTAATGTGTTCCATGTCCAAAAATTTAAAAAAATCATTTCTCTGCATCTAATTTGTTGTCTTATATTCTGTGTTATCTGCTTCGGGGGGGAAAAAAAGAGTTGCTTCAGCTTGATTTACACGCCATAGATTTTGGACGGTGATAGGATGTGGTTAGGTTTACTTGTAATTGTATAATTTTACAAGATATCTTCGTAGAATTTGGGTTTCCTAAACACAAGATCACATCGCGTTGAAAACAACAATTTATTCTTCTAAATAGAATACACATATTCAATACTGCTCTCGTCTCATGAATAAAACATATTTATCTGAGAATATTCACAGGTTTCTCTCTCTCTCTCTCTTTTACTCTTTCTCTCTCTCTTTTACTCTTTCTCTCTCTCTATCTCTCTCTTTTAATCTTTCTCTCTCTCTCTATCACTCTCTCTTTTACTCTTTCTCTCTCTCTCTATCTCTCTCTGTTACTCCTTCTCTCTCTATCTCTCTCTTTACTCTTTCTCTCTCTATATCTCTCTCTCTTACTCTTTCTCTCTCTCTTACTCTTTCTCTCTCTCTCTCTTTTACTCTTTCTCTCTCTCTATCTCTCTCTTTTACTCGTTCTCTCTCTGTCTCTTTTACTCTTTCTCTCTCTCTATCTCTCTCTCACTTTTACACTTTCTCTCTCTCTCTATCTCTCTCTCACTTTTACTTTTTCTCTCTCCCTATCTCTCTCTCTCTCTTTTACTCTATCTCTCTCTCTCTCTCTCTCTCTCTCTTAAGATGTGCGGTTGATTCAGTTAACAGCGGCTTGAGATGAGAAATCGGAGAGGCAAGTTTGAATTCCAGTTTGGTTCATTACATCAGCCTACATCTAAATACACTTGGGACAAATATGAACCCATCTACTCCATTCAGCTATGGGTTAAATAATAGAACTTGCATCTATAAAAAAAAAACATTGTTATTATGAAATATTGTTAATGCAATATTCCCTCACCCAAAAAATTATTCTTAAAATCCAAAATAGATCTTGGACCTCAATAACATAAAATTGGTTGATAATCTGTAAAACCAAATCTCTCGCTCTGTGTTTCTCTTTAATAGAAGTCTTTGAAAAGGATTCAATGTTTTCTTTTCTGTTATTTTTTTGTTGGGTATATCAGTCAGTCATGTGTCATGCGTGATACACGGTTAGGCGATCATGTATCCTTCGATACATGACTGACGAGGTTGGCATTTCTTTTTACGTAGGTTGGCATTTCCCTCTACAGTAGACCAGTTGCCATCCTGCTATTTATCCATAGGAGTGAAGAAGAGGATCCATACCTTTCCCAAGGGTATTAGCAGGCAAGTGAATGTAATGGATTTGACTGGAATTCGAACTCGGCTCTCCGATTTCTCAATCCGAGCCACTATTTCTCCACCCTGGTCTTTATTTTATTTATTTATTGATATATATATATATATATATATATATATATATATATATATATATATATATATATATATATATATATATATATATATATATATATATATATATATATATATGAATATATATATATTTTATATATCTATATATCTATATATATATATATCTATATATATGTATATATAAATGTATATATATATGTATATATATATGTATATATATACATATATATACATATATATATACAATTTATATATATATATATATATATATATTTTATATATCTATATATCTATATCTATATATATGTATATATAAATGTATATATATATGTATATATATATGTATATATATACATATATATACATATATATATATATATATATATATATATATATATATATATATATATATATATATATATATATATATATATATATATATATATATATATATATATATATATATATCTTTATTATATATAAATATGAATAAAATAAAATAAAATAAAATAAAATAAAATAAAATAAAATAAAATAAAATAAAATAAAATAAAATAGAGTAAAGACCAGGGTGGAGACATGGATAGCGGCTCGGATTGAGAAATCGGAAAGCCGAGTTCGAATTCCACTCAATCCGTATTATTACGTGATAATACCCTTGGCGAAGGTATGCATCCTCTTCTTCACTCCTATGAACAAATAGAAGGATGGCAACTGGTCTACTGTAGAGGGAAATGCCAACCTACGTAGAAAGAAATGCCAACCTCTTCAGTCATGTATCGAAATACATTATATATATATATATGCATTTTACGTTTCACCTTTTGGAAGTGCAGTCTGATGATCCTACGTCCTTTAAAAGGGCTATGGTGAATTAAATTATTACATGGAACCTTAAAGTGGTCTGTTTTCTTTAATATATATATATATATACATACACACACTTGTTAATATAAATCATTCTTTATTTTCACGAATATTTTTGCGTTTCGGGTTTTTTTTTGTCGATACGGGTCATTGAAAAACTTTGCAACTTTCTCTTTATCTCTCACTCTCTCTCTCTCTCTCTTACTCTCTTTCTCTGTTTCTCTCTCTGTCTTTCTCTTTCTCTGTCTTCTCAATCGTCGTTTGATTTTTAGTTTGTACAAGTAAAAGGATCACAATTTATCTCATTTTCTTTTCCTTTCTCTCTCTCTCTCTCTCTCTCTCTCTCTCTCACACACACACTCATCTCTTTTTTAATATTGATCTATCTCACTTTCTCTATTAACTAGAGGAGGAAAGAGACTAGAATCTAGTGAATGTAGATATAAAATAAAATCAATAATTATCTCTTAAAATATTCACCGAAATCATGAATAAAACATATGTATACGCATTTGAGAGCCGAGTTCGAATTCCAGTCGAAACCATTACATTTACTTACTTGCTAATACCCTTGTGGAAGGTATAAATCCTCTACTTCTATTCCCCCCAACTACGAGTAAATAGCAGGAGAAACCGGGTTCTCTATCCTTGGATGACAACTGGTTTACTGCAGAGAGAAACAAGCAACCTACTGGCGGAAAAATATGCCTCGTCAGTCATCCTATAAAACCTCCTCCTGTAGAACACGGTCTGTCCTGCTATTTACCCAGAGCTTGGGCCAGAAGAAGAGTAATTTGAACTCAGCTCTCAAAAACTAATAAATATCTTCATAAAATTAGTTTCAAAGACATATATTTGATGGAGTGTTTTGCTTGTTTACGGACCATAGTCCAATTGAATGGTGGTCCAAGCACGACATTTACTGCTGTACCTCTCTCGTTCTTCTCAACATATAGTTGCTAGCAAAATGAACAGCCCAAATTCAAATTTCATACTGGAGACATCGAAATCAAACAGCTATAACAGTTTAAGTATCAGGAAAGCATATTAACAGAAGACGAAATGTATGACACTGAAATCGGAAGGCGCATTCATTTAGTGAAAGTTGCTTTCCAAAAGTTAATGGTTTGGTTGTTTGGGGTTTTATGGCATATCAACGACTATGGGTTATTTAATGCCAGATCCAGTATTTACTAAATATATCAAAAACGTATATCTGGCAACATCATTGTTTCAAAAACGTACAGCTGGCAACATCATTTTTCAAAAACTGGCAACATCATTGTTTCAAAAACTGGCAACATTGTTTAAAAAAACTAGCAACATCATTGTTTCAAAAACGTATAGCTGGCAACATCATTGTTTCAAAAAAGTGTAGTTGGCAACATCATTGTTTCAATGTGCTGGAAAAGACCTGGAAGTTCACTATTTTCCCATAGCTGGGACCCCAACAGGTGCTACCACCCCGGGTCAGGGCGGACCTGCGAACACCAGCAATTAAGGTGTGGTTCTACGCTTCCTCAAAACCTCCTGATCAGAGGCCTTGCTGTTGGATGCAGTTTAACGTCGTACCCAGGACGTCCAAAAAGTTAAGTCTTAAGAAACATGAAAACATTCATAGAAACAAAGAAAAGTGTTGTGAACTGTTAGGCAATATCACTCCTCCTATAAGTCAGTGAATGCTGGACTTGAAACAGAAATATGACTTTACAGAATTATGCTGAGAATGCCATAGTCAATCAGTTATGTGCCATGCGCGATACACGCCTATGCGATCATATATCTTTCGATGCATGTCCTACAAGGCAGATTTTTTCTCGCAGTAGGTAGACATTTCTTTCTGCAGTAGACCAGTTACCATCCAAGGCTATAGAACCCGGTCTGTCCTGCTATTTACCCATAGCTGGGGGCAGAAGAATAGGATTCATACCTTTCCCATGGGTATTAGCACGTAAGTAAATGTAATGGATTTGAAGTTAAACAACGCCGAAATTGGTCAGCACCTAGATGGGCGACCACTTGTAAGCTTGGATGTGTGGGTGGTGTAATGGATCAGTTATGTGCTATGCATGATACATGACTGACGAGGCATATATTTTCCCGCAGTAGATTGCCATTTCTTTCTGTAGAGCAAATGCCATCCAGGGCTATAGAACCCGCTGTCCTGCTATTTACCCATAGCTTGGGGGAGAAGAAGAGGATTAATATCTTTCCCAGTGATATTTAGCACGTGAGTGAAAGTAATGGATTTGACTGAAATTCGAACTCGGCTCTCTGATTTCTCAATCCGAGCCGCTATTCATTACTCCACCGTTCCTCCTCCTGGTGTAATGGATAACAGGTCGAAATTTCTTAGCGGGGAGCCGAGTTCCAATTCCAGTCGGGTTCGTTATGTCCGCAAATACCTTTGAAAAAGGTACGAATCAACTTCTCCTCCCGGTTCTGGATTAATTAGTAAGACTTCTATCACTAAACTATTATTTTCTATAAAATATCTAAAACAATTTTCTGTCTTTAAATAACCTGAAATGGGTTGATAAGCAGTTAGAAACTAAATCAAACAACGAATCTTTAACTATAGAATTTTTTAAATTCTGTAGTAATTTCCTTCTGTGTTTATTCTGAATAAAATTCTAACAAGTAAATTTTTTTATTAATATAGCTTCTTGTGAATGCTTAAAGGATCAACACTGTCCCGTTTAATTTAATATACGTATTAAAATTCTTCACAGGTTCCTCTTCTTTGTGTAACGAATTCTTTTTAAAGATTCACAATTCACCATCTGTTTACGTTTCATTGCAATTCCTTCGTCTTTTTTTTAATAGTATCGTATTTGAAACAATGCCCAAGTGTGCATGTCTTGCTTCTTTATTAATATGTCATTGAAATCTTTCACAAGTCTCGCTTTAGTTCTGTTCATATTGTCTGCAAATAACAAACAAAAAAAAACATTCACAGGTTTTCTTTTTCCTATTGTTAAGATAGTTTTCTGAAATTGTTGACAGATCTGTTCTCTTTCTTGTTAAAACAGTGATGGAAAATAAATTTCATCCTTAATAAGATTTCACTTTACTCAAAGTGGAATGTTGAATTGTTTGGTTTGTTTTGTTTTGTTTTACGGCATATCAACCTCAATGGGTTATTTAATGCCGACACAGTTTTTTATTGCTGGTAATTTTTTTCTTGTAAAATCTATTTCTGGGAATATTCCTCCTTGCAGAAATCTATAGCTGGTCATATTTTTTTTTCAAATAATGTATAGCTGTTTGTATTGCTGGTATTTTTTTTAAAGTATTGCTGATAATAATTTTCCATTCGAAAATTATTGCTGGTAATAATTTTTTTTTTATTACAAAATATTTCTGGTATTAAAACCTATTTTTAGACAAGTTTGAGTGTTAACTATTTGCCTACAGCTGGGGCCCTAACAGGTGCTACCATCCCGGGTCATGGTGGATCTGGAAACACCAACAATTAAGAGGTGGTTCCACACTCCTCAAAACCTCCTGATCAGAGGCCTTGCTGCTGGACGTAGTTTATCGTCTTACCCAGGACGCGGATGTAGTTTATCGTCATACCCAGGACAGAGCTGAATTGTTGTTGTGGGCATACGGCCACATCACGTTGAAACACTGGTTGCTGTACAATCACCGAATTTAAGCAACGTCGAGCAGGGTCAGTAGATAAATGGGTGACCACTCGGGGAAACTAGATGCTGTAATCTTGGAAGTGCAGGTAGTGTAACGGATAATGTATTATTATTAAAATCCCCCAAAATGTTTCACCCTTATATAACAAACAACAGGTTGATAAGCCGTAAAAAAATGAATCGGTCAATCAATCAATTAATCGATCAATGAATTCTAGTAACTGTTCACGAATAAAATTTGTTAGGTAACAGAGGTCCTAAATTAAGAGATGGAGCAACATTTCTCAGACTCTTTAACACGTGTTATATTCCTTAATGGCGTTGACCCTGCCCTGGACTGTCAGATTAAATTTTTACTTTTTCTAGAAAATCAAGATTGCACTCGGTGTGAAAGCTTTGGTTTGAGGTGATTAGTACCGAAATCAAAACTTTAATTCATAGCTTTGGCTACTTGTTGAGCATTTAGTTTTAAAGAGCATCAGAAAATTTGTACAGAAATACCTTATTTCCGCAGATTTTTTGCTTGCAGGCGGACTTCAAAGCTTTACTATTTCAGTAATAAATCCAAAGAAGGTTTTATATGTTAGATACAGAGTGGCCATACATTTCGTGTGCACTTTAAAAAAATTTATAACTTTATTTGTATTTGCTATAGAAATAATTTGTAAAAAGGATTTGCACCAAAATTTACATGCATATTAGTGCATGGGAAGGCCAAGACCGACTTTGCATTTCCCAACTCCCATCGATAGAGGAAATAATCGATTCTTTCATGCTTCTTCGGCAGTTTTCATGTAGTTTGTGGCCATTTTCTACTGGCCAGAGTGAGAGCCTATAGCTAGCTGCCACGAATAGTCAGGAAGATTCTATTCGCCAGCGTGAGAGCTAACAGCTGACTGACACGAATGTTAACTAGTATGCTAGCATGCAAAAAAAAATCGATAGCTGCATTCGTCACAAGAGAGAAAAATTTAAATCTGCGTGTTGGTTGAAAATCATGAGTTACTGCTTCGCTCAGCACGGAGGCAAACTGCATAGTTATCTGCGGTTTGGCAGACCACACACCCCGAGGGACTTCCCATGTGTCGTAAATAGGAATATAAGAGCTACCACAGACCTGTATTGTTTCCCAGTCAAGGGTGGAGCACAACAAGTAAGACCTTCTTTTTATTCATACCCATGATATATTGCTTGCATTTTACATTACGTTTTAATATAAAGATATGGAAAATACATTGACAACAAAATAAATGCGTTATCCCAAGATAATGTTAATCCATTTTTTACAAAATTTGGGTCATTTTAGGTATGCCATTTTCAGGGATTTGCATTCACACTGACAAATTAAAAGTTTGAGGTGAATTGGAATATAGTTCGATTTTACGTTCAACACGAAATATCTACGTGATCTTCATTATCCCATAGCTCAATTATCTGCGGTCTTTTACGCTATTGTCGAACAAGTATAAAAGAAAATGAGTCTATCAAGATAATGATAACAGTAATCGGAATATTACCTGTTTCGTTATAAGGAAACATTCGGCAGTCATTGATCGAGCACACAGTGCTACAGCCGGTTTAAATTTATAAAAATGTTTCTCTTAAAATTGTTTTTTTAGAAAAATAGATTTCTCAAATCCCGTAGCTATTATCGCTCTTTCTAGTGCTGATGGGCGTTTTCTTCCTAACCTTTTGTTTGAAGGAGTGTGGAAGGTCAACATCTTGATTATGTCATTATTTTCTCTTTCGGTTGAAATTTACAAAATCTTTCTCTTAAAATATTTTTTTAGAAAAATAGATTTCTCAAATCCCGTAGCTATTATCGCTCTTTTTAGTGCTGATGGGAGTTTCCTTCCTAACGTTTTGTTTGAAGCAGTGTGGAATGTCAGTATCTGGGTTATGCTATTATTTGCTGTTTGAGTTACATGTGATATCCCTTTTAGTTGTGGCTGTTGTTGGTAATAATAATGGTAACATTAACCATTTCCCTACAAGGAAACATTTGGCATTCATTTTGGCTGAGCAGAGAGTACTTACTGCATTCGGTTGATATTTATAAAATATTTCTCTTAAAACAATATTTCAGCTGTTATCACTCTTTCCAGTATAGATGACAGTTTCCTTCCTAACCTTTTATTTCAAGTAGTGTAGAATCTCGACATATTGATTATGTTATTATTTTCTCTTCTATTTAAATGTGCTATCCGTTTTATGTGTTGCTGTTGTTGAAAATCCGGAAATGATGTGGTTTCAGTTATTTTTAAACATTAACCTTAGGCTTACTGAATTAAATTATTTAACAGAAAGAGGAATTGCTGTTTTTGAGGACGTGTAGGATAGATAACGAATCGCCTTAAAATTGAGGCGGCACCGGTCAGCATAATTTTCCTGGGTTACGACTCTATCCCTAGAGGGAGTCGCCCCTGATTGCACTCAGTCCAAAGACAGAGACGCAACTGAGAGATGATAAATAATGTTACAAACTACCCGAGAGAGTAATTTGTATTTACTCAACCTTCCCACGAGGTCAGGCTTTGACACAAAGTCGGTTTAATGAGGGGAGACCGAGCGCGTACACCCGGGCTAGGAACAAAAAATTCCCGAGCCTCTGCAACCATCGGCTGCCCTGGCCTCGTTGCAAGCACCGATCCCTCTCTCTAGTGAAATGAGAGAATGAGAGAGCGCGGTCTCGGTTAGCTGCTCTCCAGGGCTGGCATATAATGTTCCTCAGTTGCCAATCTGTCCCTTGGCGGAGTCACCTCTGAGTGCACTCTGCCCAAGGACAGAGACGCAACTGAGAGATGATTAGTAATTTGTTATAAACCACTTATATATATATATATATATATATATATATATATATATATATATATATATATATAAATTAATTTCGGTTGAGCTATCTGGTTTGAGGTGTGAATTTGTAAACAGTGACTATTTAAGCAAATATTGCACGACAGTTCGGCAGAATTGAGTCACTGTCAGTCACTGTGTGTTTATCTAAATCTAAAAATAAAAACACGCTAAAATTCACCTTCATCCCTGCTGTGTGCCGACGGCTTAGTGGGAGAAAATCCGACTGACGCAAAATTCAGTCGGGTTTCGATCCTAGCTAGAGGCAACCGGACGTCTAGCCACACTGATGAGCTGTGAAACAGCGAAACAGTCTGTCTGTGGATGACAAACATATATATATATATATATATATATATATATATATATATATATATATATATATATATATATATAAATAGATATATATATATAAATAGATATATAAATATATATATATATAAATAGATATATATATAAATAAATAGATAGAGATATATATATATAAAATAGATATATATATAAATAGATATATATATATAAATAGATATATATATAAATATATATATATATATATATATATATATATATGTATGTATATATATATATATATATATATATATATATATATATATATATATATATATATATATAAAGAGTAATTTGTAAACATAATTAACTTCCTACAGGGCGGCTTAAATTCTCTTGGACTCTGTCGAAGCTGGAAGGTGGGATTTGATAATGTCAGACCCAGATATGACACGATACTCTCAGTTTTCATTACTATTTTTTGGGTCTGTTTTGTGTCCAGTCTTTTTGTAATGATGTAAAATTAATTGGTAAAATTCCATTGAGTACTGAACAGTGAAAAATCCGTTACTCTACTCTTGTTTATTAACAGAAAACGATGTAAAATATCCTAAATTGACTAAGAACTTTGTCATACATCGCGTGCAACAAATTTATTACAGATGAATATATTGCAGTGTTAGTATACCAGTCTGAACAAATCTGTGACTTCCATTACACATCAAGTTGAAACTGTAGCTTGTGCCAATAGGCCGGGGAACGCTAAACAGGGATTATGACTTTTAATGACCCTAAAACTATAAATTTAATGCAAATTGTTCGCCGAGTTGATCATATCTCTTGCAAGGTCGAATTTCTGTAGCACCATTCATTTTGATCAATCTACGTTTTGTGACAATCTTCTTTCTTTTGTATCTTTCTTTCACATCATTTTTCGTTTATACCGCATGTCAGTCTTTCTTCCTTTTCTTTTTCTTTTTTATTTCATTTCCTTAATTCATCCACTTTTCTATATTTTCCATTCTTCCTACTTTTTTTCCTTTTTCCATTTCTTTAATTCCTTTTTCTTTCTTTCCCATTAATTATTTTTTCATCTTTCTGCTTATTTCCATTTACGTTCTTCTTTCTTTCTATCTTTTTTCCTGTTTGTCTTTTTCTTTCTTTCTTCCTGTTTGTCTTTTTCTTTCTTTCTTTCTTTCTTTCTTTCTTCCTTTCTTTCTTTTTCCCGTTATTTACCCTTTATCCCCTCATCTTTCTTTTTAACCTGTCTTTTTTTCTTTCATTTACTTTTACCATTTTCCTTCTTTTTATTTTCTTTTTTCAATTTTCATTATTTTTTCATTCTATCTCGCTTTCTGCTACCTTTTTGCATTTCGTTCATTTTTCGTCTCCTCTTCTTCATCGTCATCATTTTTCTTTCTTTCCTTCTTTCTTTCTTTCTTTCTTCTCGTTATTTACTCTTTCTTTATCTCCTCATCTCTCATTTTATTTTTTCTTACATTTACATTTATCATTTTTTTATTTTCTTTTTACATCTTCCTTCTTCTTTCTTTCTTTTTTTTTTCTTTTTTCTTTCTGTTTGTCTTTTTCTTTCTTTCTTTTTTTCTTTCTTTCTTCCTTTTATCATTTCTTTCTTTCTTTCTTTCTTTCTTTCTTTCTTTCTTTCTTTCCCGTTATTTACTCTTTAGTTCCTCATCTTTTTTTATCCTTTCTTTTTTTCTTTCATTTGCTTTTACCATTTTCCTTTTTTTTATTTTTGTTTTTTCACTTTTCATTATTTTTTCATTCTATCTCGATTTCTGCTACCTTTTTACAATTCGTTCATTTTTCGTCTCCTCTTCTCCATCTTCATCATCTTCATCATCTTCTTTCTTTCTTTCTTTCTTTCTTTCTTTCTTTCTTTCTTTCTTTCTTTCTTATATACCGCAACTTATACTAAAACCTTGAATAACCTCAGATATCACTCCTGAGACTTCAGTTTATTTTTAGTAAAATAATATTTTACTTTGACGCTTCATTTGTTTCCCTTGCCACAGGATTTGCTTTTGATTCAAAACGCAACTTCAGGTTTCTCGGAAAACCTATAGCTATCACGGCACTATCGCTATTTCCTTGGCAAATGTTCAGATAATCTCCATTCTCCCACCAGTTCAGACATTAGGTTTAAGACACGCTATGCTAATTCCACGGTTTCGAATCACTCTCATTTCCCCCGTATTTAAAATTTAAGAATAATATTCTACCCAGAAAGCTTCTCCACGTAAATCCTTGCATTGTGGAACTGACTCTCATGTGTTAATGCTGCCTCCAGCCCTACAATCTTAATCTATTCTACCTATCCCCATGATTTTATTACTCACGATCAGTTCTTTCTGTTATATCACGCATATCATTTGCTATAACTAATTTAACAGTAACGTTCTTAATTGAGTGGCTCACGAGCTATGGGGGGATCTTCAGTGTAACAATCAACCGCGAATCAAATATAAGTTTCATTTGGCCTTTTCTTAAGAAATTCTCATTTTTGGATCTCATGTTGACGATGCTGGAAAAATGGTCGGCTAATTCAATCGCTGCCCAAATTCCTTAACGCCTTGATAGATTTCAAAACACTTTACGCGGTTTTGAGGGGAACACATAAGAAGTAACACCGCCAGACTATTTCTGTTTCCCTGGCAACGGTGCAGATGAGCTCCATTCGTTAGTTCTACCAGTTCACATGTTTACCGAAGGCACACGCCCTGCTACTGACAGGGAAACAAATCACCCTTATTTATGTATTAGCCTAGAAGTCACCCCTCGGGTAGAATTTAGGCTAGCTCCAGCGGAGGGCTTTTGGGCCTTTTAGACTTTTACCTCCAGCATCCTAAGTACGTAAAATTTAGAAATAATCAAATTATTTTATCTTTATTCGACACCTTAATTCGGCGTAATCTTTCTTCCTATACGCAACCAATCTCCGTAGTTTGTTTGCAATTATTTTGCGCAGAATTTTTATTTTCTTTTAAAATCACAATTCTTTATGATCACTTCACATAAAGTCACTCTTAAAAGACATTAGGGAACCCGAACTATGTAATATTTCGGATACGTCACAGTATGAATTCTAGAAAAAGAAAAAAAATGAGCAACGTTCTGTACTCCACTTAAGATTTAATTACGGTTTAATTGGACGACATGAATTGCAGTTGCGATGAAAATCGAAATTAATGTTAAACATTTAATAAAGAATTGTTTTTTTTAACCTTTCACGTTGTTCGATATTAAAATTTAAATTTAAATGCGTTATTTCTTTAATTATTAATCGCGTACAACTACAATAGTTACTACATGTTACTTCAGACTGTTCATGACTCGCGGAGATCAAAAAACGAACGGACGGACGGATACACGTACACTGCACTTATTTATATACATTCTATATGCAATAAAAAAGAGTCCCACTCATTTTTTTCTCTCCAAGAAATGCAACTTTGTGGAACGCAGTCCTATGTGGATGCTTCTCTGGCAACTACAATCTTAATTTCCCCAGGTCAAGCGGAAATAGTTAAGTATTGCGTTTGTCCGCATAATTTTCCCTTTTTTAACCACGTTTTTAAGCACGAAAACCATTTGATTCAAGATAACTATGTGAAAAATAACTCTCTGCTTTGAGTGTATCTCCAGATTTGTATTGAGTAAAATTTAGTATAAAAAATCTGAGACTGTTATGAAATGCGTTTAACATGAACATGAAGTCATTGAATTAAAGCATTTATTAATTAGAAAGGAGATCTTGCCGAACTTATCCGAGGCAACTCCTATCTAGATCACATATAATACGGCGCCAATCATTATCGCACAAGAAAAATGCTCAATGGTAGCCCTTATAAACACCACCAAGACGAGGATGTTGAAAATAGCATGGCCATCTTGTAAGTGCTAATACTCTCTCCATTCTATCCTGAAAAAAGATGTCATCTTAGGCTAAAGAAAAGGAGGAATTAAAAATGGGCTGAGAAAATCACTGACTGGTCTTCAAAGACATTCACACAGACTCGGAACATGAAGAGGGTCAACTGCACAGTAGCGAAACGCCCCTACGACTAAAACCAGTTATTTGATGGATGAGGATGACGATTACAGCCAGCTGTCGATCTATACCTTCTTATTCTATGGGCCATGCTTCCCTAGTGCCGGCTAAAGCCTATGCGGGGACGTTTTTAAAAATATCTTACGCCCAAGCCGCAGTGGGGGTGCCCGTCCGCCTTTGGGAAGGTGCTGAGTTTATTGCGTGGCGCCTGAGGCGTCCCCAAAAGGGCAAGTGCCCAGGGGGGCTTAGGCAATTTTTACACGTTATTCCCATTAAACCGACTTTAAACCTCGACCTTGTATCATATTCGGTAGCGACATGAGAGCGCTGAAAAATGCACTTCTTATTCTATGGGCAGTACCCATTCAACACGTTGGCTCTCATGCCCTCCGCATTTTCCTGTCTCTTATAGCTCTTAATAAATTCAGTCTTTTTGTTATCTCTGCGAAACCATGCTCCCCCATTATTTACTCAATCTCGCCCGGTAGGTTATGCGTTGTTTTCCTCTCTTCCTCTTGCTCTCAATCTGCCCTGTGAGTATCAAATTTTCTGTTGTGGTAAACCCTTCTACAATAGAATGAACTCTTCCTCCTCTCATAAATACTAACTGCGAGGGTCGGTTGAGAGGAGAAGTGGACGCAGTGCTAACTTACCGTTCGGACGTACATCGCTATCTACTTATTACTAATACTCTTGCTTTGTATATATCTTCACTATACTTGTCCAACCTACCTTCATCTTCCGTGTCTTTCTTTCTGGGCCCTAAACAAGCCAGCCACATTTTCCAAACCCTCTTTTCTTATTACGTCCCTTAGAAATTCCAACTATATTTTTTGATGTCAAATATCAATATCCTTTTCTGTTTCTATTTTCTCTGAAATTTCATTATTGCCCACATGTCCAGTCTACGGTATTCTCTACATTCTGCTGTAGAACAACCTTTCTCATATCGCAAGCGTCTTCGAGTAGACAGTCCAGTATTTACTGCCATTTAGGAGGACTGACACTACTTAAGAGTTCAGTACTCTTTTTGTTTAGCTTCTAACACAATTTTCTTGTTTCTTAATGTTTTTCTTAGCTTTTGGAAGGTACATTTCGCTATCTCTCTGCGCATGCTATTCCAGTAGGCGTATAATAATTTTTGTAAATAAAGATTCAGATTAGTTCTGAAA
>OZ038513.1:37606165-37611165 GCA_964036315.1 Acanthosepion esculentum
TATCAAGAGAAAAAGAGAAGAACAAATAATGACTCGCTTACTGGAAAAGAAAGAAAGAAAGAAAGAAAGAAAGAAAGAAAGAAAGAAAGAAAGAAAGAAAGAAAAGAATGGCAAAGAAAGAAAGAAAGAAAGAATGGCAAAGATTGAAGATATAAAGAAAGAAATATAATGGGAAAGAAAGAAAGAAATATAATGGGAAAGAAAGAAAGAAAGAAAGAAAGAAAGAAAGAAAGAAAGAAAGAAAGAAAGAAAGAAAAGAATGGCAAAGAAAGAAAGAAAGAAAGAAAGAAAGAAAGAAAGAAAGAATGGCAAAGATTGAAGATATAAAGAAAGAAATATAATGGGAAAGAAAGAAAGAAATATAATGGGAAAGAAAGAAAGAAAGAAAGAAAGAAAGAAAGAAAGAAAGAAAGAAAGAAAGAAAGAATGGCAAAGATTGAAGATATAAAGAAAGAAATATAATGGGAAAGAAAGAAAGAAATATAATGGGAAAGAAAGAAAGAAATATAATGGGAAAGAAAGAAAGAAAGAAAGAAAGAAAGAAAGAAAGAAAGAAAGAAAGAAAGAAAGAAAGAAAGGAAGAAATGAGGTATTGGCAAATTAAACATCGAAGAAAAATGTCGAATAAGTGAAAGGGTTGAAAGAAATGAATAAAAAGAAAACAAGAAGGAAAATGTAAAAACCAATTAGTTACAAGAATGAAGGAATGGAGAGAAAAAAAACGAACTATTAAATGAAGCATAAGAAAATGGTAAAAGGCCATATGTATAAAAAATCTGGAATCAGTTTTAGGACGGTGAAGAGTATACAGAAGAACGATGAAGAAGGAAAATGGCACAAATTATAACAATATAAACAGAAATCACAGAAAAGAAGAAGAAAATAAAAGGACATAAAGAAATTCAGAGTGGGTTACAGGAAATAAGCAAGAAGAAGAAGAACAGACAAGGAAAATGAAGATGGTACCCAGAAAACAAGAAGAAGTAAAAGAAGAAGTAAAAGAGGAGGAAGAAGAAAATTCAGAAGAGAGAGATCATGAGTAACAGAAAAACACGAAGAAGAAAAAGAAAGAAAGAAAGAAAGAAAGAAATTATCAGAAACTACAGAAAGAAGGCGAGGAAAAAGAAGAAAGAAAATGAAAAAAATTCACAGTTGGTTACGGGGAAACAGGAAGTAACGAAGAAGAAGAAGAAGAAGAAGAAGAAGAAGAAGAAGAAGAAGAAGAAGAAGAAGAAGAAGAAGAAGAAGAAGAAGAATGAAAATGAAGAAGAGGAAGAGGGTAACATGAAAACGACAAGAAGAAGTAAAAGAAGAAGTAAAAGAGAAGAAAGAAGAAAAATTAAGAAGAGAGATATAATGAGTAACAGAAAGACAAGAAGAAGAAGAAGAAGAAGAAGAAGAAGAAGAAGAAGAAGAAGAAGAAGAAGAAGAAGAAGAAAAAGAAAATGAAGAAGAGGGATAGGGTAACAGGAAAACAACAAGAAGACGTAAAAGAAGTAAGAGAGGAGGGAGAAGATGAAAATTAAGAAGAAGAAGAGAGATATAATGAGTAGCAGGAAAAGAAGAAGAAGAAGAAGAAGAAGAAGAAGAAGAAGAAGAAGAAGAAGAAGAAGAAGAAGATACATTAAAAAATCATCACAGCAGGTGTTTTCCCAGTGGAACATTATTCATGGCGTATCTATGGTTGTCCTTCTTTGGCTTTCATTAAATATTCGAGACACCTGCAGAAGTAAAGAAAGACGGGAGCTGTTTATTAGAAAGTTGTCAAATTGAATTAAAAAGGAAAGAAAGAAAACTGCTGACGAGCGTGTATTTCAGTTGAAAGTTTGCGACGCGCGTATCTGTTCGCATTCGCCTTCAAATCATAGTCAGGTTTGACGGAAGTAATTACTAACGTGAGTTCTTTCAGTGCTTCCGTTTTCGAATCCCTCGTAAGAGAAAAAAGAATTGCTTGTCTAGGTCATGAATTAATTTAGTTCAACTTGCTAATATCACACACTGAGTCGTATCTATTTTGGTGCACCTTGACGAGGTGTAAGGTGTTTGCAAACATGTCTCGCTAAATCAATTAGAATTTGTTCGATCCCCACTAAATGTCTCATAGTCACGACATCGTACCGGATCTAAGCTTCATCTTCTTCTTCCGTATCCATTCAGAACGTTGGCGATCGTGGCTCTCCTCGGTTTCCTGTCCGTTGGAACTCTGTTCCTCATATTCATAAACGACCTCCCTGACGCCATAGATCCCCAAGTCGGCATCTATGCGGACGACACCACAATTTACTCCTGCCTCAAACACAAATCTAGTGATGCTGACAAAGTTAACCTGGTAGTTCGAATAGAAAAGGACCTCCAATCGGTTGTGAACTGGGGCAACAAATGGATGGTTAACTTTAACGCCTCTAAAACTAAACTGCTCTCTATTAACCACTACAAGGATCCATCCCTGCATCCCATTAATAACATTCGTCTTTTTGCCATCGCTCCCAAAACTTGCTCTCTCGTCTGTTCACTCAAATTCGCCAATTAAGTTGTGGGTTGCTCTCCTCGGGCTCTCTTGCCAGAGTAGAGCAATATGTCCTATGAGTATCAAATTTCGCAAGCCACCTTTCCTCATATATACTCTCTACAAATTTCAACTGCGTCTTCCTGTTGTTAAAAAGAAGTGTCCTTTTTCTATTGTCTCTAGAAGTTCGACGTTGTTCAAATGATCAGTAAATGGCATTCTCGGCATCTTGATGTTGAATTACATTTCTGTTGATTCAAATTCTTCTCTGTCTGTAAGGAGATTTTCCAGCACTCACTGACGCATAGAAGGACTGATATATGCATAATGGTTTAGTACACATTTCTTTGTTTCTAACGAAATGTTTCTGTTTCTTAATACTTTGCTTAGCTTTTGAAAGACATCGTTCGCTAATTTAATGAACCTTTTTATTTCTTACTATTGGGCTGAGCCTATAAGTCGTGCTGGCCAAAAATACATGATGTCAAATGAGGAATGAATTAATTTGTACACTATTTAAATTATTCGGACTATTGTCCTCATCTTTGTCGCCATATTTATTACAACGTTTCGGTCGTTGTACGCTCCGGCCTTCTTCTTTGGGTCCTGCCACTGTGCCATGTGTATTCAAGAACACATGGCACAGTGGATAAAGACGTTGGTTAGATCCAGTGACAGGACCCAAAGAGTGTGAGTTCAATACCCGGTTAAGGCAGTGGAGAACTTGGAGAGGGGAATAAACAGGAGATAACTGATATCCATTAAACATGGCACGTGGAACTAGAACAGTCTAACCCAGTGAGCGAAATAAAGAATTCAGTTCGATATTCAAACCACCTGAAGAAGTCCGCAGCGTTGTAACAGCCGAAACGTTGTAATAAATATGGCGACAATGATGAGGACAATAGTCCGAATAATGTAAATATTGTACATAATACCTCATCTCTGAAATATAGACATAACTTATTTGTATAGTAATTACCTTCTCGACACGTTTACTAGCTAAACACACAAATACACATACTCTCTCTTCACTCTCTCTCTCTCTCTCTCTCTCTCTATATATATATATATATATATATATATATATATATATATATATATATATATATAAAGAAATATAGTCTTAAAATGTGCTATATTTATGGGATAAAGTGCTCAATATCAGAGATAGAGTGTGTGCGAATATAAAAGTGAACGTAGAAATCAACACTTAGACACAGTCTGTTTCATGCTAGATGCAATCATCGGGCAAATATATATATATATATATATATATATATATATATATATATATATATATATTATGAATCCCGTGATTCATCAGGGTCGTAGGGACACCACATGTATTGCAGCACCAGTAGAAGTGGTATTTCAAAATTTGGAGTTTCACGGAGCTCAATAATCTCCAGTCCAGTTTTGAATTCAGAGTTACCTTCCCATAGACTGGTTGCCACACAAGGCTATAGAACCCAGTCTGTTCTACTATTTACCCATAGCTGGGGGTGAAAAAAGGAGGATCCATACCTTTCCCAAGACTATTAGCACGTATCAGTGGATCCGACTGAAATTCCAATTGTCCAATCCGAGCCGCTAACACTGTTTCCGCTCTCTCTTTCTCTCTCTCTCTCTCTCTCTCTCTCTCTCTCTATCTATCTATCTATATATATATATATATATATATATATATATATATATATGAAAGTGAACATAGAAGTCAACACTTAGAGGCGACAGTCTGTTTCATGCTAGTGCAATCGCCTCTAAGTGTTGACTTCTATGTTTACTTTTATATTTACACACGCTCTATCTCTGATATTGAGCACTTTATCCCATAAATATAGCACACTTTAAGACTATATTTCTTCATATATATATATATATATATATATATATATATATATATATATATATATATATATATATGAATGTACGTGTGTGTGTACGGGAGTAAATCATTTTCAGATAAGAGTATATCTATGAAGGAACAAAATCAGTAAAAAGACAAGAAGAAAAACTATTATTATTCGACGTGTTTCGCTCTCTGATGAGCTTTATCAAGGCAAATGCAATAGAGAGTTATTTTATTGCACGTGTTTAGCTACAAGAGCAAGGTTGTCATTAGTTTATCAAGGCTTTTAAGTTTGAAAACGTTCATGAATATTCCTCGGGTGGTTATAAAGTTGAATGGAAACTTATGGGAGACAAAAAGTGCCATAATTCAAAGTCTGGTAAAACAAAAGTAAGTTAATATTTAAGAAAGTTCTTGCTTTTAAAAGAAAGAATTCAGTAAAACGGTAACACCTAGTTGTCTGTAAAACATTTAAATACATGCAATCAAGATATCAAGGAAGAAGGTTTATCAGAACATCTGCCATGAAAATATTTGTAGAAAAGACAGAGGGAAGCCACAAATTGACTGACGTTAACATGACAGGTCAGGATCGATAACAATATAGACTCTTCTTTGAATTTTGTCAAGAATCTTGAGATG
>OZ038513.1:37616165-37658665 GCA_964036315.1 Acanthosepion esculentum
TATACCGAAAAATTCACCTTATTTATTGAATGACCCTCGTATATAAATTTATTGCTTTAACACTATTTTAATGGACAGCCATATTTGAGTAAATGCTATGATTCTATTAAACCATATAAACAGAGCATCTACTCAAATATAAGTATCCATTAAAAAATAATTTAAGCAACAAATTAATTCATGCTCTTGAAAAAATTATTTCGGTTGAGCTCTCTGTGGAGTTTATAAACAGTGACTATTATGGCTAATAATGCAAGATTCTTCGGTAAATCGAATGGAGTTCTCTCAGTTTTCCGAAAAATAAAATACGCTTAAATTCACCTTCATCCATGCCGTGCGTCAACGGCTTAGTGGTTTGATGCCAATTCATTCGGGCTTCGATCCTAACTCGAGGCAACCGAACGTCTAGCCACATTGATGAACTGTGATACAGCGAAACAGTCTGTCAGTGGATGGAAATATATATATATATATATATATATATATATATATATATATATATATATATATATATATATATATATATACAGGGTGTCCATAAAGTACGTGTGAACTTTAAAAAATTTATAACTTTATTTGTATTTGCGATAGAAATAATCTGTAAAAAAAGTTATAAAGTTTAATGTACCTTGTTTTAAGTATAGCTAAAATAACTAATGTGATTTCTGGCATTACTGTAAATCAGTTGGCAAATGTTTTCCGTGAACTGCAAAATCGTATTACCCTTTGTATTGCTAATGATGGCGGACATGTGGAAACTTAAATAAAATTTCAATAAAATCTTAAAAATAGAGATTTACATCTTTCTAATACTTTTTACAAATTATTTCTATCGCAAATACAAATAAAGTTATAAATTTTTAAAAAATATGCTTTATTTTCCATAATGGAAAATAAAGCACAATAATATTTTTTTTTTAAATCCACATTTCAACCAAAAACGTTTGCGGTATCTCTTTTCTTTTTAATATATATATATATATATATATATATATATATATATATATATATATATATATATACTTTAGATATCAGGAGGTCAGTTGAATCCGCTACCTTGGTTTCAACCTCATGGTCTCCTCTGGCGATTTTTATCAAGTGACCTCTTAACGCTTTATTTTTGTTAAAAAAACTAATGAACGCTATATTATTATTTTTTTAAAATAAATAAACGCACGACGTTGGGTGTAATGGAAAGGGAGGAGGAAGTAAAAGAAGATGGGGAAGAAAAAAAGCAAGAGTGTTATAAATTTATCGATGTGGTGTTAGTTGGAATGTTCAATACTTTATTTTCATCCAGCCTCATATGTGCTTAAGAGGAACTTTCTAATATGTGAGCAAGGACTTAAGACTTCGGATTTCTGGATTAAAAGTTTTTTTGGATCCGGAAATCTTATATTTGTTAATTTTCCCTGTAGGCAGATTGTTTTTAAAAAAATAAAACCTTTGGAATATCATTTGATAAAAATCGCCTGAGGATACTGTAAGGTTGAAATCAAGGTAGCTACCTCCTGAATTTTAAACTTAAAAGCTCTACATGTTATTTCTACTTTTATTTTATTTTTTCACGTGTGTATTCAACTCTAACCATTACAGTATGATTTATTCAATTGGGTACTCTGGTATTAACTACAATCTATAAATCTATAACTCAACTAATTCATATTAATCATAACGGTCTTGAGTTTAAATCCCCCATCACTTATTAATAATATTGTAGACCTGTAGTACAAAAACTATTTACTGTGAATGCCATAAAAACACACTCCGGAAATTTTATAAGAAACACCACGTAGTAGGAAGTGATATTAGACTACAAACAACAATTCCTGACCATAAAACCAAACCAAATTCCAGACCCCAGACCGATTCCTCCCGGAAAACGATACCTTACATATCCACCAATCGCTAACACAAACCCACTCTCATTAACAAGGCGTCTACCAGAGGAAGACTGACGTTCAAAATAAATTTAGAACAATGCTTCGAGACAGACATTTAGGGGCTGATGATAACCGTATGCAGAACGGCTTGAAAGAGACTATCTCTATGTTGAGGTAAGTTTTGTTTTTTTTGCTGTAAAAAAATACATATGCTCTGTTAAATTAAACAAAAATCGATCTCTCTGTGGATCAGTTATAATAATTAATATTACTAAGATCCACCCGGATTATATACCAACGGATCGATTACTTGTACTATATATATATATATATATATATATATATATATATATATATATATATATATATATATATATATGTATAAGCCCTACGCACATTTCTCACCTACATAAGACAGACATGCTTGCGGAGGTGTTCAGATCTCACACATACACAAGCCCATACTACTATTTACATTACTAATATATACACTTTCATACATCATACACACTCCCGAAGAACTAAATGATATACTTAACACAAACACATCTCTTTCCCAGGAACCAATAAAAATGTCAAAATGACCAAAGGAATTCAGAGTCGTATGAATATATTCAGATTCTATCTTAAATAGCAACTTAAAAGAGGCCGTTTGACCAACACAAAGACTGACCAAAATTAACGATAAAAAAACAAATGAAAACTACAGATAAAGTCCATTTTCTTCAGAGAGTCATTCATTCCTAACAAGCAGATTTTTTTTCCTGATGATTGTCATGCTGGTCGAAACTAGTCGAGGAACCTAATTGAAATATTAATCAAAAAATATTAATATACAACCCAGTGTGTCTGAAAAATGTTTAATTTTTCAATATCATTTATGATCATTTATGACTGAGTAGTGTGTTCGATCCACATTGGATGCCATATAATCGCAGTCCTATATTCCCCATCTAAGCTACGATTAGTATATATATATATATATATATATATATATATATATATATATATATATGCTTGCGGAGGTGTTCATTCTCCCATTTATACACAACCCCATAGTAATATTTACACTAATAATATATACACTTTCACACATCATACACACTTCCGAAGAACTAAATGATAACATACACTTAACACAAACACATCTCATTCTCTTGAACCAATAAAACAGTAAAAAATGACCAAGGGAATTCAGAGTCGCATGAATATATCCAGATCCTATCTCAAAGAACAAGAGGCCGTTTGACCAACACAAAGACTGACCAAAATTAACGATAAAAACAAATGAAAACTACAGATAAAGTTCACTTCTTAAGGAAGTCATTTATTCCTGTAGTTCACTGCTACTAACAAGCGAATTTTTTTTTTTTGTTCTTGATGATGGCCATGCTGGCCGAAACTAGTCGAGGAACCTAATTGAAATATTAAAACAAAAAATATTAATATACAACCCAGTGTGTCTGAAAAGTTTAATTTTTTAATTTTTCAATATTTTGTTTTGTTCAAAACGTGTGTTGGTGGGGGGGGGAGTTAGTTATTCTGTTTTGTCAGTAGCTTCGATATTTATACTTAAGCTGATTAATGATTTTTAAATATGATTTCCAAAAGGTTTAGAAAATGTTGATGTTACAGACACGAATCAAGTCTAAAGTGTTTGAACAACTTCAGTGAATTAAGCGCTAATTATTCTTTCTTGCTTTCGTTCTTTCATTGAAAAGTTCGTTAATTCAACAATGAGATCTCTTTTTCGGTTTGGTGAATGGAAGATTCCTTAAATATAATGACATTAATCTAATACGTAGAGTTCAAACTTTTCTTTTGGGAAAATAATAGAATGTAATTATACGAATAAAAATCTCATTATAACACTGAATAGAAACAAGCTTGTTGAACGTAAACAAGCATGGAACAAAAGCTGTTATATTCTAATGTTTGTTGCTACGAACGTTGTGATTTTAATATGATCATTAACCCAATGATAGCATAAATGAATTTTGAAAACGAATTAAACATTCCCCATTGATGTTCCGTATTCTTTCATGACGTTTTTAGTCATGGGTCTCCCCAACATCCTGTAACTCTTTGCAACCTTTCTCATTTTGCTATCTCTTTCATTTAGATAGTTTATTTGATGTCTGTCTCTTCCCCCCTTACATTCCATGTGACCTGTACTCGTTAACTTTTCCAGGCCGACCCTTTCACTTTATGCGTCCCAGAAATTTAAACGGACCGTTTCTGATCCTAAGTCGACGTGAGTATTTTGTTCCCCATAAAAAACTTCCTCGTTACTCACATGCTCTTTCCATTGTATTCGCAGCATTCTGCTGTAAACCACATCGCTGTTAACTCAAGTGTTTCTCTTCATCTTCAAGGAAATTGTACAGCATTCATTGCCATAAACGAGAACTGATGTTAGATCCCCGTCTCCGAAATGATGCCTTCGTCTTTTCTAGGAATACTTTCACGGTAATTGTTTGGATGAGCTTTTCGCCACGTCCAGAGGATGTATGCTCATCGGCCCCTTTTATTTCTGCTACCCATTTTTATTTGGTTTAATTCTCCAACCTCTCCCTCGTTAGGTGGTCAGTGATGTCAGTTCTCTGGTAGATGCGGGGCGCCTTTCGTTTTGGATGTGATTTTCGTATTTGTTGTTGTGTCTGAATGGATGTGTGTTTGTATGAGTGTTTGGGATGAATTATATTATTAAAGTCTTGTATAGATTTAGTCCAGTAGACTGAAGTTTCTGCCACATTTAGGGATTGGGGGGCGTTATTACTAACATTATTGTTTTAACCAAGTGACAAAAACTAGGTTTGCAGATATATCGTAAATTAAACAGTAAGTACACCAGAACAGAATTACACGACTAGTGAGTGTGTATCGAATGGACTAGCGCTCAATCTATTCACTGTTAATATTTAACAGCCACCCCACAAGAGTGTATGTGGCACAAGGCCAGTTTATAGTGGGTACTCCGAGCCCGTAGGCTCGGCCAAAAATGTGCCCTTTAGAACCCATATAAACGGGTTCAGGGACTGTCTACTTCCCCGGACGAAACTTTGCCCTGCGGCAAAGCTTCGTCCGAGTTCCTCTCCGCTTAGGCGGAGAGTTTGACAGTTGAACAATCTATTCACTGTTAATATGTAACAGCCCCCCCCCCACGAGGCTGTACGTGGCACAAGGCCGGTTTATTGTGGGTATCTCGAGCTCGTAGGCTCGGCCAAAAATATTCCCTTTGAACCCGTAAAAACGGGTTCATGGTCTGTCTACCTCCCCTGACGAAAGTTTGCTTTGCGGCAAAAGCCTCGTCCGGGTTCCTCTCCACCGAGCTGGAGAGTTCGACAGATGAACAATCTGTGCGACTGTTAATATTTAACAGCCCCCCCCCACAAGGGTGTATATGGCACAAGGCCATTTATAGTGGGTATCCCGAGCCCGTAGGCTCGGCCAAAAATATACCCTGTGAACCCGTAATAACGTGTTCAGGGACTGTCTACCTCCCCGTACGAAACATTGCCCTGCGGCAGAGCTTCGTCCGAGTTCCTCTCCGCCTCGGCAATGACAGCAATGAAGAGTCTGAGCGACTGTTCCCCGAATCTCCTCTCCTACTAAACTTATAGCAAGCGGAAGAGTCTAACATAGACTCTTAGAGGGAGGACACAACAATTATTTTATTTAGTTTCTTGTAAATAGTTTTGTACATTTTTGTAAATTTTCATTGGCGTTAGATCTTTAAAATTGTTGTTATATCCCCCCCCCCACAGACAATGAATTGTACATATGGGGACTAGTTAGGATTTTAATAGAGACAATGAGGTATTAAGGTGGTTGTAGTAAGAAAGGTAAGTATGTGTTTTTGTTGTGTAAGGAATATTGTTGTATGTTTGAGTCAGTGTTTGTGGTTAGCTAAGTTTAACATTAAGACAGAAGAATACTGCTCTTTTCTCCATTCTCCATTTTGGCCTTGTACCAGATTTCTATACATAGTAGAATGAATATCGCTTTTCGCCACGGCACCCTAACTGTAATGAACATTGGCAACCCCACCCGAAATTACGCTAGTTTTGGGTTGTTTTAGTTTCTTCCTTCAAGTTAACTTAGCTAAGAGATGTATGCTCATTGGCTCCTTTTATATATGCCCCAACTTTCTTTAGTTTTATTCCCCCTTCCCCTTTAAGTAATCAGAGATGTCAGTTCTCTGGTGGATGCGGGCCGCCTTTCGTTTTTTTTTTTCGAGTGTGTGTTTCGTATTTGTTGTTGTGTTTGAATGAGTGTGTACGTGAATCTTTTGACAAATTAGTGTTTTATATTACTAAAGTCCCGTATAGATTTCGTCTAGTTAACTGATGTTTCTGCCACAATTAAGGAATTGTGGTTTTTTTTATTACTAACACTATTTATTTAGTTTATTGTACATACATTATTTTATATTGTAAATATAAATTGAGGCTTAGATTATGAAATTTGTTGTTTTTCTTCCCATCCCCCAGAAAAGAATTGTTCATATGAGGACCAGTTAGGAGTTCATAGAGACAGTGAGGTTTTATGTATTGATTGTAGCTAGGTAAGTTTAAATTTTAAGACAGAATAAGAAACTCTTTTTCCCCATTCCCCCTTTTAGCATTGTGTCGCATTTCTGTATTTTTTTTACAAAATAAATATCGCTCTTCGCCACGGCATCGATTGATGTCACGTGATTTCTTTGACCAGTCACAGACCACTTTACGTCTTTTACTGGTAAGCGCTTTTTTTTTTTTGAGTACACTAAAGATTGCTTTAGGTTTAAGTTTAGTTATTGACTTTATCTGTTAAATTTTGTATCAATGGTTCTGGGTTTTTTTTTTGTGATTTTTTATTTTTATTCTATCTTCCCTCCCCGCTCGGCTTTCAGTCGAATTTTTCTTTTGTCCGGGGTAGCATTTAGCTAGACAAGTCTACTGGGTTTTGTTTAAAGCTTTCTTTTTTTATTTTATTCATTTTTGTGTTTTTACTGCTTCTTGTTTAAAGTTTTACTTTATTCACTTCCTATTTTCTTTTAGTTAGAAGGTTTTTCCTCTAGGGCAAACCCTTGTTTTTTCGTAAAGTTCTTTTTACAGCGTTTTCTGTTTAATTTTTCTTTCAGTATTTGTATTTTAAGTTTATTTAGTTTGAATATTTAACACCAAACGATTTCAAAGCCTTTTATTTTTTATTTAACGCCGGACCTGATTTTTTTCTTGTTTTGCTTTTTTGTGAGACGTACTTCTATGTCTTGTATAACCAGCATTTGAGATTTGTTTTTGTCACCCCTATTTTCTTTTTCTCTGGTATTTGTTTTTGTTACATTTGCTTTTGTTTGATTTTCTAGAAACCTAAATAGTTTCTGTTGAAATTTTTTTTCCGCTTGTTTTTTTTTTTTCTTGTTTTTTTTTTGTTTGTTTTAGAACTTTAGATATTCGCTTGGGAAAAATGAATTCTGTAAAAAAAAAAAAAAAAAAAAAAAAAAAAAAAAAAGGCATTATTACCGACAAAAGTAGGTCGATAAGAAAACATCTATTCGGGAAGGTATCAAAAGCTTACCCACCAGACAAGAAATCGTCAACATTGTATACACAGCGCCAAATGAAGGATGGTGGTGATAAAATAAAATGATAATGGTAAGCAATTGTGGCCCAAATGTGCCAAAGCAAACCCATCCTCAAAACAAAAGATGACCTTTGAGATATGTATGAACAAAATGGTCATAATAACAATGAAGTCGGAGAAAAAATGGTAGCCGATAATGGCCAAAAGAAGAATGAAAGTATGGTGGCCCAAAACGGCCAAAGCAAAGACCAGGAAAAACTAGTGGCCGAAAACGGTGGCCAAGAGGGAAATCAAACAGACAAAGCAGTGACCGGGGAATAACGTAGTAGCTGGACGTCTCCACCGGTGTGCAAGATAAACGCGGCGGAGTTTGTGAAAAGGGCTAGGAGGTATATCTCATCTTATCAAAGATGGTTGCCTCTTGGTCGATGAACAGGTATTTCAGAAGTTTGTAAAGTGAACATCCTCGTTAACCATATATGGAGACAACGAAATTCATCAATTTTTGTTGTCGGCGGACCACGTTTTTGTTCACCCCTGACCTTATGGCGCTCTAAAGTTAAACTTTCCCTGGGACACTGGTGGCATATCTCGTGACAGCACCATCAAAACTGACATGGGTATAGGATCACCCCGACAAGGTTTAAGGGTGTTGCTCAAATCTAAAATAAGTGTTTTTCAATGGCTCTTTGGTTGGCTAATTTGAATGTCCGGGGCCTGAGATCGGAGTCTCGCAGGGCGATAATCTTTCGTTATCTTCAGCATCTCGAATAAACGTTTGTTGTTAACAGGGGATTTCTCTGATTCCCAGTGACTATGATAATATTCTGTCTTAGGTGTTTTCCTTCTATTCAGCTCACGTTAATAGTAGCTCTAGAAGTGTTTCTTGGCTGGTCAGTAGGTCTTTGACGGTGTTGTGTGCCTATGTGTTCGCGGATCCGGGGTGCAGGATTTGTGTTTTGGACGTTACCATAAAGGGTAAGCCTCTTCGTTTCATCTGGATTATGCACCCAACGACCGACTGGAGTGGACGGAGATTTTTTTCACCTGGTCGAGCCGTTTTTTGACGACGTCTCGTCAGGTAGTTTTAGCAGTTGATTTGAACGCCGTCCTTGATCCCGATATAGATTGTTTCGCGGAAAGATCGTATACTAACATGTGAAACCATTTCGAGATTTTTAAAAACGGTCTGATCTAGTCGATAAGTTTTGAAATGAATACTCCGACGAACTTATGTGGACTTGGATAAATACTGGCCGCCCAGATTCGGTAGTTCGTCCGATCTATATTGAAAGTTAAGAAAATCCATTTAGGACACTTAGGATGTCCAAGTTTCCAGTCAATAGTCCAATTCTTGGACTCAAATTATGTGGGCGTCACAGATGCAGATGTGGAGCCTCCATCGATGAGTTTGGTTTGCATCCTCTCTCCTGTCGTCGTAGTGCTGGGCGCTTTCCACGGCATGCAGCAATTAACGACATCATCAAAAGAGGTTTGGATGCAGCTGGGTTTCCTTCCCAAATCGAACCCGTAGGCCTCGACCGTGGTGATGGAAAGCGGCCGGATGGCATTACCATCTTCCCTTTTAAAATGGGTAAGTCGTTGATTTGGGATGCGACCTGTGCGGTTACATTTTCGGCCGGTAATTTGATCAGGTCCGCGGTTGAGCCGGGGTCCGTCGCCCGAGACGCAGATATGAAAAAAATAGTTAAATACTCTTCTCTTGCTGATAGATTTTTTTTTACTCCTGTGGCAGTGGAGACTTCAGGGGTTATTGGCCCTCGTGCGATGGCGTTCCTTCGGAGGATTGGAACGAGGAACGAGCCTCGCGAAACTGAGTGGCTCTTGCAGCGTGTCTCACTGGCGATGGTTCGAGGTAATGCTTTCTCCATCATTGCGGTTGGCAGAGGATAGAAAAAAATGTTTATAGTTACGTTATTCTGGAATTGTCATCAATGGTCGACTGAACTTGATTTTTTTCAATGACTTTTGTTTTATTATTATTAGTTACACGGATCATAGGTTCATCCGGGTTTGGGTTTACTTTGATAAGCCTATGTATATGTTCGGGAATAAGTAGTGGGGCCGCTTTAATTCTGTCATTAAGTCGGTTGATTATAGTCGTTGGCTCAATTGAGATAGATTAGCAGCGCAAAGGACAGCCGAGATTAAAGGGTGCCTACATCGGGAGATAGTGGGGAAATAACAGCATCTAAGGCCGAGCTGGTCTTCTCGTTTATCTAAAAAGACCATTCATAGGGCAGCAGAAATACCTCCTAAACATACCACCCAGAAATACCTCCGAGATAATCGGAAGATAGTGTCAAGGGTGTCTTTATTGAGCTAATGTCAGAACATTATGAGGGGGAATTTCTCTTAGGCGTATATGGGATATACCTCTGCCGCAACCTATATAACCGAGTAACACGCGATCTAGCGTATGGTGCGACCCCAAATTCTTACATATAAAAATGATTTTAACATGTATCTCCTATATCATGCAAGTTCCTTTTTTGAGAAACCAAATTATAATAGACTAACCTCTTTTTCTCTGTCTCTTCGAGTTAAATAAGTTAAAAAGTAAAAGAGAATGATAAAAGTATCCTTAAACGCGTACAACTGTAAACAATCGAAAAGAAACAGCTAAACACCTTATAAACGTAAACAATGGAAAAGATGCATATTCGCCATGTTTGTATTTTATAATGCAATACTAATATGTGAATATCACATGCATTATTATTGGATACAGTTAAGTAAAACATCAGTTTTATCAAAATACGTTTATTTTAAATACAGCTGTAATTTTTTACTACAGTAAATCGATATATAGTTTGATCAATGATATAGCCAGGGTCAGCAGTACATACGCTAATTTTATATCTCGTGTATGATTTGACCCCCTTAAAATTAGCTTCAAAATTAGGTCTTCAAATGTTGCATGATAGACGAGTATATATATATATATGTGTGTGTGTGTGTGTGTGTTTGTGTTTGCGTGTGTGTGTGTTTGCGCGCGCGCGTGTGTGTGTGTGTGTGTGTGTTTGCGTATGTGTGTGTTTGGTTTGGCTTGGTTTATTTTGTTTTACGGCATATCTACCTCAATGGGTTATTTAATGCCGACAACATTTTTAGGATAGATTCGTATGAATGGAATATGTATTCTTTGGTTTAGATTGGTTTGGTTTATTTTGTTTTACGGCATATCTACCTCAATGGGTTATTTAATGCCGACAACATTTTTAGGATAGATTCGTATGAATGGAATATGTATTCTTTGGTTTAGATTGGTTTGGTTTATTTTGTTTTACGGCATATCTACCTCAATGGGTTATTTAATGCCGACAACATTTTTAGGATAGATTCGTATGAATGGAATATGTATTCTTTGGTTTAGATTGGTTTGGCTTATTTTGTTTAAAGACATATCAACTTCAATTGGTTATTTAATGCCAACAAAAAATTTTATTGCTGGTAATATTTTGTTTTGTAAAGAATCTGTTTCTGGTAATATATTTCCTTTAAAATTGTATTGCTGGTAAAAAAATTTTCAAAAACATATTGCTGGTAATAGTTAACTATTTGCTCATACCTGAGACCCTAATAGGTGCTACCACCCCGGGTCAGGGTGGACCTGGGAACAGCAGCAATTAAGAGGTGGTTCCACGCTACTCAAAACCTCCTGATCAGAGGCCTTGATGCTGGACGTAGTTAAACGTCTTACCCAGGACACGGATGTAGTTTTTCCTCTTACCCAGGACGTGTGTGTTTGTGTGCAGGCATTAGAAGAGGAGGTGAGAAAAAAAACAATGTATGGTTGGTGTACTCTCGTATCGTAGCAGTCACTTGCAAAAATACCCTTGGGAAAGATAGAAATACATCTCTTTGTCTACAACTATCTATGGGTTAAATAATAGGGCAGTCTGGGCTCTAGCCTTGATTGGCACCGAGTCTATGAGAAGTACAACAGAATTCAAAACGCGAGGTTGATCGTTTGGAGACCTTGTGCATCAGTTCTCTGCATTCGGTTATTCCGAAAAAAAACGTGACTCGTTCTGCACACACCTTCAACACTATGACCAAACTCATACGTGCGGATGGCCTGGCTGTTCGTTTCTAAGAACTGATCTACTAGCCTCACATGCGTCGAAAACCAAAGGAGAGCCCATTGTGTATATGTGTGTGTTCGTTTCCTACGATGTGGAAATAATTTCATGAACCTCACCGGATTTTCATAATATCAGGCATTTTATAAAACTCCGGATGCGTTAGGGTTATCGGCGTGTAAATCAGAATCGACGTTCTGAGTACAGGTTGGAATTGTGATATTTTTTTCTTTTAATTCGCGCTAATGGCCTTGGGTTAATTATCATGGAAGACTGGCCTTTGCAGCTAACAGAATGACGTGGTTAACTTTTCTGCAATTTTACACAGAGGTTGCAAAAGTGTAGTTTTTCTTGCTTGTTTCTTTTTGTAAACTCCGCAGAAGTTGCCTGTAACTTGTAACGTTACTTCAATAAAAAAAGGGCAAGAAAATACACAAAGAAATGTAATTTGCGGGCAGATATTAGAACTTGTATTCGTCATTTACACTAATGATTCTCAATGAAAAAGTACGAAAAGAAATGTTAAACGTTCTCTAGATATAAGGAGGAAAGAGGGTTTGGAAAGTTTGCTAACAAGCTATCGATTAAATGGATGGCGAAGCAAGTTTTAGGAGAGATAAAAAACACATACAGCGTCATATATATATATATATATATATATATATATATATATATATATATATATATATATATATATATATGTATTGCTTGAAAATTTAAGGATATTTTAGTTTAAAATTTGTGTTGGAATCGATTTTTCTTTTTTCGCGGTTTTTCGCTAAACGCAATGGTGTAGAAATTAAAAAATGTGGTATCGTTCAGCTTGTCATGATGCAAGTAGCCTACATACCGAGTTTGAACGAAATCGGATGAAAAAAGTTTAATTTATTGATTTTGATCGGCTTTATCGATTATTGATTTTTCTTTATCGATTTTTACGGTAAGAACTTATCTCTTACATTGTTCAATGTATGTGCCAAGTTCGGTCAAAATCGGTTGGATGGATCTCGAGTGAAAATGTATCACAGACACAGAGGAATATTCTGTTTTATATATAAATTCATCATTCGTTGGTTTACTAAGCTACTCTCCCTAATCTTTTTTATGGTATGTCCTTCCAAAGTGTTTGATTGTTCTTATTAAAGGAATTCCTCGATAAAAATTACTAGTGAGGTCATTGTTCGGGATTAAATTATTTCAATGTTTTAGATATTCAGTAAATTTCCTATGGCCGTAATAAATTTCAAATAGTATGGCATTGTTCACAAATCTAATAATCAAACAAAAACAGGGATAAATTGTCAGAGCTTGATTCAACTGCTAGTGCAAACGCATGAACAACCCCTCCTTTTTCGTGCGTTTACTGTAAAGCTGGGGTTAATAAGAGGATTTTCGGGAATTTTTTCCCTTTTAACGCTTCAGTAATCCTTCTCAAACAATCTTTACATCAAAAGTTGTTCGAATGCCAATTTAGGATGGAATTACATGAAGAAACTATTGGCTCAATGGCAAAAGCCGATTTTGGAGCTAGTTTGTCGCAGATTTCGTCCACTTTACTGAAATAATTTAAACTTAACATTCACCCAAGATATGTGTGTCATATGTAATTTACATGGAAAATTTGGAAAACATCAGATGAAAAAACAGGGGGTTATGGCCGAAAGACGTGGTTTTTCAATATACACGGGGAAGAGTTTGTGTGTGTGTGTGTGTGTGTGTGTGTGTGTGTGTGTGGTCACTGGGGGCAACGCCGATTGGCGAAAATTTGATTAACCCATTCAGCAATTAGATTAATCCTTACTTAGTGTTAACCTCAGTGTACTCAATAACAATGTTATACGCTCTATCCCTGATACTGAATACTGAACAATTTCACGCATACATATAGCATAACTTAAAAAAATTATCATCTCTCTCTCTATATATATATATATAATTTATATATATATATATATATATATATATATATATATATATATATATATATATATAATGATTAAAGCCTTCTCTTTGTAAACAGAAGGACTTTGTATTAGGCCTCCAACTAATTACCATTTAAATATTTTTCCCACCAATAAACTTTGTCCATTATTCTTTTTTTTATATATAATTTACTTTATTTACCTCGATTTAGCTCTGTTGAGCGAGGTACGAAACCGGTTAGCTAGCCCGTTTTTCATTTTCACTTTTTATTATCATGAGTGGTAATAATAAATCTAATTTTTGTCTATTCATGCCAGTGATAAAATTTTGTACCGCCAACCATATCTTTATATATATATATATATATATATATATATATATATATATATATATATATATATATATATATATCTTTATCTTTATATATATATATATATATATATATATCTTTATCTTTATATATATATATATATATATATATATATCTTTATCTTTATATATATATATATATATATATATATGTATATATATATATCTTTATCTTTATATATATATATATATATATATATATATATATATATATATATACCGCGTGTAACTGCAAAATTGTCCAAATCGTGTAAAAGCAAAATTGTCCATTTGTTAGTTTAATTTTGAGCCGTTGCCTCTTCGAAATGATTATTAAATATATCTTACTGGAATTCGCCGAGGTTTTTTTTAAACACTATTGGACTCTACTTCGATCAATAACAATGTATAAATACTCGCAATGCTTACAAGAAAAATCGTGATGAATTCGGTCATAAATGGAAATTACATGTTCATCATTAATAAATAATATCTAAGTATCAGCAGTTCATGAACGATTGAAATATAGTTCATATATATATATATATATATATATATATATATATATATATATATGCATAATTCCAATTTGTCCAACTTATTCAAGATGATCTTCGTCCTCTTTAAACTTCTAACTTTCTGTTCTGAAATAACTAGGTGACTCAAAGATTTCACCTATGATTTCATTTTCAAGTCTTTTTGGGGGGTTCACTGCTATTTGAACTGTCATAGCTGAAACTTCTCTCTCACGTGTCAAACGTCTTATGGATAGTGTCTTAAATGTTGTTTAAAATGTTTTTTGACCATATCTCAAGAAATATTTTAAGAAATATTTTAACTGTTGAAATATTTATGTAGATTTAAAATATCCACGTGTTTGTTTACCCCTAGTTTATACGTGTCTAATTTTAGAATTCAGTATTTTTCTTTTTTTCTTCGTATGTGTGTTGTACTTAAATTACTGTGTTTGTGTGTTTGTTTTTAGACTCGGAAGACACGTGGTGTGGAACGCGATTGTGTTTGATTCTTTAACGGACAACTGAAGAACGTGTTTCGGTTATTATTTAAAAAGGATTTTCACCATATCTAAAGAAACTTTTTGAAGAAATATTTTAACTATTGAAATATTTATACAGATTTAGAATACCCAAGTCTTTGTTTAACCCTAGTTTGTATGTGTTTAATTTTAAAATCCAGTATTTCTCTTTTTTTCTTCGTATTTATGTAGTGCTATCATCAGTCTTCCACCAAAAATTCAAATAAAGTCGCATTCCACATCACGTGACATGCACGCTACACAACAAACGCTGTAAACAAACACACAACCACAGTATCTCATTTGATTTTTGAGGAAGGACTGAAATATTAAATATATACAAAAACACAGAAATAAATACTTTCATAAAAAAACACCCAATTTTGTTTCATTTATTTTATCCAGATATTATATACATATCTAGAAAGTAGACGAGCCTCTCATTATGCTATATGTATTTATGTATATATATGTATATATTTATATATATATATATATATATATATATATATATGTATGTATTTATGTATATATATGTATTTATGTATATATATGTATATATTTATATATATATATGTATATATATGTATATATTTATATATATATATGTATTTTTGTATATATATTTATATATATATATATGTATTTTTGTATATATATTTATATATATATGTATTTATGTATATATATTTATATATATATGTATTTATGTATATATATTTATATATATATGTATTTATGTATATATATTTATATATATATATGTATTTATGTATATATATTTATATATATATATGTATTTATGTATATATATTTATATATATATATGTATTTATGTATATATATTTATATATAGATATGTATTTATGTATATATATTTATATATATATATGTATTTATGTATATATATTTATATATATATATGTATTTATGTATATATATTTATATATATATATGTATTTATGTATATATATTTATATATATATATGTATTTATGTATATATATTTATATATATATATGTATTTATGTATATATATTTATATATATATGTATTTATGTATATATATTTATATATATATATGTATTTATATATATTTATATATATATATATGTATTTATGTATATATATTTATATATATATATGTATTTATATATATTTATATATATATGTATTTATATATATTTATATATATATGTATTTATATATATTTATATATATATATGTATTTATGTATATATATTTATATATATATGTATTTATGTATATATATGTATATATTTATATATATTTATGTATTTATGTATATATATGTATATATTTATATATATTTATGTATTTATGTATATATATATGTATATATTTATATATATATATATATATATATATATATATATATATATATATATATGTATTTATGTATATATATGTATATATATATATATTTAAATATAAAAGCTAACATAGAAGTCAACACTTAGAGGCGACAGTCTGTTTCATGCTAGTGCAATCGTCAGGCATGCAGACGAACGTTCTCGGAAATGCGGACGACGCTTAAGTCATGAAACTGCTGTGTCCCTGAACATTGTTGAAGAGGTGAAACTGCCGTGTATCTGTCAGTGTTGATATTTTGTCATGCGTTTTTATGGCAAGAGGTAAATCAGACCAGAAATGGAGCACTGATGCTACACCCGGGCAAAAGTTGCGCTCTGTCTTGCTCTCGACAGAGGTGAAAATTTCCATTGCCAACCTAACGCCATGGACGAAACATTGCTAACATCTGCAATTTCATGACAAATATGCAAACAAACTACATTCCTTAGTTCCACCAGTTCAGACCTCCACAGCAGACAGGAGCAGCCAGGCTATGTACACTTCGTCAAATAATTCTGGTTCACTTCGTATTACTTTGGAGAGGAAGAAGGTCCGCTCAGACAGCTTCTTTCCGACAACTATGTTGTGGTATAGATTCTTGAGTGGATACTTCTCCGACCATTACACTCTTAACCACAATTCTACCTTTTTTCTTCTTTTTTCTATGTGTCGTGTCCTTTCAAGACGTAGACGATCATGGCTCTCCACTTCCCCCTATCCTTTGTGGCTACTCAATAAGTTTCGTCCCACTTCTCACAGACCACATTATGTCATCCACTTGCTTAAGCCCGCCAGGTATGTCATGCATCGCTTTCCCTTGTCTCTCTTTCCCTCTATTCGACCTGTGAGTATCAGATTCTCCAGGCCCTCCTTTCTCATTACGTGTCCCAGAAACTTCAGCTGCCTCTTCCTGATGTTAAGTATAAGCCTCCCCTTGTTTCCATCCTCTCCAAGACCTCATCGTTGATCACACGCTCGGTCCATGATATCCTCAGCATCCATCTCTAGAAGCACATCTCCGTCGTCTCGAGTCACTTCTTCATCTTTGAGGAGACTGCCCAACATTCGCTGCCGTAAAGGACACATGTCACGTAATAGCTCAGTACTCTTTTCTTTGTCACCAAACAAATGCTCCTGTCTCGTAAAAATCTACCCAGCTTTTGGACCGCGTCCTCGGCCATCCCAATATGTCTACGGATCTCAGTGTCGCACTTGCCGTCCTCTGTCAAAACACTTTCCAGATATTTAAATTTCCGCACCTGCTTGATTTAATGTCCCCCGACCTGCAAATCACATTACGGACTCATTTCTTTTACTGAAGACCATGCATTCTGTCTTCTTGCAGTTTATGCTTAGTCCCTTCTTCTCGATCTCCTTCGCTACCTTCTTTAGGAGGTTTTGTCATTTCTTTTTCCTGTCTGCTATCAGTACTGTGCTGTCAGCATATCTTACATTGTAAGACTGTAATGCTGAATTCCGGGAGGATTTCCAATTCTATCAGAATTGCCCGCTGTATAGGTTGAATAGGTCCGGTGAGAAGACACAACCTTGCCTTCATCTCCTTTCTGTTTTTGAATATGCGCTGAATTTCTTTCTCTGTGCGCTTGCATGCTGTTTGCTGCTGTTATAAGTTCTTGATTATTGTAATATCTTTCCCGAATATATCAATGTTGCTGAGCAGTTCCAGCAGATCCTTGTGGCGTAGTCTGTCGAAACCCTATGAAATGTACGCCTCTCTTTCTACAACAACCTCCCTTTGCACAATTATTTCAATCTCACTCGGTAATCATCACTCTTTTGGTTTTTTTATTGGTTGGACAACAGTAAAAGAAAAACCTTCAGTCTATATCAACAGACGCTCTGTCCTTTCCCTATGAATAGAACCACATTAATCAACACATATGGTGGACTCTCCCGTCGTATTCAACGTATGATGATCAAACACCTCAGTTCCTAGGAACTGACAATCAGACACCAGCAGATATGATTTGATTATAGTGGTAAAGGCTTTTGAAGGGCCGAATACAGAGACCTGGTGCACTACGTGCCACAAGGTCCCCAAACGACCCTCCGCAAGATTTTGAATTCAGAGTTGTCCTTCTAGACCAGTTGCCATCCAAGGCTATAGAATCGAGCCTGTCCTGCTATTTCCCCATAGAGGATTAATAGCTTTCCCGACGGTATTAACACGTAAGTGAATGCAATGAATTCGACTGGAATTCGAACTCGGCTCTCGTATTCCTCAATCCAAGCCGTTACCCATTACTCCACCGTGCTTCCCAATCAACATAGATATAATTATGTGTGTATCTGTGCATTTATATGTGAGTGTGAGTGTGTGCGTGTACGAGCGTGGGACAATTGTTTTACGATATAAATATATTGTAATCAAAGGACTGCTTATCTTTATAGAATGTATATGTCGGCTGATATTTTCTTTCACACATTCATTATTTTTAATTCCTATTTCCGGTTCCTGTTTTATCGATGTTTCCGCTCGCTTCTAAATATGCGTGTGTGCATTTCCGAACTGAAGTGTGTATATATTTATATGTGTACGTTTAGCAATGTAAGCGTTTCTTTTTTTATGTGCGATGTTTGTATGTGTGTTCTTTTCTTTTTAAATTTGCATATTTTATTCTGTGTGTGTGTGTGTGTGTGTGTGTGTGTTTGCAAGTCTGTCGATATTTCTGTATCTCTTATGTCTACGTTGAGTGTGTTTACTGTGCACATTTGAGTGTTTTCTTTTATCAATCCGCTTGTATTTAAATTAACTACTCTTTGTGCGCTTCCATTTGTGTGGATGGGGGGGGGCACAGGATACTTAGTTTTTTTTTTGGGGGGGGGGGGTTCATGCCTCTTGAGTATACACTGAGAACATGTGTTCTCTAGTCTGATACATTTATAGAACCCTGGCCACGATAGTGCTTAAAAAAAAAACAGTTAATTCCCCTGTGTGCAGACGAAATAATTCACAATAAACATCAAGCTGTAAAAAATCTCGCGAGATCTCTTGAGATCTGAATACAAGAGTGCACTGAAAGGTTCTCTTCTTGCTTTATCGTTTGCTTACCAAAGTATATATATATATATATATATATATATATATATATATATATATATATATATATATATATATATATATATATATATATATAATCTGGAGATAAAAGCTGAAGATCTAAAGAAATGGAAGTGATGCAAAGAAAAATAAAGCTGCCATTTTCTGGTAAAAAAAAAAACAGGCTTCCTTCTAGATTGTTTGGTGTATATATAAATTCTTAATTTTGCTGATTTCAACAGAATGATTATGTAAAAAACATGAATTTTTTCTACAGAATTGATGTTCCCATTTGTTTTTTGTGCAAGTATCAAAAATATGGTACCCTTTTGCGTCGGCTCTTAGTTAAAAAAATAAGTTAAATTTCGATGTCTCTTGGCTGAAGTGACATCGAAATTTAACTTGTCAATTTTTTATTTAATTTTGAACGAATTAGAGCCGTCGTAAAAGGGCAACATATTATTTGACACTTGCAGACGATCTTGTTTAGAAAAGATTAATTCTTAATCTTTATAGACGTTTGACTTGCTAGACTCTGAGCGGATATTTGACTTAATTCGATCGGTCTTAAGACATCCAGTAATGAAGGGCGTGTTAAACTCCCATGCGTGTACATCCTTTCGCACTATTACCGTATCAACAGATGGTTCTATCCTTGGAACTACGTTGTTTCTGATCTTCATCAACGACTTTACCTATGCCATCCGTTCCCAACTAGATATTTATGTTGATGACACAGCTGTTTGCTCTTATCTTAATTTGTATCCGATATGCCCGACAAAAAAGAACACAGCTTCTCTCGAAAATGACATCCAATAAGATGTTAACACATCTTACAGGATCTTCCCAGAAGGACTTTATCTCGCTCACACTACGAGAATTGCTAGAGGGTTTACCCCTGCTAATACGAAGACACATGTGGCTCCTACATGAGGGGGATCCAGCACATTTTAGTCACATTGTTCTCGATGCAATAGCTGACATCTACCGTGAATGGTAGATATGTAGGGGCGGACCGGTTCCATGGCCTGCGCTTTTCTTCCACCGCAATCCCTTGGATTTTGATCGGTGGGGCCACCTAGAACAATTCGTTTATGCGGCAGACAATGGTAATGCAGAAACGCTTTATCTACGTGTCATGAAGTCCTGAGACACCATTATGTGGGAATATTTGAAAGGTTCCGCCAGTCAATGATCCGACGGGTGCATGCGTGTGTAGAAAGAAGCGGTGGACATTTTGAAAATTTGTTAGGAGTTGGTTATGATGTGTTGAGATACAACAATGGCTTTTTGGACATATGTTTACATGGGCGTTTTACCTTGTTTTGAGTCAGGAGCTCACCCCCAATTTTTTTAAAAGTATTTTTTGGATTTTAAATTTAACAGAGTTTACTGTGATGTTAATAACTCAAAAACAAAGAATTTGCGGACATGTGTATATATATATATATATATATATATATATATATATATATATATATATATATATATATATACAGAGAGAGAGAGAGAGAGAGAGAGAGAGAGAGACTTTTGTCCTTGTTTTAGTGTGAGGAACCCACTCCCAAAGTTTGTAAAAGTATTTTTGATAAACCATATATATATATATATATATATATATATATATATTTATATATTTATATATATATATATATATATATATATATATATATATATATATATATATATATATATGCGTGCGTGTAATAACTTTGTTTAGTTGCTTGCCCAAGTTCCTAACCTGTGAGAATACTTTTTTTCAATCCGGTCTATAAAAATTTTACATCCGCCATGAGAATATTGATGTAGCACACACTAGCCTCACAAAATTATTAGCATAATTTTGATCTTATATTTTCTGTGTATAATGTGTTTCTCGGCGTATAAAACGCTAGAGACATTGGATTTTCTATACTGTTTCCCTTCAGAACAAGAGCGATCATGGCTCTCTACAACTTCCTATCTTTCGTTTCACTTGGTAGTGTTTGTCACCGTACTCTCCCTCTGTGTGATTCATATAGAAACAGTTGTTTGAAAAGAACTGTAAATAGCTTAACAGTAGAATCCGGTGCAGAATAACTGGTCAGATAATGTATTAATAAATGGACCTATATCAATTTTACAAAGAGATGCTGAAAAATAATCATTTTGACCCACTTCACAAAACCTGTCAGGATTTACAAATGATCACATTTTTATAGAATTTTTTTTTCATAGGACCAGAATATTTTCGGCACCCTTCAAAATAGTATTTTATTATTAACGCTTTTATTACGTTTCATATATCCTTTGAGGGCATACAGTTCTGTTATAAGTGGGTTTATTCCATCAGTAAATTTTGCCTTTGTTCCTGACCTCTGACTATACCTTTCATTTGATTTACAATGCAATTCTATAATAAAAAGTATTATCAATGAATTTACATTATACATAGTATCGCTCTGTTCTGATAGTAAATTTTGGCTTTGTTCCTGGCCACTGACTATTCCTTTCATCTTGGAATACAAGGCAATTTTATAGTTATAAGCAATATATTTACATATATATAAAATATTTTTCTAGTAGTTATATTTGCCTTCGTTCCTGATAATCCCATTCTTCCTGATTTACAATGCATTATAACTTAAGAATATTATCAATATAATATAAACATTATCAATATAATATAGACATTATCAATATGATATAAACAGTATAATTAATAATGTAACATTGATATGATAGCTAGATTGTGACAGTCAATCAATTATGAATAAATTTACATTATATCCATGTATATCACGTCTTAATTCTGATAATAGCTTTTATCCTTCTTTATGGCCACTAACAATTTCTAACCTAGGTATTAGTAATATACTTCCATTCTATATATGATATTTTCATTCTCTTATTAACGTTTGCTTTTTTCTTGGCCACTGGCGTTAGAATAAAAAAATATGCTTTTTAACAGCTAGCAAAGCTGGTTGATTGATTCGTTTTCCACGACATATCGACCCTTTAAAAGTTAACTATTTATATTATTCGTACTATTGTCCTCATCTTTGTCGCCATATTTATCACAACGTTTCGGCCGTTGTACGCTCCGGTCTTCTTCAGGTGGTTGGAATGTCGAACTGAACCCTTTATTTTGCTCACTGGCGTAGACTGTTCTAGTTCCATGTACCATGTTTAATGAATGTCAGTTGTCAGTTATCTCCTCTTAATTCCCTTTTCCAAGTTCTCCACTCTCACTGGATCTAACTAACGCCTTTATACATCGTGCCATGTGTCCTTGAGGACAATGTATAAAGGCGGATAAAGGCCTCAAAAAATGTGCTCACACATCTCTTTTTTCCTCCTTGCATAATACTGTGGCGTATCAGTGACTAGATATAGGTGATAGATAGATAGATTGATAGAATGAGAGAGAAATAGAGAGCGATAAATATATATAGAGAGAGGACGAATTATTTCCTAAGTGAACTATTGTGAATTGAACATAAACAACCGTAGGCATAAATTTGAAATACGTTCACAGACCCCATTTTGCCAAGCAGAAAACTTGCTGATACCCCCCCCCCCCCCCGCCGCCACTAACACGCTCCTCCCGTTAGCAGGAGTAGATTCGGCGCAAGTGCATAGTGTGACTTGCTGTACTGTTCGCTTGAGAAGCCTTGAAAATGAGATCAAGTAATTCATTTTTTCGTATTGCGTAAAGCGCAAAACACATTGAATATTAGGTTTTCTAATCTGTTTGCCGTAGCGGTAACAAGGCCGTAATTGCATTGGGAAGCACTTAGCATGAGCAAATTACACTTGGGTAAATTGCAAAGCAGGGCATTCTCCACCTATAAAAGGTGATTTCAATTACTGACTAATGTCAATAAAGTGTTACCAAACCTTCATTTGCTTGCTTATATACATACACTCCGACACTTATAAACACGTGTACCCACTAACAAATAACGTTTATAGCAATATGCAACATGTTTTTTACACTAATGTTCACACAATACAAAGTCCAAGAGCCACTCAAGTTAAACAGTTTCTGTTTTGTGCTGTTCATACAGAAAAGACAAGTTCATTGGTGTTATGCAACAAAAATGACGGATAACACTTGACTTGAAGAGGCCAAAATCATAGTGGTTGTCGTTTTCTCTGGGAAGATTAGATGTGGCACAAGAAAGTATGGAGCACCCAATGAGGATCGGTTTCACTATTCATGTCCTAATAGACGAGATTGCTAAACATTACACAATGCCGAAGTGCCCGGATAAAGATTGTAAAGATTAAGAAAACATCCCTCTAAGAGTCTGCTCCGCCAAGCACCAGTTCTTGGGGGAAAAAAAACTCTTCGAATGGAACGTCTTACTAGATTTACTAGGAATAAAGTGACGGTGGGTATGATTCAGGTACGTAGTATGGCCAGATGTTAAGGTCAAAAGTGGTGGGACTAAGCTCGCCAGAACTCATGCCATGGAAATAAGGATTAAACAATAAACGCCTCGTAAAGTTTCGTTTGTGGGAAAGGATTTGCAGGGTGGAAAATAATTCAGTGTCTACAAGGCCGCGTAGACGCTTTTAAATCTACCAAGAAAAGCGGGTTGGCTGCGTTGCTTCATCCCAGGTATGGCAGCAATGCCCCCTTTATTGTTTTCATCTGGCCCTTGTTAAAATACTGTATCCTAAGAGGCGTCAGATATTTACTATATATATATATATATATATATATATATATATATATAATGAAATGGACAAAGTCCGACAATTATTTTAAGATATGTTTTATGTTTATACGTTATTGCTATAGAAACAAATATTTGTCGGACTTCGTCCATTTCATAATGTGCGACGTCATTTGTTTACATTTTGATACGCATCGAGCAGATATGAATGTATGAGAGAAAATCATGGAAAATTGTAGTTTAAAAACCGTAAAATCGACCTTGCTAACCGAAACGCTCCTCTGTGGTTCAATCGGTTAAAGAACGTCAGGCTATATGACGTCTCCGTATAGGATACAGGTTCGATACCTGTCGGAGGACGCATATTTTCTATGAAAATTTCTCGGACATTCATGCCGGTAAATGTTGTTAATACTGGGTATTATAAACAGAGCATTTACTTAAATATTGGTATATATAAAAAATAATGTATAAACTTTAAAAATGTATATATATATATATATATATATATATATATATATATATATATATATATATATATATATATATATATATATATATATATATATATGTGTGTGTGTGTGTGTGTGTGTATATGTATTAAGATATGTATATATGTATTAAGTCATATATATATATTGAGACATATAAATATATATATATATATTAAGACATATATATCTATTAAGATATATATATATATTAAGACATATATATATTAAGACATATATATATATATTAAGACACACATATATATATATAAAGACATATATATATATATTAAGGCATATAAATATATATATATATTAAGACATATATATATATTAAGACATATATATATTAAGACATATATATATATTAAGACATATATATATATATTAAGACATATATATATATTAAGATATATATATATTAAGACACACATATATATATATAAAGACATATATATATATATTAAGGCATATAAATATATATATATATTAAGATATAGATATATATATTGAGACATATATACATATATATATATATATTAAGACACATAAATATATATTAAGACATATATATATATATATTAAGATATATATATATATTAAGACATATATATATACTAAGACACACATATATATATAAAAACATATATATATACATATATTAAGACATATATGTATTAAATCATATATATATATTAAGACATATATTAAGATATATATATATATATATTAAGACATATATATACATATATATTAAGACACACACACATATATATATATATATTAAGACATATATATATATATATATATATTAAGATATATATATATATATATATATTAAGACATATATATATATTAAGTCAAATATATATATATTAAGATATATATATATATATTAAGACATATATATATTAAGACATATATATATATTAAGACACAGATATATAAATATATATATATATCAAGACAGACATATATATATATATATATTAAGACATATATATATATTAAGTCAAATATATATATATTAAGATATATATATATATATTAAGACATATATATATTAAAACATATATATTTTTTAAGACATATATATATATTAAGCCATATATATTAAGACACATATATATATATATATTTATTAAGACACATATATATATTAAAATATATATATATTAAGACATATATATATATATATATATTAAGATATATATATATATATATATTAAGACACACATATATATAAGACTGTTGTGTAGGATCCACCTAATCTGCATAGGTGACTATCAACTATATAAATAATGGTTGGTACCGGAAGACGAGGAGAGGGAATCACGAGATCCAACTAGAGACTCTGATCGACTGCGACTAGTCAACACATTCTCCAGGAACGTCTTCCCAGAAATATACAGAAATACTATATGTACTTATTGTGTACACTTTCTTGTTATAATACATTCTTGTTCTAAGTACATTTTGTGTTGCATTATTATTCCATGCAATAGGCGAGATTCAACATTGAGTCAAGACTCAACAAAGACACACACATATTTATTAAGATATATATATATATTAAGACATATATATATATATATTAAGACACATATATATATATATTATATATATTAAGACATATATATATATATTAAGACATATATATACATTAAGATATATATATATTAAGACATATATATATATATTAAGACACACATATATATATATATATATTAAGACACATAAATATATATATTAAGACACACACATATATATATATATTAAGACATATATATATATTAAGATATATATATATTAAGACATATATATATATTAAGACACAGATATATAAATATATATATATATTAAGACAGACATATATATATATATATTAAGACATGTATATATTCTGATATATATATATATATATTAAGACATATATATATATATTAAGACATATATATATATATTAAGATATATATATATATTCTGACATATATATATTAAGACATATATATATATATTAAGACACATAAATATATATTAAGACATATATATATGAAAATATATATATATATATTAAGACATATATATATATATATTATATATTAAGACATATATATATATATTAAGACATATATATATATATATCTTAAGACATATATATGCATATATTAAGACATATATATATTAAGTCATATATATGTATTAAGACTTATATATAACTATATATATTAAGACATATATATATATTAAGACATATATATATATATATATTAAGTAATGTAAATCATTCAAACGAAAAACAAATACTGAAGCTAATTATATGGCGAGAATCACTCTCACAAACAATATTTAATAATAAATTACAACCAACTTCGAATCTGTTAATGAATGGTGTGATCCTTGTTCATAAATTCCGGGTTTATCAGGTCTTATTTTTTCTACGAGCCGGGCTTTCAGTCGTTTCGAACGACCATCTTCAGGTAGACATTTCAGTGTGTTTTTGTTAAATTCCGAGTGGTAATGCGACATCGAAAGATAGTGCGGTCTGAAAGAGAGTTTTTTTGGCAATGAGATATTGTTAAATGTAAGAATAATTTTGGAGCGTGCAGACGCAACGCTGAGGTTGAATTTTTTTAAATTTGAAAAATGTGCGTTCTTGTACTGAAGAAAAGTGGCATGAACTAAATTGTTCAATAATAAGAGTAAATGTCACAGTATTATCAGGAAATTCGCACGAGGATCAGGTTATTTTAATATCGATTTTGTAGTGCGTATTCAATTTATGTAACTATCACATGGGTTCAAATCAGGCGATAAAAACTATATAATAATTATAAATGTGTATTTAGTTATATACACCAGAACAGTCTACACCAGTGAGCGAAATAAAGGGTTATGTTTGACATTCCAACCACCTGAAGAAGACCGGAGCGTACAACGGCCGAAACGTTGTAATAAATATGGTGACAAAGATGAGGACAATAGTCCTAATAATGTGAATAACGTATTCTTTTAATAGTTTATTATTTTATAGGCTGAGCGTACAACGGCCTTCTTCAGGTGATTGGAATGTCGAACTGAACCCTTTATGTCGCTCACTGGAGTATACTGTTCTAGTTCCACGTGCCATGTTTAATGAATGTCAGTTATCAGTTATCAAATTCTCTAATACCTTAACCGGGTATTGAACTCACACTCTTTGGGTCCTCTCACTGGACCTAACTAACGCCTTTATCCACTGTGTCATGTGTCATTGAGGTCATCTGTGTATGAATTTCTGGGTATTATAAACCTAATGTCTTCAGCAACCATTTTTTGCCAGTGCTCATATTTCAATTTTTGCTGTTATCATTGCAATTTTACCAGAGCTCATATTGCAATTTTTGTTGTTATTATCGTTTTTCTCTGGCACTCCTTATTACTGGTTCCCATATTGTATTCATTTCTATGCTTGTTCGGCTCAGGAGATTTTTGTGGCCTAGCATATGTGCTGGTTCCTTAAGTTTAGGAAATTCCAATAGTGTACTTCGTCTATGATCTCGACACAATGAAGAAGACCAGAGAAGGATCTGAAACGTTGTAATAAATATGGCGACAAAGATGAGGACAATAGTCTGAATAATGTAAATAGTGTACATAATACCTCATCTCCTAAATATAGACTGTTGCTTAGATTGCAATCTAAATTGTTCAAGCCTTTCATGAGGGGCATTCAGATACCTTTTGTCCGTTAAGCGATCTTTTGCTCTAACTTGGTTCGGAAACAGTTTTTGTCGTCGCCGTCTTTGTCATTCCGTTTCTAATCTTTTTTTCTTCCGTGAGATATTTATATTTCAATGTTATATTAAATAGAGAAAAAATAATATGAAAAAACATTAAACAAATATCGATTGATGAAATACCAGGAATAAACAGCGTAGCATAGTGTTATGGTCCAGGTTCCTTGTACCACGGTGATGGTCCAAGGTAGAAACAATGAAGAATAACTCGAACACAGGTATGGAATAACACAGATATATTACAAATAGAAATATGTGCAAGAAGTAGAAGTGTTAGTAATAACAATCAGGTTAGGTTAGAGAGAACTATGTTGTCTCGACCAGTATCACTATTCCAATGTCTTAAAGTAATCGTCTGACGCGACTCTGTCTGTGACTGACTCACTGCCTGCTGCTTCCTCTCGCGGAGTAGTATTTATGAGGTACGAAATAGTCCATTTTTATTATGGGTAAGTTCCCATAACACATAGATAATATTGAACGTGCAAAATTATGAAGGGGACGGTTAAACGGTTCATTGGTTTCTATTTCAGTTGTAAATTCTTTATTTCCGCTTTATGGAATCTAGTTTCAAGACTTGTTTCGTTGCATTTCACTATTAAAACTTTCTTACAGTTGCTGTCATTTTGACGGCACGGGCAGACTAGTATTAATAATGATAATCAATAAATATTTTTATTAAAAATTATCCCGAATCAATCGGCCTTTGTACTCTTGTAACGCACCAAGACAATTATTGTATGCAGTAGAAAGTATTTGATGTATTGCTCTTACTAAATAATCACTGACGGAAAATTTTAAGATGGATTTATTTAATTAAAATTTTGTTTAAGACATATACGATTTCTTAGTCGCTGTAAGTTGGAACTGATAGGCCTTAAATGGTATATCCTCGAGTTCAGTGCGCAAAAGAACCAATTATGGAGAGCAGGACTAGAAGATACAATTGGATAGAACATACGGCTGTAGCGTTATTCTATAGACAGCGTTTGAACAGGTGATACTGTTTCACACGTGGCTCTAATTTCATAAAACATAAAATATTGTGAATGTTGACATTTCGATTCGTGTGTGGATTTTTTTAAAAATCAAGTTCACCCCAAGTAAGACAGTAAAGTCACTAAGACACAAGTTGTTACTGGGTGTGGAAGGACTAGCAAACAGAAATATCACAAAGGTGTGATTACAGAAGAAGAGGAATGAGGATTAAGGAGGACAGTAGATAGCGATTAACATTGCATTTAAATGTCTTAGAAGTTTAAAGTTGGCTGGAAAGCATGGAACTGGAAGGGAGTTGCACAAGCGAGAAGTGCGAGGATAGAAATTATTAGCATAGAACTTCCGGTTACATCTAGCCAACCTAACTGTATGTCAATGAAACCTCGTTGTCAGTCTAGTACAGCGCTTATATTCACAAAGTCCAGGTGCCATTGCGAAGAGATGATCCAAACAAAAAGACAGAGAGAAAAATTGTCTAAGACGACATAATGAACCAATATTCTTCGCAGCTGAACTAGGAACGGGTTCAATACAGTCTTTGCACTTCATGTCTACCGAGAACATCAGCCCGAGAAGTCTCAAGGAGTCACTCTCCTGGAGCTTAGCATCATCTGTGCTGATGGAAGGCAGAAAGGCGTCTCGCAGATGACTAACAGAGAAAAGTTTAGTTTTCGAGGCGTTAATATTAAACAACCCATCCTTTGTCCCATTTAACAACAGACACTAACATCATTTTTGACATCAGCCGAGATTTTTAAGTTTTAAATAAACAATGCAGGAACATGGGTTATATTTTCGGCATTTTCCTTTATTTGGCAGAATACAAACAGTAAAGTAAAATATGTGCCGTTTGAGGAGATGGTTCTATAGCTGAGAATAATTTTCATAAGAGATTGGCTAGTTTAAGATTTATACGAATTTTATCGAGTACGTACGCAAATAGAATGTGAAGGACGGAAGATGCAGCAAAAAGTTTAATTTTCGACGCGTTGATGTTAAACAACCCATCCTTCGTCCCATTTAAACTCAGATTCTAACATCGTTTTTAACATCACACGAGAATTTTAGGCTTTAGATGAGCAATTGGGGGACATGGGTTGTGTTTTTTTGCATTTTCCTTTATTTCGGAGAATACAAACAGCAAAGAAAGTATGTGCCGTTTGAGGAGATGGTTCTATAGCTGAGAATAATTTTCATAAGAGATTGGCTAGTTTAAGATTTATACGAATTTTCTCAAACAGCGTGTGAAGGACGGAAGATGCAGCGACCGAACCGTTGTTAGTAAACGGTGTTCCAATAACATAGACCGATTTTAAATGTGAATTAATTTTCTTTTTCTTTCAGATTTAACAACTTACGTCTTTAGTAATTTCAACCACGGAAAGATTAACAATCAAACAACGTGTTAAAGTTATCGAAGCCGATTATGAAAATGGACGTTCAAATAGAAATCGACCAAACGAGAGTGCAATTGGAAACGATGTAACGTTGGTGCGCGTAATGACGAATAGAAGTGACTAGATTTTTGGCCACATTCTCATGCAACAATGTTTTCAGCTGAACGGCGTAAACCAGCACGCAATGGTATTTTCACATCTCCCACCGACCCAGTTTGGTTGAATTTACGAACAATTATTCAACTTACACTCTCGATTGGTCGATTATGTTGACCAAAAAATGTTTGAACGTCCATTTTCGTAATAGACTTCGATAACTTTGACAAGTTGTTTAATTGTTAATCTTTCCAGGGTTGAAATTACCAAAGACATAAGTTGTTAAATCTGGAAGACAAAGAAAAAAAAATCATTAGACACTTAAACTTAATTGACATTTAAAATCGGTCCAAATTATTGGACCCCTCCTTATTTCGTCCCCCACTTGAAGCTCCCTTTTGAACTTGTTGGCTTCCTTTATTACGGAATACAGTTTCTTACTTCTTTCATGTTCTTTGATAGATATGAGACACAGATGAGATAGAGAGAGTGAGTGACTAAGGGAAAAGTGAGAACATAAGGAGGTGTTAACTGTTAAATAGAGAGACAGAGAGTGAGTGAGTGAATGAGTGAATGGCAGTGAGTGAGTGAGTGAGTGAGAAGGAAGTGATACAGTCAGAAAAGAGACATCTATTAACCGTTAGTGATGAAACCCATTTTTATTTTGGTGGATTCGTTAATAAGCAGAATTGTCACATTTGGGCTGATGAAAATCCAAGGAACATTCTTGAAAAGCCACTGCAACCACAAAAGGTCACTGTTTGGTGTGCATTTTTTGTTAGCAGAATCATTGGGCTGTATATTTATAAATGTGAATGTCCATTTTCGTAATAGGCTTTGATAGCTTTAACATGTTGTTTGATTGTTAATCTTTCCAGGGTTGAAATTGCCAAAGACTTAAGTTGTTAAATCTGAAATAAAAAGAAAAGACACTTAAACTTAATTCATATTTAAAATCGCTTCAAGTTAAGGGAACATCCTTTATAACAGCAAAGATACACATTCCGATCCAATTAATATGCTATATACTAATTTAGCAAATAGTAAAAAAAATAGTTTGGATTTTCTGATTTGCGTAAGTTAACTTTATAGAGAAAATAAGATTGATTAAGGAAATATTGATTAAATAAACGTAAAAGGCTTATTAACACTCACCCTCTAACTTGAGTTACTCGCGAGGCTTGGTACTGGTAAAAACAATGAGATTTATCATTTTAATATGACGAATGTGTTTAGAGTATAGAACTTAGTGAGTTAGGAATGAATATTTTTAGTAAATAGATTTTAATTTTGTAAAAGAAGTTTAGCGATCTTTGCCAAAAAGTACTGGTATCGACACAGAGGGTAGAATTTGAGAAATCAAACAACGGTGCGGTGTTGTCACAGCCATAATACAGGCGTCGGGAAAACCAGAATTCCGACTCGATTTTCATCCCTGGGGTGTCATTTGCGTTCAGCAGTGATAAGACGAAGAAGTCTCGCCCACACAGATATGTTCATGATTGAGAATAAAGATAAAAGTTAGGTTATATCACGCAAACTATCTATCTATCTCTCTCAGTCGTCTCATCTATCTATCTATCACATTCTTTTGGTGTCTATCTATATATCTATCTACCTCTCTATCGATCTGTCTGAGTCGGCTCATCTATCTATCTATATATCTGTCTATCTATCTATCGATCTATCTGACTCGGCTCATCTATCTATCTATCTGAGTCGGCTCATCTATCTATCTGAGTCGGCTCATCTATCTATCTATCTATCGATCTATCTGAGTCGGCTCATCTATCTATCTGAGTCGGCTCATCTATCTATATATCTGTCTATCTGAGTCGGCTCTATCTATCTATCTATCTATCTATCTATCTGAGTCGGCTCATCTATCTATCTGAGTCGGCTCATCTATCTATCTATATATCTATCTATCTGAGTCGGCTCATCTATCTATCTATATATCTATCTATCTGAGTCGGCTCATCTATCTATCTATCTATCTATCTATCTATCTATCTATCTATCTATCTATCTATCTGAGTCGGCTCATCTATCTATCTATCTATCTATCTATCTATTTTCTTTAAAATTCTAATTATATATAAAATTATTAGTCTCTTTGTATCTATTGATCTCCGTTCAATATTTTCTCGCTCTTACAAGAGTTCTCCTACATTATTGTGAAGAAAGATATACGCACAGACGCCCACACATGTATGTGTATAAATATGGGCACCTCGAGGTGGTATATATATACATATATATACATACATATATATATACATGTATATATATATATACATATATACATATATATATATACATGTATATATATATACATATATATATACATATATATATATACACATATATATATACACATATATATATATATATATATATATATATAGAGAGAGAGAGAGAGAGAGAGAGAGAGAGAGGTGGGTAAATCAAATAACTAGATATTATCAACCGTATATGCGCGCTAGCGTGCAAACACAACACAGGTAAGCAAATAAATAATTACCGAATTTATTTTTTTTTTAACCTTTTCACTACAGGCAAGGCTGAAAGCCACTAGGACGCAAGGGGTTACAGAGGATTTGGAGCAAGAGCAGATAGGAGTGATAGAGGAAAAAATGTGGAGAAAGATTGTAGATAGATCAATGCAACTGGGGATGTCGATTGACGTTACATTTGAATAGTTGGAGATTATATTTGTCAGGGAAACAGGAATAGGGAAGGGAGTTCCACAGGTATGAGGTGCGAGATATGAAGCTATTGGAGTAAAAGAGACGTCTACATTTAACAGTTTCAACAGTGAAAGGGTGCGGACGGGATGCCAGCCTCGTATGACTCTTGAATTCATGGAATCAATTACCATGGAAATATTTGTAAAAGAGACAAAGAGAGGCAACGGCGCGTCTGTGAGAGAGAGAGACTGCAGACGAGAAGCCAGATCAGGGCCATTTACATTGCATACGCGTCTTTGGATCTTATCAAGAACCCCGAGGCAAAGAGAAGGGGCTCCAGACCATATATGGCAGCAATACTCCATGCAAGAGTGGATGGTTGATTTGTAAATTTGGAGGATCGATCCCGGGGAGAAAAATTTCCTGGCCCGGCACAGGGAGCCAACTTTCCTTGCGGTGGATGAAGCAATTGACTCAAAGTATTTGTTCCATCTCAGGTCAGCAGAAAGCGTGAGACCGAGCAGCCGCAGAGAGGAGAGCTCTCGAGAAGTTGAGCTTCAGACATTCTAATGGGATGCAGGGATCGATCCCTGTGGTGATTAATAGAGAGCAGTTTTGTTTTGGGGTCATTTAAAGTTAACCAGTCAATTCCTGCCCCAGTTCACAAAAGGTGTAAATGTAACAGTGCTCGACAAGGCTAAGAAATATATACATATACCTACGCTTTGGGTGTGGCATAAGTTTCGTTGTATACCAACTCATCAGGCACGAGATAATTCGCACACAAAACGTAGGTATATGTGTAGATAGATAGATAGATAGATAGGTAGGTAATAATCCGTTGGTAAATAATCCAAGAGAATCCTAATAATATAAAATATTAAAACTGATCCACAAAAAGACCTCAATGTTTTTTATTATAACAGAGCGTATAAATTACATATGATAAAAATTCAAAGTTACGTCATTCGAATAGCTATTTCGATCAACAAGACTAGACAAGGCCACAAAGAAGCCTTGTGGGTATACATATATGGATAGATATATGTCTGTCTGTGTATGTAGATAAAACATATATAACGAGATGTATTATTGATTGATTGTTTTTTTACGGAGATAATCCCTATCAATTAATCCATAGATAGGTAGAGTAGAATAGGTGGATTCATACCTTTCACAAGAGTATTTGCGGTTGAGTTAGTATAACGAACCCGACTGGAATTGAATATCAGCCCTTCGACTTCTAATTCCGAGCTACACAAACAGCACATCCAAGCTTAAATCACCTGTATTCCCAAACGGTCACCCATCTAGGTAATGACCAAGATCGACGTTGCTTAACTTCGGCGATCGTACGACAACAGGTGTTTCAATATGATGTGGCCGTACGCCTATCATGCCATTAGCACATCCAAACTTACATCACCTGATATTCCCAAGAGGTCACCCATCTAGGTACTGATCAAACTCGGCATTGCTTAACTTCGGTGATCGTACGTGGTCGTAAGCTCTCTCTCTCTCTCTTTCTTTCTTTCTTTCTTTCTCTCTCTCTCTCTCTCTCTCTCTCTCTCTCTCTCTGTCGCATTGCAGAATAATGCCAGTCCACTGAGGTTCTATTTGCTACCAGCTTAAGAAAATTAAGTTTGACAGACATTACGAACGGGATGATGGAGAGCAAAGCCAGTTGAAGTTCAGCGTCCAGCGCTCAGCTTCCTGACATTGTCCTCTGGTCAATTGATTAAAATCTCACATCTCTGGGACTACGTTGGCTGTATGGCGGCTCTCATCGAATCAGTGCGGTTTCTACCATTGGATGTTGCGTAGCCGTGTGATAATACGTCACCCCCGTGGTTTGCCGGTGAAACAAATGCATTCCACGCTGCAACTTGTGGATAAAATAGTTGCGTGGAACACGCGAGTGAGTCACATTTGCGAAAATGAATTTTTTTCTCCTGACAATGCGGATCTGTTTCTTTAAACATTGGCTTAAGGCAATGAATAGATGGTCGGATAAGTGTAGAGATTTTGGGCGCGGAAAGTTGAATCGGCAAAACAAGTTCAAATTCCGGTCCATTCTTTCAGTTTCACTTTCGCATTCATGATTTTTTTTAAACAGATAATATTTAAATTTATTGGAAAAAAAGTTTGTGTTGACCATGTTCACCATAGTCTATGAATATAGAATCTAGCGCAGTACGTAATCTGTTCAATCAAACAACGTTAAAGATTAACCCTCATGAATCAGACACTCTACTGAATCTGACTATATCGCCAATACTAGAATCCAGCTGTTCCGTAATTCTTCAGTCTTCGATATCAAAGGCTGGCAGTGAATATTTCGGAAAAAACATGGCCGCTTTTATACACATCCTATTGAATATTTTGAGCCTTCTGATTGGTTTACTCTTCTATTGGTGAACTATAAAATGAGTCAGCTCATTTTGGCTGTCTCACTAGTACACCAAGGTACCCAAAAACTCCAAGAGTTTGAACAAAGTAACTATAAACATTTTTTTGCTATCCTCTGCCAGCCACAATGATGGAGAAAGCATTACCTCGAACCGTCGCCAGTGAGACGCACTGCGAGAGCCACTTCATTTCGCGAGGCTCATCCCTTAATCGAGACGCAATCGCGCCAATCCTCCGAAGGAACGCCATCGAACGAGGACCAATAACCCCAGAAGTCTCCACTATCACAGGAGTAAAAAAAAAAATCTATCAGCAAGAGAAGAATTATTTAAAAAAATTTTTTTTTATCTTTGCGTCCCGCCCGACGGATCCCGGCTCAACCGCGGACCTGATCAAATTACCGACCGAAAATTTATCCGCACAGGTCGCATCCCAAATCAACGACTTCCCCATTTTAAAAGGGAAAATGGTAATGGCATCCTGCCGCTTTCCATGATTTTAAATACAAAAAAGAAAAAGAAAAAAGAAAAAGCTCATAAATCTAATTTCTTCTACCCATGCAGCTTTAATAGGCGAAGGAATCATCTGAAATCGAAACCGTGGTGATAAAAACGAGTAATCACTCCACTATCCTTCCCGAGAATAGTAATAGCAATTTATGGATAATAAAGAAAAATAGAATCTTCAGTCTTATGACATATGAAAAGAAGAAGAAGATATGGACAGCCACATACGTGCTAGTCCTTATTCAATACTACGTGTTCCTTGTAGATATTTACTTAACTTTTACTCAATCATTCATACGATTACAATACTTGGTAAACAAGTCAGTTTTGGAAGCATAAATACAGTGAGTCCCCCATATTCGCAGGGGTTAGGGACCAGAACCGGTCGCAAATAGTTAGAATCCGTGAATACTTGATGAACATTCCATTTTCGTTTATGGTTGATTTCATCAAGAATCTTCTGTTAAGCTTGAAGAGAAATTATATATTCTTATTGCGAGTACAATAGTGTTATATAAATCTCGGAGAATTCCAGTAAGATAGCTTTAATCATTTCTAAGATAAAACTTTACAAAGTTTAATCTAATAAATGGACAATTTTGCTTTTACGCCCGGTGTGTGTATATATATATATATATATATATATATATATATATATATATATATATATATATATATATATATGAATAAATATATGCTGGGATGAAGTGCTCAATATCAGAGATAGACTGTATGTAAATATAAATCTAAAAGTGAACATTGAAGTCAAACATTCAGTGGCGACAGGCTGTTTCATGCTGATTGCATCTCGCCTCTGAGTGTTGACTTCAAAGATCAATTTTATATTTATATATATATTTAATATAAATATATATTTAATATATATATATATATTTAATATATATATATATTTAATATATATATATATTTAATATATATATATATATATTTAATATATATATATATTTAATATATATATATTTAATATATATATATATATTTAATATATATATATATATATATTAAATATATATATATATTTAATATATATATATATATTTAATATATATATATATTTAATATATATATATATATATTAAATATATATATATATATTTAATATATATATATATATATATTTAATATATATATATATTTAATATATATATTTAATATATATATATATATTAAATATATATATATATTTAATATATATACATTTAATATATATATATATTTAATATATATATATATATTTAATATATATATATATTTAATATATATATATATATTTAATATATATATATTTAATGTATATATATATATTTAATGTATATATATATATTTAATATATATATATATATTTAATATATATATTATATATATATATTTAATGTATATATATATATTTAATGTATATATATATATTTAATATATATATATATATTGAATATATATATATATTTAATATATATATATATTTAATATATATATATATATTTAATATATATATATATATATATATATATATATATATATATATATTGAGCTCTCTGGTTTGAGGTGTGAATTTGTAAACAGTGACTATTTAAGCTAATATTGCACGACTCTTCGGCAGAATTGAGTCACTGTCAGTCACTGTGTGTTTATCTAAAATCTAAAAATAAACACGCTAAAATTCACCTTCATCCCTGACCGTGCGCTGACGGCTTAGTGGGAGAAGTTCCGACTGATGCAAATTCAGTCGGGTTTCGATCCTAGCTAGAGGCAACTGGACGTCTAGCCACACTGATGAGCTGCGAATCAGTCTGTCTGTGGATGACACAAATATTGAATATATATATATATTTAATATATATATATATATTTAATATATATAAATATTTAATATATATATATATATATATATATATATTAAATTATATATATATTAAATTATATATATATATATTAAATTATATATATATATTAAATTATATATATATTTAATATTATTCCGAACGAGGCTGTGCCGAAGGGAAGTTTCGTCCTGGGAGTTAGACAGACCCGAACCCGTTTATGCGGGTTCTACGAAGATTTTTTTGTCCGAGCCTGCGTGCTCGGATGACACACGTTACACTCGGCTTTGTGCCACATATATCACTCGTGGGGGGGGGGCTGTTAAATATTAACACTGATATAGACTCAATGCTGGTCAACCGACACATACTCCCAAGTCGTGAACACACTTCTGTTGTATTTACTGTTCAATACACTATTTATCTGCAACCTCTTGTTTTGTTATTTCTTAACATTTATTTGGTCTCAACACTTTTGCAATTATGGAAACCGTTAACGAAGAATTTGACAAATTAGAAACCCTATGAATTATTTCAACCCCAGATTATTCTGAATGAACCTCTCCCACAGTGTATGTCAAAAAGAAAAATAATAATATTCGTGTCTGCGCAGATTTTTTCTACAGTATTAAATGAGTGTCTACTACCTTACACATATCCGTTACATTCCATTGAATAATCTTTCTCAAACTGACCTGTAAAGCTTCTACTAAGTAACACTCACAACGGTCTATACAGTTTAATAGACTACCGCTCAGAATCAAATTGGCATTTAACATTTTTCAGCATGTAATGGATACAATATTAGTTGCCTTAGATTTTATCGTTGCATATTTAGAAGACGTACTCTTAAAAAGCGAAACTGGACGACATTATTCGGAACACATACAAGTATTCCGGAGAACAGAAAATTATAGGCTCAAACCCAGTGAGGAGAAATGCCAAATTTTCAGCCATAACATAAAATACGTGGGACAAGTAATTGATACAAATGATTTAGACCAGATCCATCAAGGTCGAGTGCTATTAAAAATGTGCCTGCTCCGACAAAAGTTACTACTTTACAATCATTTCTAGGGATCGTAAACTATTGAAACCATTATGTGCCAAAACATGCATAAATTGAGAGTGCGTTTAAATAAATTATTGAAAGCATGTTCGGTGTGGAATCGGCCCGATGAATGTCAAAAATCTTTTGAAGACATAAAGAACATGTTAACATCTGAATTATCCTTAACGTATTTGAATCCTGATTTAGAAATAATTGTAGCATTAGTTGCCGGTGATTATGAAATTGGAGATGTTATTTGTCCTAAATTCAAGAATGGTAAAATAACTGCAGTTACCCATGCATCAAGAACGCTAATAGTGGCTGAAGAAAATTATAGTAAAATTGGAAAAAAAACGCTAGCTGTTATTTTTGAAGCGAAAAATTTCATAACGGTAGGAAATTTATTCTGAAAACAGACCACCGGTCATTATTGACTATTTTATTCCGAGTCATACTGCCAACAGGCTGCAACGTTGGGGAAGGGTTTTACTAAACTATGATTTTTTTTATTTACCATTAAAGAGATTTAGACATGTGTATAGTCTGTCCAGATTAATCCTCAAATCTAAGAAACCCTTCCAGGCGAGGATAATTGTTTGTCTAATTTCTGAAAATGAGATACAAAGTGTTTTCTGTAACGAAAAAAGACAACTGCCCAAGACTTTGGACGAAATTAAAATACAATCCAAGAAACATGACTACACTTTGAAAATCATGAAAGAACAGTAATTTCTGCTTCCTTGCAAAAAAAAAGTATCTTAAAGTAGTCTTATGTTGTACATTCTAAGATCTCAAGAATATAATTCCTTATGTGAAGTACGTATGTTGGTCTAAAATTGAACCAGAATATTCAAACTTTGGTTAAGTCATGAAGAGTTTGAGAACTCGCGGCAAAATGACCACCTGTAAATCATTAACCCGGACCTAATTCTGATAAACCTTGGTTTAGGTTTCATGTTGATTACTCGGGACCGTATATATTTATAATAAAAATCATGTCCCACTTTTTAACTATGTATAATAATTTTCTCTTAATTAAAGTACGAACCAATTACTTTTGGGGCCAATTTTTAAAAATTACCAAGGGTGGCCTTAAACTTTTGAACTTGTCAGAAGACTGTCAAAGTTCTTGCAAATACTATACAGTTGAAAATGTAACACCGACATCTAACCCAAGATCAAATGCTCAGACTGAAGGCTTTCACAAAACGCTTTGGCAGGATGATGTATATGGTACAAGGCGATATAAAGAGCATTTAAACCTATTAAAATCACTTCAACAAAGAGATGGTACCTATGCTATATATATATATATATATATATATATATATATATATATATATATATATAATTTAACATCAGGTTTGTTGACAAAAGACGCTACATAAAAAAGCAGAGTTAAAAGAAAGATTTTTAGTGTAAAATCGAAATTCTGTCTAAATCTTTCTTCGGTTAAGATTCTGACACATAAGCATTCTATTTCAAAAAGCCTGTTATTATTTATCTTAAAAATAATGGTTGTTTAAGAACATTCAAAGAATATTCAAAAAATATTCAGAACATGGCTAAAGATTTCAATTTAAGCGTAAAAAAGCTCTATTCAAAATAAAATTATATATATATATATATATATATATATATATATATATATATATATGTGCGGTCTGAAGTGATGATTCCTCTTTCTGTTGAAACCTCCTGATCCAGTTTTCCTCTCTACTGTTCCCTCCTTTTTTAAATTTTCGCCTTTTTCTTGATGGTTCTTGAATGGACTTTGAAGATGGAAGCCACAGTATGAATGTTGGGACCATTACTGAAGGCATGAATTTTCTTTTTCCTCTCACCAGTGCTCATTTGGTAAGATATAGTGGGGATGACACAAAATGATTTTAACCTGTTCTCTTTCTATCTAAATAACTCAACAGGTTTTCAAAATGGCTCAACGGCTTATCGGAAAACATGGAAAAAAGAAAGTCAATTAGTTTCGCGTTTTTTGTTTTTTTTTTTCTTAAGATATGAAACACTTTATGGGATGGACAATTATCCCATGCTATTACACGATTTGCACAATTTTGCTGTTACACGCCGTATATATAACTGTAAGTATTTTTTTTCTCTAATATAGGCTTGAGATCACTTTCCAGTCACTTCCATCATATCTGATACAAGTTGGTTTTGACAATTCATTTCATTGCTTCTTGTCAATTCGTCTGTACTGACAGAAAGAGAATTTATATCTTTCGTATTTTATGTAAAAAAAAAAGTGCGCTGTCAGCACAGTTGGATTAATATGTCAGAGAGTTTAAAATTGAAAATACACACGTTCGTTTTAGCTGACATAAATAAGACTATTGTCTTAATCCAGCATTTACGAACGACAAACACTAAACTAAATTTTATGCAAACGGCATTACATTTGAGATACGCTTTATTTCTTTGCTAAGTCGTTCCGAATTTTCTGTTTACATAATTCTTCATATCTATTTAACAGAGGACGCATTTCATCACCAGAGTTGTTTCGAACTTGAGAACTAACAAGAAATCAATATCATTTTAATCATTTCATCCCAAGCCAGGCAATAAAGCCACTAAGACGCAACGGGTTACAGAGTGTGAGTGAATATGAGAGAAATAAAAACAGTAATAAGACGAGAGAAGATTAACAAAATTTGAATCAAGAAGATAATGAAGGACAGTGAGTTAACATTTTTGAAGTTCAAAGTTGACTGAAGCCGACAGAAAGAGAGTTTCACAAGTGACTAGTGCGAAAGAAGAAACTGTTAACTTAGAACTTACGTACATTATTTACATTATTCGGACTACTGAATATTCTGTACAAACAACAAAAGATGTATGTACCATTTATGGAGATGGTGCCATAGCTTCGTGTATTTTTCTAGGTTTAGAAAATGTATGATTCTTAATACTGTCCTATCAGTAAAGGAGGCTATTAAATAATAAACTATTAAAAGAATACGCTATTTACATTATTAGGACTATTGTCCTCATCTTTGTCACCATATTTATTACAACGTTTCGGCCGTTGTACGCTCCGGCCTTCCTCAGGTGATTGGAATGTCAAACAGAACCCTTTATTTCGCTCACTGGGGTAGACTGTTCTAGTTCCATGTGCCATGTTAAATGGATGTCAGTTTTCAGGTATCTCCTGTTAATTCCCCTCTCCAAGTTCTACACCGCCTTAACCGGGTATTGATCTCACACTCTTTGGGTCCTGTCACTGGATCTAACTAACGCCTTTATCCACTATAGCATGTGTCACTG
>OZ038513.1:37663665-37666165 GCA_964036315.1 Acanthosepion esculentum
TGACTATTTTTACGGCTTCTGAAACCTATTTGGTTATTAAGAGCCGAAACATTTTTTTGTATTGTAAGAATAAATCTGTAAGTTTTGGACGAGTTAAGACTCCCTAAATATTGTTTTTGAGAATAACAATGATTTTACAGGTATAAATCTTAGTATCTGTCTATATTTCTGAGATGAGGTATTATGTACACTATTTACAGTGTTAGGATTATTATCCTCATCTTTGTCGCCATATTTATTACAACATTTCAGCCTTTCAGTATCTGTCTATATTTCTCAGATGAGGTATTATGTACACTATTTACATTGTTAGGACTATTATCCTCATCTTTGTCGCCATATTTATTACAACCTTTCAGCATTTCAGTATCTGTCTATATTTCTGAGATGAGGTATTATGTACACTATTTACATTGTTAGGACTATAATCCTCATCTTTGTTGCCATATTTATTACTGCTCTAACTCCATGGGTTCAATATATCCGTATACCGAACGCCAGAGAAAAGCGATAATAACAACAAAAATTGCAATATGAGCTCTTGTAAAAACGTGCAATGATAACATCAAAAATTGCAATATGAGTACTGGTAAAAATGGTTGCTGAAGACATTAGGCGTATAACACCCAGAAATTCATACACAGATGTCCTCAAAGACACATGGTTGGTTAGATCCAGGGACAGGACCCAAAGAGTGTGAGTTCAATAAGGCGGTGGAGAACTTGGAGAGGGGAATTAACAGGACATCCACTAGACATGGCACGTGGAACTAGAACTGTCTAACCCAGTGAACGAAATAAAGGGTTCAGTTCGACATTCCAACCACCTGAAGAAGGTCGGAGCGTACAACGGTCGAAACGTTGTGTTAAATATGGCAACAAAGATGAGGATGATAGTCCGAACAATATAAATAGTATATAAATCTTCGTATTTAATCCAGAAATAAGTACATTTCCGCGTAAGTGAATGCTAAATTCTAACTCGGCTCTCGATTTCTCGTAATGCGACGCTATCCACGAGAAAAATTGCAATATGAGCTCTTGTAAAAACACATACTTGGGGATAAATAATTTTTCTAAATAACAGTTACATTTTGTTATCTAGTCGAATCCTTTTATTTTTTTTTATTTATTTTGGTAATGGAAAATTCACTCATCAATCAACCCTTGTCATTTCGAAGAAAAATAAATTTACTTCATTTCGAAGACACTTTAATTATTCTACCTGGTGACAGATATTTTTTTATCCCATTGGCGACATCATGATTCTATCAAACGTCGCAAATTTGATAAGAGATTTATCTCACTCTGATACCAGTTTTATTATTCTATCTTGTCAAAAACACATTATATCGAATTGGTGACCTGACTTAATGAGCAATCCTTTCAAAGAGAAATAAATGTAATGCATTTTCCAGTTTTATTATTCTATCTTGTCAAAAACACATTATATCGAATTGGTGACCTGACTTAATGAGCAATCCTTTCAAAGAGAAATAAATGTAATGCATTTTCCAGTTTTATTATTCTATCTTGTCAAAAACACATTATATCGAATTGGTGACCTGACTTAATGAGCAATCCTTTCAAAGAGAAATAAATGTAATGCATTTTCCAGTTTTATTATTCTATCTTGTCTAAAACTTGTTTTATGATACTGAAGACCGTCGTATATTTATTCCAGTGAACTGAATACAAGCTTTCTAAATCTGGGTGAAATGGCAGTCATATCAGGTTCAGGTTACTAGGCACGTCGTGAGTTCCCAAACCCCAGGCTGCTGGTAAGAGATTACGGAATCAGGTCATTTATTGGATGGGTAGAATTTCAGGAGATGCGAGCCGATTCGGCGCAAAAGGACCCATTGGAAGAAAAAGCCAATAATTTACTTGTACTCTTCGGAGGGGTTTATACAATAAGAATGATTTGGTGGTGCGGAGGGGCAAGAATAACTGAACTGGCGAAAGTCCAAGTACTAGACGCACACACATCTACTCACATGCAAACACAAACGGATTATATATATATATATATATATATATATATATATATATATATATATATATATATAGATAGATAGATAGATAGATAGATAGATAGATACTAGATTCTCCCGTCGTTTTCGACGTATGAGTGTCAAGCAGCTTAGTTAAAGATAACTGGTTGGTGAAGAGACAGATTCAGTACATTATCCTTTATATTTCAATGGCTGATCATCGATACACGATTTCGATACGACCTTATAAAACAAACAACGATACAAAACACATCATAGGAACTGAATAGAGAGAACTGGTGCATAATATTGCCACAAAGTCCCCAAACATCCCTACGCACGTTTCGAATTCAGAGTTGTATATTTCCTAAACCGTTCCTTCACTAAAGGCTATAGGACCCAGTCTGAAGAGATGGTGGGTCCATACTGTCATACATTACTCCGCCTTCAGAAATAGTACATTCATAATCTGGCTTCAAAGACCCTTCAAGAACCACCAAGAAAGTA
>OZ038513.1:37671165-37683665 GCA_964036315.1 Acanthosepion esculentum
CACACACACACACACACACACACACATATATATATATATATATATATATATATATATATATATATATATATATACAAATGTAATGAGAACGAATTAAATATAGATTCAAACGTGCATAAAAATAATTTTAAAATAGAGCTCAATACGAAAGTAGAGCGATAATTCTTTATTTTAGGTGATTACGTTCGGATATAAATATTTCCGCAACATAAACGCATTAACGTTTCGATGCACACCAAAGAATCTCATCAGGTGGTGGTAAATGATGGTTATAACAATTTTTAATATTACTTATAAAACATCTTTTCTCCACGAAAAAAATGTACAAAGTTAGTACAAAGTTAGGCCACAAGATTCTGAATTTAATTGACAAAAGTTTTCTCTTAGGCAATCATCTTTGTAAAATTTTTAATAGGGATACGTAACACTTGGCTATAGTTGTACGTATAATCTTGAGAAAATAAAATTACACAACAATAAAACATTCAAACTATTTAACAATAAATAATTCCAATATGCTTAAGGAGAGCATCTTATGTAATTGTGGAAATCCTAACCAATGCCCATTGTCTGACAAATGCTTAACTAAATCCCTTGTATTTCCACAAAAATTCGAGGACTGAAAAGATTTATATTGGCAGCACAAAGAAAACATTCAAAGATAATTTGTATAAACATCTCTCTTCTTTTACTAATGCTACTTATAGAAATAGAACTTCACTTTCAAAATATTGTCAGAAGTTGAAATAAGAAAATAAAACCCCTAAATTTAAATGGAAAATTTTAAATCTAGCTAGAGCTTGTAGATCCTTATAAGAACCTTGTTTTCTGTGTTTACAGGAGAAAATGCAGATAATCAGATTTCTGAATAGGAACGAGTTGTTAAATTAAAGATTCGAACTAACTGTTAACTGTAAGCACATTACGCCTTTGGCTTCGCAATCTTGCTAAACATGAATATTTAATAATCAATTCTGTTATGCTATGATAAACATTTAAAAAATATCCTTGGTAGTTCGATTTTGAGCTTATATTATAGATAGGTTATTACTCTAAAATTACTGTTAATATTTTGTATGAGAGTATATTCGTATGTGGCAGGATTGAATAACATTCTCTTTTTTGGCAACTGGCATGTCGCAGTATTTGATAATGTACTCTTTTTGGCAACTGGCATGTGGCAGTATTGAATAATGTACTCATTGTGGCAACTGGTCTACCGCAGAAAGAAATGGCAACCTACTGCGGATAAAAAAAATCTGCCTCGTCCGTCATGTATCGAAAGTTACATAATCGCTCAAGCGTGTATCACGCATGGCACACAACTGAGTGACTCTTTTTGGTGTTACCCCATCACAAGCTAACAGAAGTCATTTGTAAATATTACTTGAAATCAATGTGAAGTGCGATTCAAACGAGATTTGCGTTTCTTCAGCACCCACAGAACCCGCCTGTGGTTTACACTGCCGCTAGCTTAGTTACAGTATCTGGAGGGAGGGCGCATAGTCTGGTGTGGTCAACAGTCTGAACAAGGCCAGTACGCACAAACCCTCGGTCACGATGACTTGTGATTTCGTGCTAGCTCAACTATCAACGGCTCCGATACAGTTCCGTCTATCCAATTTCACTCACAAAGCCTGGGTCAAAGCGTGGTATGGGCCATCATGTATTTTCTAAAGGTGTCGCACGCTGGGGTCGCGTCTTTGGGAACGGGCGCAAAAATTGGTTGGAACCACGCACAGGAAAATAAAGGGGAGGCGAAAGTTAGTACGAGTCCAACAGGTTCACTAGGCAAAACAAATCTACACCTTTCGTCTGTCTCCTCTCAATCTCCAATACGCCACTCATCGTCCGAAGCGAAAAGCGAACCCCCGTTAGATGAGCATACGATCTTTTTACACACCTGACCCAGCCAGCACTCGGCCAATGAGCGCCCAGAACCAGCCAATAAAAATGGCTACAAGCAACACTACCACTTTCATCAGTACGAAGTGCTGTCTGATTCACCGTCCGTCCGAAGCTCGCTGATTCGCCGTCTCCACACTCCCTTGGACAACATACCCCCGACTCTGGCCCTTTTGGGTCGCCGATGTAAGTCAACGCTACAGAACGTGGCGGAGTGGTTAGAAGGAGAGACGTGTTCGAATCTGACTCTCTTCAAATCTGACCGGGTTCGAATCTGACCGGGTTCGATTTATCAGGAGATAACTTCTTGATGCTATACAGGCGATCCCAGCGTGTCAGGTAATAATCATCTTGTCTATAACAAAACAAAACTTGCGCACAGTTTTAAATAACCTGTGTTCATCTGCATATATTTCCTTTAGAAATAATTCTCTCACTCTCCGTTTATTTTTGGGGGGGGGGGCGGGGGGTATTTTTAATATTCTTATTCGTTTTGTCAGAAAACAATCATCCATATTGGTCGATTGAGTAAGCAAACGACAATTACGCCATACTGTAATTGGCCGGCAATTATTAGGTATATATTTTCCCAGGAACGGAAAAGAAGGAGTTAAACAAGACGAAACCAACAAATATTAAAACAAATCGACGAATCAATGAACAAAGGAGCAGACGACAGTTATTATTTGCACGCGGTTTATGTAGTTGGCGTCGTGTTGTCTCTCTTCATTATAGACGCCATCTTTGATTACATTTAATAGCTATTATTGCATTGTGTTTGTAGATTTGGAATGAAGGAGCAAAGATTGTTTTTCTTATACTTGAGAATAAACATGCCTCGGATAATTTTATCCAGCACTTCAATTATACATGCCGCTCTATCCAGTCGTCATATATAATTAAGTTTTTAAACATACGGATTCAATAAAAATAGCAGACAAAATCTATGTAAAAAAAAACTCCAAATAAAGTTTGCGGAGTACCATTATGAATATTCCAGATTATATTAATGCAGGGAAACATACACGCGTACGAGGTCTGATCAAAAAGTATCGGGACTGGTGCTATAAAAAGAAAACTCCAACACATATCAATTCGACATGTAATCTCCTTCGAAGTAGTCCCCTTCTTAAGCTGCGCACTTTATCCAGAGTAGTTTACGATGGTGCACTCATTCCTGGAAATCATATTTTGGGATGGTGATCATCTCTCTCTTGGGTTGCTGCGACGTCTTGGAATCTTGTTTCTTATAAGTGGGATTTGATTTATGAAGCGGATTATGTGGTTGTGTAATAATTACAAAATTATAATATTTTCTTTCAGCCACTCCCTGTAAATTTGGAGGGCAGAGATAGGAGGAAAAGAATTCGCGTGCCTATGAGAAATTTTTTGGGGACCGATGGAAAACTTGCCTTCACAGAAATTATCGGATCAGCTGAGAAGAAAAAGAAAAGTATCGAGTCTACGCGAAATTTTTCTTGATATAAAATGAGGAGAAAAATTAATTAATTAGAAAATAGTGTATTAACACATGTGAAATCTTTCCTTTCTGTTCATTGATCATTGAGGTGATCGCCAGTGTAAAATTACTCAAGTCCAAGTAAGAGAAATCTCTCTTCGTTTAATTTTGTAGGTATGCAAACCATGTCTCCCTTCGGTGTGTAATAAACTCTCTCACCTTTGCCTTAAACATTTCTAAATAATATTTTGTGTCAGATCATTTAATCTGTTGTATGAACATTTCCTTTCCATGACAATACGTTAAAATTATGGATTTAATAATTCTAATTTATTTTCCAGAAAAGTGCTACTAAAACTTCTTAAACTGCTGAAAATTCGTTAATAAATAACATATGTTGTTTTGTTAAAATTATCTCGTCATTATTTCCTCGTCATTAACATCCTTCATTAATCTGCTTGGTCTGTATAAATCAAATATTTATATTAACCCTTAATCTCCACGCTACTATTGTTATAAGACTTAGGGAATGCTTGTCCAAAAACTTCTACGCACGCTATGGTCACTGATGAAACCTCTGTGGTAGAATGAGTCGACCATACTCTGCACACTTTCATTCCAAGTTCGTCTATAAACAACCACACTCTGCACACTTCCCTTCCAAGTACGTCCATAAACATCAGAAGTGAGCGATAATGTTATAACTTAGTGTGTATGTGTGATAGGGTCCAAGGTCAAACTGTGGCAAGCGGCTTCGTTGTATTTTAGCTCCGTTACCATAGCAACAAAGTCGATATTTTTTATCAGACATCATATGTAGAAAGCCGCTCGTAGTTAATGGGAACTCCGCCATCCTTTAGGTGCATCGTATCCGCTTTGCTGTTACGACATACGGTCTTGCATTCATATTTGCCTTCAGCCTACACTGGTTGTCAACCAAGGCTGCTGAGTCCAGACTATCCTAATATTTTAAGTATAGCTAGGAGTATACATGTTATGGGAACTTACCCATAATAGTAATGGACTATCCCGTACACGATAAATACTGCGCCTCAAGAGGAAGCAGTAGTATCAGTCAGTCAGTCCTTTTGGACGACTCGGCTAGACGGTCGAACTCTCTGCCTCTGGGCGGAGAGGAACCCGGACGAGGCTCCGCCGAAGGGCAGAGCCTCGTTCGGGGAGGTTGACCAACCCGATCCCGTTTATACGGTTTCTACGGGCATTTTTTGGCCGAACCAACGGTGAGTCCACGTTAAACCGGCCTTGTGCCACATTCGACACACGTGGGCGTGTAGCTGAACATCGTGTCAGTCAGTCAGAGACAGAGTACGTCAGACGATTACTGTAAGACATTGGAATAGTGATACTGGTCGAAACAACATAGTTCTCTCTCACCTAACCTGATTGTTATTACTAACACTTCTACTTCTTTTGTACATATTCTGTTTTATTCCATACCTATGTTCGAGTTATTCCCCATTAGTTCTACCTTGGACCATCACCGTGGTACAATGGTACAAGGAACTTGGACCATAACAGTGGCGACGAGGAATCCCCCAATGAAATACGAACTCTATACGCGGAGGACATACTTTTTTGCTATCCGTCGCACATAACAGTGGCGACGAGGTAACACGAAGGAAATACGAACTCTATACGCACAAAAGTGTGTCAAATAATGAGGAAAGCAGGTTTGGAAAACTTGACACTTACAGGACATAATGATGGCAAGACAAACGGAGGAAAACAACGCATAACTTACCTAACGTGTAAATGAATGGCTGATCAATATTAAAGAGTGATAGCAAAAATACGGCGGGAGGAAACAAATATTGGTAGATATACAAATGATCGCCACTGATGTCCACCGGCACCCCATGGATGGTGATTTTGGTCAATCGCGTCCCCATATATTCCGTTTGGAAGCGGACGGATTTTGTCTTCAGGGTACTTCCTGCTAGCCGTTTCGCCTCTTCCTCAGTTGCCAGTAAAAAGTCCCATAAGGCATTTGACCTTCTGGCCAAAATCTTTGGTCCTATTTGAAGGCTCTTCAGAGATTCCTCCATTGTTTCCCTGCTGATCCCGATAAGCTTCCGAGTTACTGCGTCAGTGGCCAACAGGGAAATAGTTCTTGTTTTTACGGCCTCAAACGCTTCCGGAATCGTCAGAAGCTCGTTTTCCTTGATGTAGGCATCGTATCTGCTTCTTAGGCCATTATATTACTGCGCGTCTTTTTTCGGCCTCTTTTCGCCCCAGGCCGTTTTTTTCTGGCGATGGCGTTTGTTGGCTTGGCACCATTTGTGCCTGAGAATTGTCGGCCATGTTGTCATAAACACGGCCGAACAAATAAAAGTTTTGCCTGCTATGTCAATTATTCTTTTTTCTGTACAGGCATAAAATAAACGAAATTCAAAATCCAAATAAAAGGCAGAACGTGGAGAAAAGAACAAAAGCAATAAGGACGCAAAAACAAAATTCAAGAAGTTTCGAAAATAAAAGGTGAAAATTTTTTCACTTAAACAATGTCTGAAACTGGTCACAGCCAAATGAAAAACGACAGTACAGTTTGGCATGCTTCCACTAATAGCAAGTCGTGTGCTGATTGGTCGAACTGGAGAAGGCTATTTGCCTGGGTAACTGAGAATAAAAGCCAAGAACGCTGATTGGTTGGTAGACCACGGTGTTGGCCTGATAAAAGCAGTGTAAACGGGCGAGAGAACGACGGATATACGTGGTGACGTGTTCAGAAAGCAAGGACGGCGAATTGAACCAGAGGTATTTTGATTTGTACAAGTGACGTCGTAGCAATACAGATTTATTTAAACTACATATCAATAATTACAATTTAAAATCCAGGTTACGGAATTTTCTGCAGGCCATAACCCGGTAAGGAAAAATCGGTCGGGAGAAAATATTTTAGGTTTACTGGAAACAAAGGCAGAGTTGGACAATTGTTTTTTGTTTTGCTTTTGTTGCTTTTTTTATTTATTTATTACTTGTCAATAAGGGAGGGGACGGCGTGAATCGCTGAAGAACTGAGATTTCTTTTGAGAGGGGGCGAAGTGTCACAAGAAGAGGTAGTCAGGGGAACAGCTGATGAAAGTCCGATTGAGAATGCGGAAGGGGCCGAAGAATTCCGTTGACGAAAATTTTAGACGTTAATTAAAATTAAAAATTGCAGCTAAGGCTTGTCCGTGCTGTCTAGAGATCGGATTGATCAGGTGACCATAGAAGTGAAGGGGCCTAAGTGGAATAGGGGAGGTGGGGGAATTGCCTATACCTCTTTGTCAGTATTGGTATGAAGTACCATTACGAGAAGGAAAGAATTGAAGGGGTATCGATATTCTGCTACCACTACTCCTCGGAGGAGGCGGTCCCCCAAAGTCATAATTAATTTCCCAGAGACAAACAAAGAACTCTCTGTGGAGATTAAGGGAATGGCCGAAATCTTAACCCGCATCAGATCCCATGTCGGTTTAGAACGGATATGTCCATATTTAAACAGAGAATCAAAAACTATCGAAAAGAGAAGAGCCGTCAGACGCCAGGTGAGAGAGGGCCGCTTCTTCACCGATCTCGCGTGATTCCTTCCGCTGAAGAAGACCTCCGACTTTGTGCTCCAGAAGCTTTGTCTCGGCTCAGTCTCGACGAACAAAGTGCCACGAAATATTCGAAAAGGAAAGGGTCGAATAACTTTGGAAGACAAATATATTCCTGTACGAAAAACATATATTCGTACCAGAAGAACTGATATTGTATTACCAGCTCTGTACAAGAAACGTTACATAAAGACTTTCTTTATTACGATTTATCCTCTGACTTGTGGCTTCATACTTTCTCTGGACCTGACCAATTCAATGATTCCTGTTGACAATTTGATCCTCGCCAGCTTTACAATTTAAATGAAACACTGCGTACGACAAGGCAAGGCTTGGATCGAAGTGACCCTATTCAAATGTCAGCCGCAGGGATCGAACATCGTCATTTACTGTGCTCTTTGTTTAGTTCGTTCCGAGTAACACCTCCCTTGGATCAAAGTGGGTTTTCTTGCTTTGTTTAGAGTGAAAGTATTATGTATAGACACATATCTATCTATCTATCTATCTATCTATCTATCTATCTATCTATCTATCTATCTCACTATATATATATATATATATATATATATATATATATATATATATATATATATATATATATATATATATATATATATATATATATACAATCTGATGAAGCTTTAATAAGCGAAACATGTTATATTTATAATCGTTTCCTATTTGTTTCTTATACTTGTTGTTTATCGGATTTCAATCCATTTTAATATATATATATATATATATATATATATATATATATATATATATATATGAAGAAATATAGTCTTAAAATGTGCTATATTTATGGGATAAAGTGCTCAATATCAGAGATAGAGTGTGTGTAAATATAAAAGTGAACATTGAAGTCAACACTTAGAGGCAACAGCCTGTTTCATGCTAAATGCAATCGTCAGGCCTGACGATTGCATCTAGCATAAAACAGACTGTCGCCTCTAAGTGTTGACTTCTGTGTTCACTTATATATATATATATATATATATATATATATATATATATATATATATATACCATAATGAGAAGCCACGTATACTTTCTTAATATGTATATATAGAAAAAACAACTAAAAAAAATAATGTTTTTGTATGAAAGTATTTATTTATATTTTTATATATATATAATATACACACACAAATACATATATAATGTATATATATATATATATAATGTATATATATATATAATGTATATATATATATATATATATATATTATAATTTTTTAATATGATTCCTTCGCTACATCAATGTTCTCATGTTTCAAAAACGAGAGCCGAAACCCTCGATATAATTATTAAAATTAAATTGAATTAAGGTATCAAGCCCTGTTTCATCCTCAAGCGAAGATTTTAGAATAACCAATCTTGAAATTTACGCCTCTTTTTAAGCATGTTCCTTTGCAAAATTAATTACTATATAAACGGCTGGGTCGGCCATTTTGGTTAGGTAGTCTAACAGTTAATTCTTATCCACATATCAGTCACCTTTTGAAAAGTGGTCGAGCCGAGGTAGGGTGGGGTATCTATTTCAAAGCGGATGATGGCATTCGTGTACGCTCACCGTCTGGTCAGTTACGGCAAAAGATAGCTTTTGGCTCCATGATATGTCTTGAAGTGTCTAGGGAATTTTTATTTTTTTTTATTTTATCTATTTATTTATTAATTTGTTTATTTTTTATTTTATTTTATTTTATTTTATTTTTTTCCAAATGGCTGTTTCATATATAAACACGTCGCACTGAACTACAATTTGTTTTTTGACGACTTCGTAAAGTGTTTTTCTATTTAATGATTGGGTTAAGCTTTTAAGTCTTTTATTAAACTATGAAATTTAATTTTTTTTTTTTAGCTAATTGTTTAATGCGATAATTTGTTGATGTCGGCAAAAGACCGTTAACTCATGTCTATGGTTTAATAGATTTTCATTATTTAGAAACTTAATAATGTGTAGTTTTTCATGTAGGCATAAAGGGCATAACATAAGCATCAACACGTGGAGATAGAAACAGCTAAAAAAATTTGAAAAGCTAGGCAAAACCGGTTAAAGTTAGAAATAATAAAAAATAGGTAAAACCTTATTTTTCTGAGGCAAAAACACTGAAAAAATTCAATTGTAAGTAACAAAGTTTTAAATCTCTGTAAAAATTCATACATTATGAATAAATATAACTATACATATACATATATATATATGTGTGTGTGTGTGTGTGTGTGTGTGTGTGTGTGTGTGTGTGTGTGTGTGTGTGTGTGTGTGTGTGTTCACGCTCACACGTTAGAAACAGCAACAATGTATAGAGTAGGTTTTTAGGATTACTTACATTATTTACATTATTCGGACTGTTATCGCCATGTTCACAACGTTTCGGCCGTTATACGCTCCGGCTTTCTTCAGGTGAATTTAATTTCTGTCCGAACCCTTTATTTCGTCCACCGGGGTAGATTGTTCTACTCGCAAGTTTTGGTTCACCACTGGTACAGCGTTGGTCAAATCCAGTGACTAGACCCAAAGATTTGTGAGTTCAATACCAGGCTAGAGCAGTGTTGAACCAAAACTTGGAGAGTTGAGTTAAAGGGAAATAAGTGAGACATCCGGAAGAGGCATGGCACGTGGAACTAGTAGCATGTTAGGTAGCATTTCTTCCAGCTCGGAGTTTTTTTTTATATCCTTGCATGTTAGTATGAATTTAAAGTGAACATCTCCAGTTCGACAAGACGTTTTTTTTTTTTTTAGTTTTCTGAAGCCCTGAAATCTCCAGAATTATGAAGACTACATTAACAAGCACTGTCTGTATATCCCGGGGGATTTGAAAAACGTGATTTCATTTTAATTAAAGGAGCAGTTTGAAAATGTCAAGAGTTTTCAATGGATAACGTAATTATAAAAACTCACGCACACACACACACGCACAAAAATATATCTGCATATATATATATATATATATATATATATATATATATATATATGTATGTATGTATGTATGTATGTATGTATATACTAAAGTTCAAAAGTTTGAAGCAACCTCAGTATTAGTATGGGGTCAACTTGACAGAAGGGTGATAATATGAAATACGGAAATTAAAGTCTCTGAATAAAGAATGGAATCAATTATCAAACCCATACTTTCAGATTCTTTTGTAAGGAAGGCCAAAAATATTTGCTGCAGTAATCAAAAAGGAGGGAGGATATTTTGACGAGAACAAAATTTAATCTTAAAATGCTTTTTTTCTTTTTGTCATAATAAAATTTCTAATAAAATGTCACACTTTTTAAAAAAATGTATATTATTTTTCTCTTATTTGAAGTACAAAACAACTACTTTCTGGTAAGTATTTAAATATTACCAGGCGGGACTTCAAACGTTTGAACTGTAGTGTATTATATATATATATATATATATATATATATATATATATATGAAGAAATATAGTCTTAAAGTGTGCTATATTTATGGGATAAAGTGCTCAATATCAGAGATAGAGCGTGTGTAAATATAAAAGTGAACACAGAAGTCAACACTTAGAGGCGACAGTCTATATATATATATATATATATATATATATATATATATATATATATATATATATATATATATATATATATGTATGTATGTATATATATATATATATATATATATATATATATATATATAAAATATAATATAAAAGGCTCAAATTCTAATATTCCATGGTAATAATTTATTACATTGGAAACCTAATCACGATCCAATTCATCAGACCTACGAATTCAAAAAGCTTTTTGAATTCTGAGGTGTGATTTATTGGATCGTGATTATGATTCGAATAGAATAAATTATAATCATGGAATATTAGTGTTTGAGCCTTTCATATTATATTATATTCCTGCTCTGTCCTGGACATTGAGCTCTACTTAGATTCTAACCTCTTGGAAATATATATATATATATATATATATATATATATATATATATATATATATATATAGATAGATAGATAGATAGATATTGATCATTAATATTATCTCTCTATCTATCTATCTATCTATCTATCTATCTATATATATATATATATATATATATATATATATATATATATATATATATATATATATATATCAATTGATGCAATTTTTAGGAATTAGAACAATCAATATAGTAATTCATTGAGTCTATACGAATCCTCAAAGGAATGCAGAAAGCAGTCGACTCAGCAGTGTGCATCCACTAGCGCCATACCAACTGGCGTCATACCACCTGTAGCAACGGGCCTAGGTGACGAAGAAGAAACTGAATAGAAAATCCTTTTGTTAAACATTTTTTAAGGAAAAAATATGTTTCTGAAGCCCATCCTTTCAAATATTGATGAGAACTTCATTCCTTACCTTTTACTTGAAGTAGTTTCAAGGGGCTGCTTAATGTTTCTGAGACCGTCACCAATCTGCAAAATCTGACCAAGTGTCCTGTCATCAGAATTTTCATTCTAAATCCTTTCTTGGTTGGGCTGAGAATGTGTCAACAGCCAACTCGTAGTAAGTATATATTTAAGTATCATATTGATTACGATCGTTTTGCATACGAAGTATTTGTTAAAGGTGCTCATCCCAAAGACCTATGCCATCATGGGTATAACGATAAATTATATCTGCGTCCTGGGTAAGACGATAAACTACGTCCAGCAGCAAGGACTTTCAACCGGAGGTTTTGACGTGTAGTAGCACATGTTAGGGTCCCAGCTATGAGCAAATAATAGCCAAACTTGTGTAAAAATATTTTTTAATACCAGAAACACTTTGTAATAAAAAAAATTATTACCAGCAATAATTTTTGAAGGCGGAATTATACCATCAATACAAACAGCTATACATTAATTGGAAGCAAAATGACCAGCTATATATTTCTTCAAGGAAAAATATTCCCAGAAATAGATTTTAGAACAAAAGCATTACCAGCAATAAAACTCTTGTTGGCATTAAATTACCCACTGATGATTGATATTCCGTAAAACAAAACTATCCAAACCAAACTGATTTCTTACAAAGAATACATATTCTATTCATACGAACTTATCCTAAAACTCTCGTCGTCATTAAATAACCCATTGAGGTTGATATGGCGTAAAACAAAACAATCCAAACCAAACTGATTTTTTCTCACAAAGAATACGTATTCTATTCATACGAAACTATCCTAAAACTCTTGTCGGCATTAAATAACCCATTGAGGTTGATTTGCTGTAAAACAAAACAAACCAAATCAACACCAAAGACCTATGAAAAATCTGACCAAATGTCCTGTCATCAGAACTTTCATCCTAAATCTTTCTTGCTTGATCAGAGAATGTGTCAACATCCAACTCGCAGTAAGTATATTTTTAAGTATCATATTGATTATGATCGTTTTGTATACGAAGTGTTTGTTAAAGGTCCTCATCCAAAAGACCTGTGAAAAATCTGACCAAATGTCCTGTCATCAGAATTTTATTATTTCAATTACACTTTATCAAATGAAAGTTATCCTGAACGGCCACCTTTTTTAAATCTTTCT